>BTPG01000003.1:124867661-125206902 GCA_036245525.1 Semisulcospira habei | reverse complement strand
GTTCGGGGATCCATCTGATGAGCCCTGTCAGGGTTGCACTTCAAGTCAGGTCAGTAGGGACTTCGAAATTTTTTTTCGCTGTCCTCAACTGACTAATTGCTGAACCAGGACCTTTAACATGCCCAGCGTGTGTCTGTCGCCACTGTTTGCCAAAAATAAATACTGTACTGAATACATGAGGACATGTACTACGGACATATTTTCCTTCGTTGGGCCCTATATTTAGCTTTTGGGGGTAGGGTTGGTGTTAACGATGCAGTTCCCCTAAAAAGGCACGCAGAACTAAATGACTGGTATCTTTGCAAACAGAATACATTTACCTACCATTTACAATGATTTAATGTCTCAAAAGCAAAATGGTGACGTCATCGCGGCGCCATTTTTTTTTTTTTTTTACCTTTCATGACACGCGAAATAGCCTTCTTGCCAGAAGAATAGTTGTCCAATCTTTCACATACTATGATGAAAACATATATACCAATGTTATGACAAATCATCAATGGAAGCGTAAGCAATTCAATGTTTTCGACTGGTGACCTTAAAATGTTATCTAAAGGTCAAGGTCACCTAAAGTTGTACTTTATGGGAAAAAACACATATTTTTGAAAATGTGATAACAAAAAATTACTAAAAGTGATAACATGTAAGGAATTCCTATGAATAGTTGATAAACGATTAGACGTGACCTGCATGAGTGTCAAGGTTGCAGTTTATGAAGAGTACGTAAGAATATTCAGTTTACAACAGGGGCTCTGATGTTAGGAAGACCTGCTCACAACACCTACTTACCACTATATCATATTCTTTTGAGATATGTTTTGATAGAATTGTAGGTTTTATCAAAGTTTTTACAAACTTTTCAATACAATTTGGCATAAAGGTAGCTGATGATATCACCTTTCTATGCATATTAATTTAGTCGACCCCTCACAGAGGTCAAGGGTCACGGAGTGTCGACAAATTTGTGAAAAATGCATATATTTGAGAAAACCTTTACTTATGTTTATACACTTGAACACTTGGTCATTTGGTGACCTGTTGGAAAGGTCACACGTACTTATTATGTTGATTGGTCATACACGTGAGCCATAGGGCTTTGTCGTATTCAACATGGAGAGCGGGAATTTAAAGAGAATAAGTATATGTCAGTGTTTCACGTTGAAGCCCGATCAGGGTAAATATATTTTTTAGTTGTCTGCCCAGAGTAGACACTAATAATCTATTATTTGCAGAACAAAACACAATTTTATAACAAGATAAGATAAGATAAACTTTATTGCCATGTGCATAAACATTAGGAATTTGTTGCGGCATAACTGACGAGCGTCCATGTTAAGATCAAAACATTTTAAAAAATACATACATCACAATCAAGCAGACACTAAAATACCAAACCACACATATGTATAACAGTCATTCTACTAAATATGCACACACATCTAAGTAAATAAAATAAGACTAATCTGTCATACAATAAGCATATTATGACGCCAAAAACCGCCAAGAGAGCCGCAACGAAAACAGAAATTTCATATGTATTTATAAACTAAATATCCTGTCTAAGAAATGAAAAGAAAACGGGAGACTGCCAGTGCTAATATTTTAGGGAGATTACAAAGTAAAGTAGGTAAAAGCACTGTCAGGGGAGAGAAATGTGCATGATCGACCAGTGGTCAAAGTGGTACTTTGGTCAAAGCACACACACACACACACACACCCTGGGGGACTTGGGTGGGGTTAGGTACTTTTTAGTTCCCAGGGTCACCCTGGTCAGCCCCACAGGGTGAGTTTTTCTCTCTATTCTGGGGCATGTGTTTCTGTCTACCCTTGGTCCATTCACCTGTATTTGCCTTTTTAAAACTCTCCCTACTGTCTGCACTGCCTGTAGCTCTTGATATTGGATGTGTGTTGCTAAATGGTCTTAGCTTTATTTAGGCCCCATGTGTTAGGTTTATTTAATGTATTTGACCGGCTGGCGACATACATTCAATGTTCTGTTTTTTTTTTTTTCACAAGCAGTGCAGGCACCTCCTGAGAAAGCCTTGTTGCTGTCGGGACGTTAAGCAATGTACAATCAATCAATCAAACACACACACACACACACACACACACACACACACACACACACACACACACACACACACACACACACACACATGGACACAAAACCCTCAGAGTGGGTTACCTACCATTTTATGTGAAAACGGGTTCCCATATTTCTATTTATTCTAGGGCTCTGGAGTTGATGCGAATGTTTAGAACTCACCTTATAACTAAGCTCTACAACTTAAAATAAAATAGACATTTTCTAGAAAAAGAGCCACTGGAAATGGGTTTCTACCCAAAAAGTGGGTGCCTCTGGCATTACAGTGAAAATACCTCACTAAAGATACCTTTGGTTGATTTTATTATTATGATTGTTTGGGTGGGGTTGTGAGGGGGTTGGGGGGGAGAGGTGGGGGGGGGGAGGGGGGGTCATCACTTTTGGTTTATAGAGCTGCTTCAATGCGCTCTTATGAATGAAAGATTTTCATTATCAGTGGAATCAGTAGGTCATTTCAGAGGCGCGCACTGAGTTGCACGTCGAACCACTCACAAATACTCATTTGGAGTGCACCAGATGGATCCAGTTGGCCAAGTCCCACATTCCACACTATAGGACAGCTAAGACTGAAAAGCAATCGCGGCGTTTATGGCGCGGTACAAGGTTTAAAACTAAGAAAATGTTGTTTTTAGAAGCGTGTTGGGCAAAAGCTTTTATGAAAACTGTTTTAAAACTTCTTTTAACTCAACTTTTCTTAATGTTAAAAGTGTTTTATTGTACATTGCTTAACGTCCCGACAGCAACAAAGCTTTCTCAGGACGTGCCTGCACTGCTTGTAAAAAAACAACAACAACTAAACAGAACATTGAATGTATGTCGCCAGCCGGTCAAATACATTAAATAAACCTAACACATGGGGCCTAAATAAAGCTAAGACCATTTAACAACACACATCCAATATCAAGAGCTACAGGCAGTGCAGACAGTAGGGAGAGTTTTAAAAAGGCAAATACAGGTGAATGGACAAAGGGCCGACAGAGACACATGCCCCAGAATAGAGAGAAAAACCCACCCTGTGGGGCTGACCCTGGGAAATAAAAAGTAGTTAACCCCACGCAAGTCCCCCAGGGCAGACCCGGGTGGGGTTAAAAGTGTTTTAATTTACAAGCGTGTCGTAACTATTATGCATCTATTCCAACGTATAGTGCTGGATATTTTTCCCATCCTCGCCTTCTCTCTTCGCTCAACACTCGACTTTCCAGTCCTTCCCTCAAACACCCCCAACCGGGTCTGCCCTCAACACTCGACTTTCCAGTCCTTCCCTCAAACACCCCCAACCGGGTCTGCCCTGGGGGACTTGGGTGGGGTTGGCTACTTTTTAGTTCCCAGGGTCACCCTGGTCAGCCCCACAGGGTGGGTTTTTCTCTATACTCCGGGGGCATGTGTCCATTGGTCCATTCACCTGCATTTTCCTTTTTTAAACTCTCCCTACTGTCTGCGCTGCCTGTGGCTCTTGATATTGGATGTGTGTTGCTAAATGGTCTTAGCTTTATTTAGGCCCCATGTCGTAGGTTTTATTTAACGTATTGGACCGGCTGGTGACATACATTCAATATTCTGTTTAGTTTTTGTCACTAGCAGTGCAGGCACGTCCTGAGAAAGTCTTGTTGCTGTTGGGACGTTAAGCAATGTACAATCAATCAACCTTCCTTCAAACGGACAGCATTCACACAAATAATACTTTACTATTATTACATCCGAAAATGGCCCATCCAAGCCTGCACTCTTTTAACTGCACTAAACGACTGACTGCAGCAGACGACGCTGACTCTGTGACGTCATTTGCATTCAATCAATTTGTGCATACAATCCAAAGGGAGATGCGGCATTGATAACATCGACAAACCTACAAAATAGAGCAACAGGTTTTTTCAAAAGGTCGTCCAGGACAAAAGACAACAGCAGCCTCACCCAAAGTCTATACGTCCTCTCTTACAATGCGCACTCATACAATCACTTCACTACATAGCAACCGGCGCACGAGAATACATATGCTAAGTCTCAAATTTATCACTAGACATGATCTCCGACAACATCACCCGGAAGCATAACACATTTTTTTTTTTTTTTTTTTTTTTTTTTTTTTTACAAAACAACCACACCCTCAAATAACAAACTTCATTTTGCATCAACATAAACAATTTCCTCCCTCACACAAATACAATACCACCCCATCCCCCCCCCCCCTCCCCCCGCCCCACTACCTTTCGTATCTCTCCGTTTCACTTCGGCTCACCGACGCAGTCAACCACCGATCAGGTATTAAGTTATTTATAGCTGAGAAGGGTGATGTCACACATACTCACCCATTTTACCGGTTTGTGCAAACACACACACACTGCTGGGCAAGTGCAAACACACTACCACAGTGTATTTTAAGCACAAAAGTGTGTGTAATAACCTCAAAGTGGGAAAAACTGATTTTTTTATCTTTTATAACTTCTTAAAGCATGACAATGCAGAAACAACCCTCAGAAAAAATGGGTGTCTGACTTGGTCACCCAGAATTTTACACACACCCATTGTCCATAAGGATGGTAAAGACAGTCACCCATTTGAGGGGTTTCGTGCACACACACAAATACACATGCGCGCACACACACACACACTCAGTCACATAAAAATGATCCCACCACCCGCACGATCAATCTTGATATTGTGTTGCTGACTGATAAAAACAGTGCCATCAATAGGCAAATGCCACCCATCTCCAAAGGGCATAGATCTTGATTTAACACCACAGACCATAATGGAGATGGCTTTTTGCACCAGCAAAATCCATGTTTTCTCAAAATCTTATTAATTTTCACACAGATGTCAAACACCCGTGACCCTTGACCTTTATCATATCATAGAGTTGACTGAACTAGTATACATGATAGGAAGGTCTTATCATCACCTGTGTGCCAAATTTGATTGAAAATTTTGTGAAAATGTGCATAATACCTACAATTTTATCAAGAATTGGCATTTTACACACATTTGCAAGCCTGTGACCCTCTCCATGTGAGCAGTATTAGAGAAAAAAATCATCTTTTGTCAAAATATGGCTATTTTGGACCTATTTGCTGAGCTCTTGTGACCCTTGACCTTTCCGAGGAATCAACCAAATTAGTATGAATTGAAAGGTCTTACCCTCAGGTTATCTTAGTACCAAGTTTGGGTTTGAAGTTGTGAATAATATTTTAGAAAAAAATAAATTATGTCAAAATATAGCTATTTTTTACCTATTTTCTAAGCCCCTGTGACCTTCCCCTTTGTGAGAGGTCACTCAAATTGCTATGTTTGGAAAGGTATCCAAAGTATCCTTGGGCCAAGTTGGAAGACTATGGCTTGAATAGTCTCCGAGAAAATGCCAACGTTAAAGTTTTTGACACAGACCATGGCAGACGGATGACGGACAGAAAATAATAGAATCACTTTCGCTTCGCACGTGAGCCAACAGAAAAGTGAGTACGGTCCTTTCACTATCTGTGACCTCATGTGAACGCTGTAAAAATAAAAATTTACCTTAAAATCGCTCTCAGCACCAGTCTGACTGTGAACCAGCATTGTTTGGTAATCCAAATTCATAAACTTTCAAAACACGAGGCGCCAAAGCTAACGCCCACATGTTGTCTTATAACCGCAAGATGAGCGAATTTGAGTTTTTTCCTGTAAACAAAACAGCTTGAATACCTTGTTGGTACAATGCATGGTTCCCTCAGGCCTACAAGGGTCAGTGTAGCGAACTCCAGTGACCCAGGCAATAACTTCACTTATCAGATACTAGCCTCACGTATTTGTATGCACACCTCCCCCTCCCCCCACGGCCCCCCCCCCAATCTCCCTCACCCCTTCACAACACACACACACACACATACATTTAGACCCAAGGTCCCATTTCTCAAATGTTGGAGCTGTTGCATAACCTCTGTGTACCAGCTGCATAGATTGACCATGATAATTCAAGGGTAGTGTCAGATTAGCTTGTCTCCTGAAGGCGCCAATCTAATCTGACAGTCTCTTCTTGGCTTGACTTCCCGAACGAAGATTCTATAGGGCTTGCCCACGTCGTCTGCAGGCATTTTCGTGGCTGCGGAGGCCAATCCGGGACAGGCAGGTTCGACCGCAGTGGCTGCAGGGGAAGGTCTGGTCAGGGTTCTGAGTTACGGCAACTCGGTTTTTTCTCCTGAGCCGTTTGTCCTTAAGGTTAGCTCTGCGAGAGTCCTCAAAGGAGACGGCTGCCTTGTAGATGGTGGAGCGCCAGGTGTCACGGTCCGCAGCAAGCGAAGACCACTGGCGGTGGTCGATTTGGCAGGCACTAAGTGACTTCTTGAGACCGTCTTTGTGTCTCTTCTTTGGTGCCCCTCTGTCACGGTGTCCAGTAGCAAGCTCGCCGAACAGAGTGATCTTGGGTAGGCGATGATCCTCCATCCTGGAGACGTGCCCCGCCCAGCGAAGCTGTGTCCGCAGCAGCAAAGCCTCGATGCTCACAGTTTCTGCCTGTTCAAGGACCTCGACGTTGGTGACATAGTCACTCCAGTGAATGCCCAGGATGGTACGCAGGCAGCGCTGGTGAAAGCGTTCGAGGAGTCGTAGTTGGCTGCGGTAGAGGGCCCAGGACTCGGAACCGTACAGCAGGGTGGTGAGGACGACAGCTCTGTACACGCTGATCTTGGTGCCCTTTTTCAGCTGTTGATTGTGCCACACCCGCTTGAAAAGTCGCCCGAAAGCGCTGTTCGCTTTTGCCAGCCTGCTGTCAAGCTCCTTGTCCAGCTTGGCGTCTGACGTGATGATGCAGCCAAGGTAGGTAAACTGGTGTACTGACTTCAGTTCAGACTCGCCGATGGTGATGTGGGGAGGGCGATGCTCTACCTTGGGTGCCGGCTGATGTAGGACCTCTGTCTTTTTCAGACTGACCTCGAGTCCAAAGAGCTGGGCAGCATCTGCAAAGCAGGACGTGATGCGCTGCAAGGCTCTCTCTGTGTGTGCAACGAGGGCAGCGTCATCAGCAAAGAGCAGCTCACGAATCAGTTGGTCTAGGGTTTTCGTGTGGGCCTGCAGTCGTCTGAGGTTGAACAGGCTGCCATCGAGACGATACCTGATGTACACTGCATCGTCATCGTCGAGGTCCACTGTGGCCTGCTTCAACATCATGCTAAAGAAGATGGTGAAGAGGGTCGGTGCCAGCACGCAGCCCTGCTTTCACGCCGTTGATAATGGGGAATGGTTCTGAGAGGTCACTGTTGAGTCTGACCTGGCCTTGCTGGTCCTCGTGGAGCTGGACGATCATGTTGAGGAACTTTGGGGGACAGCCAAGTCGCTCCAGGATCTGCCACATGCCTTGCCTGCTCACAGTGTCGAACGCTTTTGTTAGGTCGACAAACGTTACGTACAGCCCTTTGTTCTGCTCGCGGCACTTCTCCTGAAGCTGTCTCAGCACAAAGACCATGTCGGTGGTACTCCTGTTGGCTCTGAAGCCACACTGGCCCTCTGGGAGGTGGTCTTCAGCGATGGCAGGTACCAGCCGATTCAGGAGCAGCCTTGCGAGAATTTTCCCGGCAATGGACAGCAGGGTAATTCCACGATAATTAGAGCAGTCAGACTTCTCTCCTTTGTTCTTGTACAGGGTGATGATGACTGCATCACGGAGATCCTTTGGTAGTGTTCCTTTCTCCCAGCAGCAGAGAAAGAGGTCATGGAGCTTGTTGTGCAGTGCTGGGCCTCCATGTTTCCAGATCTCTGGCGGGATTCCGTCAATGCCTGCTGCTTTGCCACTCTTGAGCTGGTGGATGGCTGTGAGGGTCTCTTCGGCGGTGGGCGGTTCGTCCAATTCAACCTTTAGTGGGAGGTGTGGGATTTGGAGGATGACTGTTTCTTGAACAGTGCGCTCAGCGCCGAAGAGGTCCTGAAAGTATTCCGACCAGCGGTTCAAGATGGAGGTATTATCTGTGAGGAGTGCCTGTCCATCAGCGCTTCGCAGGGGACTTTGTACCAGGTGCCTAGGGCCATACACTGCTTTCAGTGCTTCGTAGAAGCCCCTGTAGTCACCGTTGTCAGCGCAAAGCTGGGTCCTCTGTGCGAGTCTGGACCACCACTCGTTCTGGAGCTCTCTAAGCTTGAGCTGGAGACTGCTGCAGATGAGGCGGAAGGCAGACTTCTTCACAGGGCAGGAAGGCTGGGCTAGGTGGGCCTGGTGGGCGGCTCTTTTTTTTGCTAGAAGTTCCTGGATCTCTACGTCGTTTTCGTCAAACCAGTCTTTGTTCCTCTTTCTAGCAAAGCCCAAGACTTCCACAGAAGATTTTACAATAGCAGTTTTCAGTTGTTCCCAGAGTGTTTCAGGGGAGGAGTCTGCTGGATCAACTGTGTCTTTGAGCATGCGCTGTAAATCTGTCTGAAGGGCAGCTTTCTTGTCGTCACGCTGAAGGCTGGCAACATCAAGCTTTTTCTTGGGGGGGCCCCTTTTCTTGGGTTTCAGCTTGAGGTGGAGCCTGAGTTTGCAGCGGACAAGGCGGTGGTCAGTGTGGCACTCTGCGCTGGGCATCACTCTGGTGAGGAGGACGTCACTGCGGTCCCTCTGACGCACTAGGACATAGTCGATAAGGTGCCAGTGCTTGGAGCGAGGATGCATCCAGGTGGTCTTTCGACTGTCCTTTTGCTGGAAAGTAGTGTTGGTGATGACAAGTTGCTGCTCTGCACAGAACTCCAACAGTAGGCGGCCATTGTCATTGCAGTTCCCAACGCCATGCTTGCCGAGGACTCCTTTCCAGGCTTCAGAGTCTTGGCCCACTCTGGCGTTGAAGTCGCCAAGGATGATGACTTTGTCGTCTGCAGGGGTGCTCTGCAGGAGGCTGCGCAGGTCAGAGTAGAACTTGTCTTTTTCTGCAGGCTCTGCCAGGAGGGTTGGGGAGTACACACTGAGAAGGGTGACGTATTGCTGGTGTCTCAGTGGGAGGCGCATGGACATGATGCGGTCGGAGTGACCCGTTGGTAGGTTTTCCAACTTAGTCGCAATGGGGGTCTTGACCATGAAGCCCACGCCTGAGAGCCGTCTTTCTGATGCAGGCCTGCCTGACCAGTAGAGGGTGTAGCCAGCGCCAAGTTCTTGGAGGCTGCCTTCCTCCGGGAGGCGTACTTCGCTGAGCGCGGCGATGTCGATGTTTAACCTCCGCAATTCATGGGCAATGAGGGCGGAGCGACGTTCAGGGCGTCCGCTGTCTGCTGTGTCGAGCATGGTTCGGATGTTCCAGCATGCTACGTTGAGTCCGGTCGTGGTCGTCATGAGAGTGGATCCATTGTTTTTTCTTGTTTTCTGACCGCAGGAGAAGATGCCCGTTGACCGCGGCTAGCCAACTGGGGTTACGAGGGGATGAGCTTTGGTTAGGCCACCTTTTCTAGGCCCCTCTCCGTGTGGAGCAAGCAGTGCTGTCCCTAGAGAAGGCTGCTTGGTCGTTCAGGGTGTGCCGAGTGACGTTGTCATCCCCAGGTCAACATCAGGCGACCAATATCCTGAACCGCCTGCATGCAGGTTTGAGACTGCGGCTTCCAGTGACATCTTTCACCTGCCGTTTCGCCCCTTGCCCATCGCTACAGGACTTGGAAAGGTCGTTGTCATGGTCCGTGGGCGTTTCCTAAAGCCTGCGCGGTGGAGCTTTTTGGTGGAGTGCAGTGTGCGCAGTACTGGCCCCACCCTTTAAACCCTTGGTTCGTCTGCCATGGCCTAGCACGCTAGGACGGTGGCATCGAGGTCCTCGGGTCGTAGGTTTTATATCAGACTGTCCTTGTCCTAGTCTCTGGCTCAAAAACCTTCCCCGGAGACACGGGGGCTTTGATGTCAGGGTTTTCCTCCCTTAGCCTTTGCGCAGCCAAGCGGCCAGTCCTGCAAGGCAGCAGGGGACTCGTGGAGGGCGGGGTCGTCTATGTCCCGTGCAGATGTGAACATCTGCCCACTGCCCAATCTGACAGTACCGTTGAATTATCATGGTCAATCCATTTCCTGCTTCAGGGTCCCAGGCGAAATGGGTTAAGACACGTTCAGAAAGACTGCCGAAATGTTCTAAGAACACATGACAGGATCGGATCACTTTACTCCTGCGGGGGAGGAGGGGATGGGGTGGGGGGTGGGGGGGTCCAACGTCTTGTTTGGAACCGTGAACCTGATACAAAAGGCCTCCTCGACACTACAATCTGCTTCGTACTTGGGCCGAAAAATCAAACAGGGAGAGAGGGGGGGGGGGGGGGAGTAGTTGACAGACCTTACTTCCAAGGGCCGAACAATCAAACAACGGGGAGAGGAGGGGGAGGGGGGAGTCGACAGACCTTGCTGCCAGGGGTCGCAAAATTCAAACAACCGAGGGGGGGGGGGGGGGTGGAGTAATCCCCATATGTGAATGTCTACATTTGGTTTGTTCGTATTTGGGGTGATCTATAAAAAGCTTAACGAACATGGCAAACACCGCCTCGTGTCTTTGCTCTCTGTGAGATTGTCGTTTGCCACACAGCACACGCCTGATTCTACATGGTGTCAGAAGTGGGATCTAGTAAGTCTTTTACTCTGGAGCATCAACAGATCGTCACACGGAAAAAGTTCGACGGGAAAGACTTTTCGCATCGATTGTTACATTTGTTTTCCCGTCCTCGGACACATAACGACGAACGTTGCGGCATCTCAGAAGACACGACTATTTCCTTATCGAACGCTGTAGCGTGATTGTAGTGAAGGGACGACACCAGCCATAGAGACAGAAAGACGTTTTGTTCGTTTTGGGGACTGCAGAGTTCGTCTCATCGTTGTTGGAGCTGCATCTTGTACGGCGGTGATGTTACACGCGTGTTCTGACCGGCGCGGCGGTGGCACAGTTGGTACGACCCACGGACATTGTAACCTGTTTATCGAGGACGATTTCGGACACACCAGCTGATCATGGAACTTTGATGCTTGCCCACAAAACGGGATTGAATTTGTAAATTCAATTGCCAGTAAATATTTTATTTCTGTGCGGTATACAAGCAACATAAACTATTATTTACTACAAACATTCAAGGTGTTACTGCAGTGATACAGACAATTATGTTGCATCTTTTATATGTTTTGTGACTATTGAACTGTGTTTTGAATTTAAAATATTTTGACCACATACATTAGTAGTATCCTTTTAAGAGTTATTATTACTGAAACCGCATTTTAGGTAGTAAGTAGCAATTTCAAAGTTCCCATTTAGCAGTCATGTCTGATGAAGATGAACACCCTCGGCAGGTCCCCAAGCATTTCACAAGTTATATCCCTGTCCCTTCCAAGCTAGATTTGCAGGGAGATGCTGAGCAGAGCTGGAGAAGATTCCATCGACAATGGAAAAATTACTCCATCGCCAGCAGACTAAATAAAGAAGAAAAGTCGTATCAATGCGCAGTCTTCCTTGCCTGTGTGGGCGAAGAGGCACAAGAAATATATGAAGGGCTATCGTTCGGACCTCTCGAAGACAACACAGACATTGAAACCGTTATCAAGAAATTTGAAGAGTTTTGTATTGGCGCCACCCATGAGGTGTACGAATCGTTCAAATTCCATAGCAGACGACGACAAGCAGAGGGAGAAACCATTGACGGGTACGTTGCCACTTTGAGAAAGCAGGCGAAGAATTGCAAATTTGGAGACCAAGAGGAGAGAATGACACGAGACATAGATATAAAAGACGACCACGTAAGACAGAAGCTGCTTGAGGAAAAAGAACTGGATCTGAAGAAAGCTGTCCAAATTTGCCGGGCATATGAAGCTTCACAGATACAAGTCAAGTCCATGGCAGGTGCTACTGAAAGCTCTGTAAACAGGCTGAAACAGACGAATTCTGCTCATACAAAAGACCTACACTCTCCTTCAGGTCAAGCAGGTGTTGCCTCTGAGAGAAGACAGAATTACACTCGATGTGGGGGAAGATCACATCGAAGAGCTGTGTGTCCAGCGCAGAAAGCAAAATGCCTGCGATGCTCCAAAATTGGTCACTATGCAAATTGTTGTAGAACACGCATTGTCCAGGAAGTTGAAGAACAGCCTTTTCTGGGAATGATAATAAGCGAGGCCACATGCGACCCCTGGAAGGTGAAAGTAAAAATGAATGGTCAAGAAACAACCTTCAAAATGGACACAGGGGCGGACGTGACAGTCATTCCAAAAAGCAAGTTGCCCGAAGGTATCAGACTCAGGCAAACAGACAGAAAACTGTATGGTGCCAGCCGAGAAAGCATTGCAGTCAAGGGCGTGTTTTCAGCTAAACTGCAGTACCAAGGAAGATCAATAACAGATGTCATTTACGTCATTCAGAGTCTGGGAGAACCTTTGCTTGGTCGACCAGCCATTTCAAGCCTACAGCTTCTTGTTCGAGTCTGTGAGGTTAGCACAGACAGTTGTCGTGCAGAATTTCCTGAGCTTTTTGGAAAATTGGGAAAGGTTGAAAACTCCTACCGGGTACATTTGAAAGATGACGCTCACCCATTTGCTGTTGCAACGCCAAGAAGGTTGGCACTTCCTCTGCAAAACAAAGTCAAAGAAGAGCTCCAGAATCTCCAAGAGATGGGAGTGATTCGGCCTGTCACTAAGCCCACGGATTGGTGCGCCCCAATCGTTGTTGTTCCAAAATCTTCAGGGAAGATAAGACTTTGCGTTGATTTCACTAAGCTCAATGAAGCTGTGAAAAGAGAGAATTTCCCTCTACCGTCCACGGATGAGCTACTAGCCAAACTTGCGGGAGCCACAGTCTTCACAAAACTTGATTGTAACCAGGGGTTTCACCAGATCCCGCTAGACCCAGCATCCCAAGAACTCACAACATTCATCACACCCTTTGGGAGGTTTTGCTACACAAGGCTCCCCTTCGGCATCAGTTCCGGGCCTGAGATATTGCAGAGGATGATGTCACAGCTGCTCTCAGACATTCCGGGCGTGGTGTGTGATATGGACGACATCCTAGTGTATGGGACGACCCAGAAGGAGCATGATCAGGCCGTCAGAAAAGTGCTCAACAAGCTGAAGATGGGCCTTACGCTGAATGCAGAAAAGTGTGAATTCTCAAAGGAATCGGTGAAGTTCTTGGGACACATAATCTCCAGCAAAGGAGTACACATCGACCCTGAAAAGCTTCAAGCGATCGTCAACTTCCCCAGACCAACCAACGTGAGTGAGTTACGGCGTCTGTTAGGGATGCTCAACCATGTGTCCAAGTTTGCAGGATCTAACCTAGCAGAGATCAGCAAGGCTCTGAGAGAGCTTCTCAAGAAGGACACCGAGTGGACCTGGAACAGCATGCACGAACGAGCGTTCCAGAAAATCAAGGAGCAATTGAGCTCAGCACCAGTCCTTGTCCACTATCACCCTAACAAGAAGACAAAGTTGTCAGCGGACTCCTCTTCATTTGGACTCGGAGCGGTCCTTTTACAACAACAAGAGGACGGGACGACAAAACCTGTCTTCTATATCTCAAGGGCACTCACAGCAACTGAGCAGCGGTATGCTCAAGTGGAGAAAGAAGCACTGGCGGTCACATGGGCGTGCGAAAAGTTCGCACCCTACATCCTTGGACTCAAGGACCTGACGATAGAAACTGACCATAAGCCGCTCCTTGCCCTCCTGAAGACAAGAAATTTGGACGAGTTATCTCCCCGAATCCAGAGGTTCAGAATGAAGCTCATGCGCTATGCCTATCAAAAGATCACCAGATACTGTCAGCATGGTTGGCCTGACAAGTGTCCAGAGGACCCAGCATTGAAGCCATACTGGTCTGCTCGAGCCGACATCAGTCTTCAAATGACCTTCTCTTACATGGTTCAAGACTCATCATCCCTGAAGCCTTGAAACAAGACATTCTTGGAAGGCTTCATACGGGTCATCAAGGCGTTGTCAAGACCCGTGCATTGGCTCGCGAAAGCGTGTGGTGGCCAGGACTCTCTGTGCAGATAGAGAAACTGGTCAATAACTGCCCTGTCTGCACGAAGGAGAGAAAAGTTCCTCCCGAACCCCTTCAACTGTCCCCAGTCCCAGAGTACCCTTGGCAAACTGTTGGCACAGATCTCTTGGAACTAGATGGGAAACACTACCTGTTAGTCATCGACTATTACTCTTAAGTTCATCGAGATTTGCGTTTTGAATTCCACAACTTCGCAGATAGTGATAAATCACTTGAAGGGTTTCTTTGCTAGACATGGAATACCCGAGAAAGTAGTGTCCGACAACGGACCTCAGTTCTCCTGCAGACAATTCAAAGACTTCGCAGAAGAATATGAATTCAGGCACGTCACAAGCAGTCCTCATAACCCACAATCAAACGGAGAGGCTGAAAGGGGTGTCCAAACCGTCAAAAATCTTCTCAAGAAGACGAAGGACCCCTACAAAGCCATGTTGATGTACCGAGCGACTCCATTGCAGCATGGGAAAAGCCCAGCAGAGTTGTTGGTGGGACGTAAAATCAGGACCGTTGTGCCTGCTAATCTGTCGCAGCAGAAACCTCAAAGTCAACGTTTTTTTCAAGAAAAGGAGGTGGAACGGAAAAGGGTGATGAAAAAGAACTTTGACAGAAGACACAGAGCAAGAGCCCAGCGAGAACTGAAACCTGGCCAGGCTGTATGGGTAGGACCTCCACGCCAAGACTCTGGAGTCATTGTTCGCAAAGTCAGTAACCGTTCTTATGAAGTCCGCACGCAGTGGGGAACACTGAGACGCAATCGTCGCCACCTGACTCCCCAAGGTGTCCCCATGCATTGGCTACCACCCAGAACCTTGAATCACCACGACTTTCTGCGTGCACCACTAGAGGAAGCTGAAACTACAAATCTCAAGGAGCCCGAGCAGCCTCGCGCTACACCCGACGAAGTGCCTGTGAGCCCTAAAGGCGCTGTCGCACCCCCTGTCGCTCCCCACAGTGCTATCGACCCTGCTCCTTCCCCAGCTCCTCCGTTTCGGCGGTCTAGCCGCATTAGTAGAGCCCCCGATAGACTCGATCTGTGAGGGTTAGGCCCCTCTGCGTTCCTCACAGCATTTCATCTTAAGTTTGTTATAAATAATTCATTTTCATGGCGCAGCCATATGTTCTTTTAGTTTCTTTTATTTTTGTTTGATGGTTATAATTAGTTCAAAGGTTTTAGATTGGGAAATGTCCATTTCGGCTTAGAAAGGGGGATGTGGAGTAATCCCCATATGTGAATGTCTACATTTGGTTTGTTCGTATTTGGGGTGATCTATAAAAAAAGCTTACTCTTGGCTTGACTTCGCGAACGAAGATTTTATAGGAGTTGCCCACGACGTCTGCAGGCTTGTTCGTGGCTGCGGAGGCCAATCCGAGACAGGCAGGTTCGACCGCAGTAGCTGCAGGGGAAGGTATGGCCAGGGTTCTGAGCTGCGGCATCTCTGTTTTTTCTCCTGAGCCGCTTGTCCTTAAGGCTAGCTCTGTGAGAGTCCTCAAAGGAGACAGCTGCCTTGTAAACGGTGGAGCGCCAGGTGTCACGGTCCGCAGCAAGCGAAGACCACTGGTGGTGGTCGATTTGGCAGGCACTAAGTGACTTCTTGAGACAGTCTTTGTATCTCTTCTTTGGTGCCCCTCTGTCACGGTGTCCAGTAGCAAGCTCGCCGAACAGGGTGATCTTTGGTAGGCGATGATCCTCCATCCTGGAGACGTGCCCCGCCCAGCGGAGCTGTGTCCGCAGCAGCAAAGCCTCGATGCTCACAGTTTCAGCCTGTTCAAGGACCTCGACGTTGGTGACATAGTCACTCCAGTGAATGCCCAGGATGGTGCGCAGGCAGCGCTGGTGGAAGCGTTCGAGGAGTCGTAGTTGGCTGCGGTAGAGGGCCCAGGACTCGGAACCATACAGCAGGGTGGTGAGGACCACAGTTCTGTACACGCTGATCTTGGTGCCTGTTTTCAGCTGTTGATTGTGCCACACCCGCTTGAAAAGTCGCCCGAAAGCGCTGTTCGCTTTTGCCAGCCTGCTGTCAAGCTCCTTGTCCAGCTTGGCGTCCGACGTGATAATGCAGCCAAGGTAAGTAAACTGGTGCACTGACTTTAGTTCAGACTCGCCAATGGTGATGTGAGGAGGGCGATACACTGTCTTGGGTGCCGGCTGGTGGAGGACCTCTGTCTTTTTCAGACTGACCTCGAGTCCAAAGAGCTGGGCAGCATCTGCGAAGCAAGACGTGATGCGCTGCAGGGCTTTCTCTGTGTGTGCAACGAGGGCAGCATCATCAGCAAAAAGCAGCTCACGAATCAGTTGGTCTAGGGTTTTCGTGTGGGCCTGCAGTCGTCTGAGGTTGAACAGGCTGCCATCGAGACGATACCTGATGTACACTGCATCGTCATCATCGAGGTCCACTGTGGCCTGCTTCAACATCATGCTAAAAAAGCTTAACGAACATGGCAAATGCCGCCTCGTGTCTTTGCTCTCTGTGAGATTGTCGTTTGCCACACAGCACACGCCTGATTCTACAGGGTTCAGAACGACAGACCTTGCTTTCGGGGTGCCAAAAATCAAACAGCGAGGAGTGCAAGAGGGGAGGGGGGGGGGGGCGATGCGATAGACCTTGCTTCCAAGGACCGAATGAACAAATGAGGGAGGGGGGTGCGGGGTGTCCCTGCTGCCTTCCCTTTTTTCAGCGACTTCACTGCAGCCTCTACTTCTTCTCGGAGGATGGGATAGTTGCCATTGTTGGTCACGGGTGGGTGGGTTGACAAGTATGCCTGGGTCCCCTGCAGCTCGGTGGTTGTACAAATCTGAGCAGTACTCTGTCCATCTCTTCAGTATGTCTTGGTCTTCCGTAAGACAGTTCCCTTCACTATCTTCAATGATCGAGGAGCGTCCTTGTTTTACACTGGTCAGGTCTTTCACCAGCTGGTATGCTTTTTTGCTATTATTTTTGTTCAGATTTTCTTCTACGTGTTTACACTGATCTTCAGTCCACTTATTCTTTGCCTTTTTCATGCTTTTCTTGATATCCTGGTTAATTTGTCTGTATTGTTTAGCTCCTTCTACCTCTGATTTCTTTTTCTTTAATTCTCGACGCTTGTCACATAGAACAAAGATGTCAGCTGTAACCCAAGGTTTCTTTGCTTGTCGGTGTTTGCCAAGGATCTCACTGGCTGTTTGGGTTACAACAGTGTTAAATGTGTCAATCAGTGTGTCCACGTCCGTGTCTTCTGCACCTAGAAGTAGCAGTGGTGCGAATTTTCCTCCTATCTTTGCCTGAAAGGCTTCCGCTACCTCTGGGTCTTCAGCTTCTCGAGGTCAAACTTGATTCTGGTGGGACCCCTGCTTGTTGACCTTCTTTAGGCGGAGTCGGAAGGTCATCATCACTAAGTCATGGTCGCTTCCAATGTCTGCTCCTGGAAAACTTCTTGTCTTGGCAATGTTCACACTGGTTTGGAAGCGTCTCTTCACCATGATGTAGTCAATTTGGTTATGGTGCTCTCCGTTCGGGCTGTGCCATGTCCACCTTCTGGATGCTTTGTACGGGCCAAACGTGTTCATCAGCTTTAGATCATTTGAACTGGCAAATTCCAGGAGCCTTAAGCCTCTGTCGTTGGTCTCTGCATTGCAGTAGCGTCCGCGTGTGCCTTTCCAGTCCCTAGCAGCATCCTTTCCTATTTTGGGCCTACCCGGCACCGGCCTCCACGTGGCGTAGGTGGGTAGTCCGCTCAGTCCCTGACTGAGTGGGCTAGCGGACGGGTGCCATCTTTGTCCAGGATTAGGACTTGATGTCAGCAGATATGTTGTTCAGCCTTTTCACTGGTCCGGTTTTTAAGGAGCTGTGCTAACCTAGGTCGTACCATGTTGGATTGGTCCTTAAAAATACTCGTGACTTTTTGGTCCTTTGGATCCCAAGTGTTTGCCGTGCTTGGAGACCCGTGTCGGGGGAGAAGAGGATCCTGGTGGCTGAAACACTCCACTTTGGCCTTGACTTCTGCCTAAACGGGAGGCTAGTCGTACCGGCCTAGTCAATCGGCTCTTGTCACGTTGAGCCCTATCCCACTGTTGACATGCGGGTTGCTATACGGAGCACCATGCTATAGCCTTTGCTGCTGATTAGGTGCTTTACGCCAGTATTCCCCTGCATTCAACGGTGTGATAGAAGGCGGTGGCTCAAACGGTTCAATCGGGCTTACCCCCTTGAGTATATCTTTCGGGCAGTCTCCATTGTGCGTCGGCTGGAGACCCGCCGACAGTTGCACTTTCCCTTGTTGGGCTCGGTGGCGGGCGGGGACCCCCGGGGGATGAATATCTCTACTAATATAATATGGATAAAACAAAAAAACCAAAACTAGCACAGAAACGGCATATAGACACCGAATTTGACCATGACAGTGATTCAGACTGTGAGGAAGCGACGCCTCAGGCGTCGGCCGTATGGCCTCGCTTCCTCATTGTCCATAGCAAGGTGAAGGAGAAACCAGTTACCAAGCTGCATCCTTTTCTGGTGGGGGAGACCCTCAGGAGCCGTGTTGGCAGGCCTGACGCCCAGCGCCTCAGGTCTGGTGACTTGCTGGTGGAGTGCCGTACTCGGGCACACTCCAGCGGGCTGCTGGGGCTCTCTTCCATCGGAGACACTCCTGTGGAAGTCACACCCCACAAAACTATGAATTCGTCAAGAGGCGTAATCAAAGATCAAGCTTTGGCAGAACTGTCAGAAGATGAACTTGTAAGGAACCTTAAGTCTCAGGGGGTGACTTGCGTCAGGCGCTTCGCTTCCAAGCGAGGTGGTGGGGAGATCCGTCTCCCTACCATCATCCTGACGTTTGGCACCCCCACCCCTCCTACTACCATCTGGGGAGGTTACTACTCCCTGAGAGTGAAAAAGTACGTCCCTCTTCCCCTCCGGTGCTTTAAGTGCCAAAAGTATGGCCATGGGCAGAAGACATGCCGTCAGGCAGAGGCTTCATGCGCCCGTTGCACTAGGCCCGGACACTCTGCTGAGTCCTGCACAGCCACCCCCCTGTGTGTGAATTGCCAGGGGGCGCATATGGCTTCGGATAAGAAATGCCCTCGTTGGATATCCGAGTGCAAGATTCAGCAGGTGCGTGTGGAGAAGGGGCTGTCCTTTCTGGATGCCAAAAAACTGGTTGAAGGCCCTGGTGCAGCTGCGGCTGCCCCAACCTCTAACACCTCAGTGTATACTTTTAGTGCAGCGGTGGCAGGCAAGCGCCCCACCAAAGACTTTTCATGTCAGACCCCAACTTCTTGGTTGGGGGCGGAGCCTCGGCTCATCTCGCCCCTGGAGAGTAACCCTCCTCCGGTGGTGACAAGGAGCCAGGGAACGCAGAAGGCGGACACTGCCGGTCCGGTTGTGCCGCCTTCTGTTGCCCCTAAGCCTCAGCCCCCACCCAAACCTGTTAGTCAGTCAACTCCAAAGGCTTCTGGCTCTGGTCAGCCTTCTAAGGCCGCTAACTCTAGCGGCAGGAACGCTGCCCAGGACCAGAAGTCTAAGAAATCTATGGGACCGCTGTGCGCACGGGCCCAGAAGGGGAACACAGATGTGCCCCTTCAAAACAAATATGCTGCACTGGAGGAGCGGATGGAGGGAGTGGAAGTTGTTGTTGCTGATGCTGCGGCAGCTCCACCCCCTTCCTCTCCGAAGAACCAGAGGAGGCCCGGGAGCCGGCCCCCCTCTGTTTCTTCAACTCCTTCCAAGGTAAAGGAAAAAGGGGGGAAAAACTCCTTACCCCCAGATCAGACTTAATCATGGACTCTTTGCTTCAGTGGAATTGTCGTGGTTTTCGAGCTAACTTTGAGGAATTACGTCTTTTAGTCAAGTTCTATAACCCCTCAGTCATATCTCTTCAGGAGACTTACCTGAAGACTTCTGACCCTGTGTCTTTTAATGGTTTTAATGTTATACATAAAGGCTCTGATTCGGAGAGGCGCTCGGGTGGAGCGGCTCTTCTCATTAGTAGCCAAATTTTATGTAGCCCCGTTAGCATCGACACCTGTCTTCAGGCTGTCGCTGCTCGGGTTACCTTAAAAAAGACCATAACCATATGCAGTATTTACCTGCCACCATCACTGCGGGTCTGTAGCAATGATATTTTTCACTTAGTAGATCAACTGCCCCCTCCCTTTATTCTCATGGGGGATTTTAACGGTCATGCTCACCTTTGGGGTAGTGACCACTATGATGGCAGAGGTCAGATGTTAGAAGATGTTTTTTCTCAACTTAACCTATGTGTCTTTAACGATGGCTCACCTACATACTCTAACTCAGGTTCCGGATCTAGTTCTGTTCTAGACCTCACTGTGTGTGATCCTTCTCTCATGCTGGACTTTGACTGGAAGGTTCACGACGACCTGTGTGGTAGTGACCACTTCCCAGTAGTCCTGTCATCGGTCAGCTGTGAGGAGGATTCGCCGGTGGGGCGCTGGAATCTCAAGAAAGCTAACTGGTCTCTGTTTGCCTCTCTCTGTCAGTCTCGTCTTACAGAGGAGGTGGTCATGTCAGCTGAAGAACCTGTTTCTTGTTTTACTTCTATTTTGTTGGAGGTTGCAGGTGAAACCATCCCTAGAACTTCCACATCACTCCCTCGGAAGCCGAGAGTACCATGGTTCAATGAAGAGTGCCGCAAGGCCCAAACAATGCGCAAATCTGCTCAGCGACGTGCATTTCGTAATCCGTCGCAAGCAAATATTTTAACCTTTAAAAGACAGCGGGCGAAAGCCCGTTATATTTTTAAACGTGAACGCCGTGCTTCCTGGAGACGCTTCGTCTCATCTTTATCTTCTAGGACTCCGTCCCAAAAAGTCTGGAAGGCTGTTCGAAGAATTAGGGGCAGGGGTGGCTCGGCTTCTGTTGGCCATCTTAGAGATGGTGCCAGTTTGGTCACAGATAAAAAGGCTGTGGCCAATTTGCTTGCCTCCACCATTGCCCATAATTCTTCAACAGAGCATTATTCACCTTTCTTCCAGAGAGAGAAGGAGAAGCGAGAATCTTGTGCTTGTGATTTTATATCGGATAACTTGGAAGACTATAATGCCCCTTTTACGTTTTCAGAATTGCAGCAAGCCATGCAGAAATGTACTGACTCTGCTGCTGGATTAGATACCATCCATTATCAGCTCATAACACATCTGCCTGAGGATTCACTCCTTGTACTTCTCATGGCCTTTAACCATATCTGGATAACTGGTCATTTTCCGCCATCTTGGCGCCAGGCTGTGGTTGTGCCAATTCCCAAGCCGGGTAAGGATCCTTCCGACCCGGGCAACTACCGGCCAATAGCTTTGACATCATGTTTATGTAAAACTATGGAACGCTTGGTCAACGCCCGACTGGTGTGGCATCTTGAGTCACAGGGTCTCATCACAGACCTCCAGTGCGGTTTCCGGCGCTTCCGTAGTACAACTGACCATCTAGTCCGCTTTGAGTCTTTTATCCGAGATGCTTTTGTCAACAAGCAGCATGTCTATGCAATTTTCTTTGATCTTGAAAAGGCATATGACACTACCTGGAAGCATGGTATAATGTCTGATTTGTCGGACATGGGTTTTAAAGGGCATCTGCCCGTTTTTATTCACAATTTTTTGTCCAACAGGTCGTTCCATGTCCGTGTGGGCTCCACCCTCTCCGACTCCTTTGAACAGGAGATGGGTGTCCCGCAGGGCAGTATTCTATCTCCTGTTTTATTTAGCATTAAAATAAATAACATTGTAAAGGCCGTCAAGGATGATTCTGAATGTTCTTTGTTTGTGGACGACTTTGCTTTGTGTGCACGAGGTCGAGGACTTGCGTCCCTTGAGAGGCGCTTGCAGCTGTGCGTTGATCGCATCCAGGGGTGGGTGTCTCTCAATGGATTCAGATTCTCGCCCTCCAAGACAGTCTGTGTGCATTTTACTAACCAGACGAAATTTTTTCCAGAACCTAGCCTGAGCATTGCTGGAGTGCCAATTAAGGTGGCTGAAGAGGCTAAGTTTTTGGGGGTCATCTTTGACAAAAGATTGACCTTCTGCAACCATGTTAACTACCTTAGAACCTCTTGTCGGAAGGCCCTCGACATTCTTCGTGTCGTTGGTCGTACTGACTGGGGTGCAGACCGCATCGTCTTACTTCGACTGTACCGGGCCCTTGTTCGGTCCAAACTGGATTACGGCTCTGTGGTATATGGCTCGGCTTCCAAGTCTGTTCTGCAGCGTCTGAACACAATTCACCATCAAGGTCTGCGCATATGTCTGGGAGCCTTTAGGACATCTCCAGTTCCTAGTCTGTATGCAGAGGCAGGGGAGCCTTCTCTCAGGCTCCGCCGCATCCGCCTCATGCTCAGCTACGTTCTGAAGCTGAAGGCCCATCCAGAAAATCCTGCCTATGATTGTGTTTTTAACCCGTCGTTTGCAGAGATTTACGATGCCCATCCGGGAGCTGTCCGTCCACTTTCCTTCCGTGTCCGACCTCATCTGCAGGCGGCCGGAGTGGACCTGGACAAAGTTTCGGAATCTCTGCAACACGTCACTCCACCCTGGCTACTACCAGTTCCTGACATCTTGCTGGACTTGACTGCCCACAAGAAGGATTGTACTCCACCAGCCATATACCAACAGAGCCTCAATGAACTCCTTTCAATTTTTCCTGGCTATTGTCGTCTTTATACGGATGGGTCCAAGTCTGAGGATGGAAGAGTGGCTGCGGCTGCAGTGTCCTCTCGCCATCCTAGACGCCCATTTAAGCTCCGTCTCCCTGACCATTCCTCTGTATTTAGTGCAGAACTGCAGGCCATTCTGCTAGCACTCAAGCATGCCTATCAGTCTCGGGAAAGGAACTTCCTGATTCTGTCTGACTCTCTTTCTGCCCTGCAGGCCCTTCAGGGCGCGGGAACAGACCATCCACTGCTGGTGCAGATTAGAGAGCTCTACGCGGACTTGATGAAGGAATATTATGACATCATTTTTATTTGGGTCCCAGGCCATGTGGGCATCGAAGGCAACAGAATCGCAGATTCTGCTGCCAACAGTGCCCGCAGTGACCCTGTCCCTGACACACAGACTGTCTATAGTGATTTTAAACCTGTTATTAGTGCGTACATAGCCCGCGAGTGGCAGTCCGAGTGGGACAAAGAGGAAGGGAACAAGCTTCATGAAGCTCTTCCTAAGTTGTCTGACAGTCTACCTTTCCGCTGCGGCAGCCGCCGTGAGGAGACTGTCCTTGCTCGGCTCCACATCGGGCACACATATGTTACGCACTCTTACTTACTTAAACAGGATGAGCGTCCATGGTGTTTTGCCTGTGATGAGCAGTTTTCTGTTCGACACTTTTTGCTGTATTGTGCTGACCTAATTGACACCAGATATAAACACTTCACAGCAGACTCCTTGAAGGTTTTGTTCCGGGATGTTCCCCCGGACAAAATCTTCAATTTTTTGAGAGAATGCAATATTTTTAACAAGATCTGAGCATTCATAGACTATGTGAATTTTTTTTATTTGCCCTTTTTGAGAGTCTGTAGACGTTTCTTTTCCAGACATGTGCGACATTTTAGCCTGAGATTTTTAATCTATATTTACATCTTGTCTTAAGACCTTGCTTTTAGTCTGGCTGACCAGATTTTTACCCATCCCGCCGTGAGATGGCCTTAGTCGCCTGCTCGGCGTTAAACCCAAATAACTAACTAACTCCTATTTTGGCATTCCAGTCTCCCTGCACCACAAGAATGTCTTTCTTGGGGGTCTGGTCCAGAACTTCTTGCAGTTGGTCATAGAAGTCTTCTATTTCCTCATCGCCATAGTCTGTTGTTGGGGCATAAACTTGTACAATGGTGATATTAAATGGGGTTGCCCTCAAGCGTATAAGCCTACTGGAGACTGGCCGACAACTCATGACGGTGTTCACGATGTCTTTGTGGACGAGAAATCCGACATTCTGTTCGTGTTTGTCTTCTCTGCCACTGTAGTACAGTTTGTGGTTTTGCTGGGTTGATGTTTCCCCAAGGTTCTTCCATCGTACTTCACAAAGTCCTAGGATGGTCCAATGGTATCTGTTCATTTCATGTGTCAGTTCCTCTACCTTTCCAGGCGTTCTTAATGTTCTGACGTTCCAAGTGCCAATGCTGATGTTGTTTCTGGCACGGAGTTTTGATGGTGATGGTGCACCAGTAACACACTTAACACCTCTGCCCTGGCGCAAGACAGAAGGCGCGGTCCTTGTTCCGGGCGACGACCGATCCGGTATGGATTGAGGTAAGGTTGTCATTGCATGTGGTGTGTCTTGGGCAAAAGAACCTGGCGGAGCCCATCCCTCTCCAGGCTGTTAACCACAACCGAAACTCCACATAACTTGTGGCTCGCCTTGGTCCTGGACACGTGGCCGGTGAGACCCTCATGGGACTCTTTCGCCCTGGGTGGTGACTTCATCAAGGAAGTTCAAAAACCCAATCAGGTACCGTGTCAGCACCCTAGCCTTTGGTTATCCAAAACCTAACCTGCAAGGCAGCAGGGGACTCGTGGAGGGCGGGGTCGTCTATGTCCCGTGCAGATGTGAACATCTGCCCACTGCCCAATTGATTAAAGATCTTCAAATGTAAATCATGTCTGCAAACTTGCTTTTCTGGAATTAAGACGCATCAGTTCTATCCGTCATTACCTCACTACGGAAGCTACCACCAAACTGGTTGTCTCTTTAGTCTTGTCCCGCATTGATTACTGCAATGCCCTCTTAGCTGGCCTCCATCAGTTTCTCATTCAGAAATTGCAGCGAGTTCAGAATTGTGCTGCATGTCTCATCGTCCGCGCCTCACAGCATCAGTCCATCACTCCTATTCTGAGACAACTTCATTGGCTGCCAGTCAAACAACGAGTCTCGTACAAAATCGCCTGTGTGTGCTACAAAGCTATTAACTACTCTACCCCTGCCTATCTCGCTGATCATCTTCAACTATACACTCCCTCCCGCTCCCTGCGTTCAAGTAGTGACACGCGCCTTCTCAGAGTCCCGCTCTTCAAATACAAAACCAGAGGTGACCGTTGTTTTGCGCACGTTGGACCTGTTGTCTGGAACTCGCTACCTATAGACATTAGACATTCTTCCTCATTCACTGCCTTTAAATCTGGCCTAAAGACCCACCTGTTCGATACCCCAATGTAGCTCAGTTCTTTATCATTATGTACCTGTGTGTGTGTGTGTGTGTGTGTGTGTGTGTGTGTGTGTGTGTGTGTGTGTGTGTGTGTGTGTGTGTGTGTGTGTGTGTGTGTGTGTGCGCGCGCGCGTGCGTGTATTGCAGAATCCGTTGTTTCTCTGGTTTTATGACCCCCTCCACTCACACTCTTTAGTTGTAAAGCGCTTAGAGCTTATTTAAGGATAGGCGCTATATAAGTAGCCATTATTATTATTATTATAAATATCTGGTTTAAATTTTCATGCACCGAGTGGCTGGAACAGTGGGATATGTGCCCTTCGGGGGTGGGGGGGTGGGGGTGGGTGGGGGGCTTCCATAAGCATTGCTTCCAGTCACTTTCTTAGCGCACCTCCTGTTTCCTATCTCTTTTTTGTGCTTTGACCAAAGAAGATCTATGATCATGCACACTTCTCTCCCCTGACAGTGCTTTTACCTACTTTACTTTGTAATCTGTCTAAGAAATGGTTTAGAGAACCATCGAAAGCCGATGATGTCGTCGCATGACTTCTATTTGTGGGTGCGGGTGTGGCTGGCCAAGCCAATCCTGGAGCCACACCTGCGATGGCAATGGGGGCACTGGAACGTAGATGTGGGGAGAGTCGACGCTGTCTTTCTGCGAGCTCTGGTACTGGTGATCCGTTCGCGCCGATTGTGTTCAAAGAGCGTGCAGGCTTTCCTGGTTGCGGCACGCCAGCCAGATCTGTCTTGCGCTTGCGCTTCATGTTCCTTTACCGAAAAGACGCAGTACTTGAGGCTGTCTTTTATGCAGTCTTTGAAGCGTTTCTTTGGCCATCCTTGCTTCCTGTGGCCTTTTGAGAGTGCGCCATACAGGAATTAGCGTGGCATGCGAGAATCATCCATGCGTATGACATGACCTGTCCAGTGAAGTTGTGTCTTTATGATCAGGGCTTTAATTAACACTCACTAAGCCAGCATTGTACAGGACTTCCTTGTCTTGCCATTTGATGCCCATGAGTGAGCGCAGGGATCTCATGCGGAAACGTTCAAGCTGCTTGAGGTGCTTTCTGTACAGCGTCCATCACTCACAGCCGTTGAAGAGACTGGGGAAGAGTACTGCCTTGTAGACTTTGAACTTGGTTGTTCAACACAAGAGTGCGCAGCCGACCCAGGGCTTTGCTGGCTTTGCTGATGCGAGCTGCGACTTCCTGTCGATAGTACCGTCAGAAGAGATGATGCTCCCCAGGTATCTGAACTGGTCGACAGTCGTCTGCTCGGTGCCTTCAATATACACTTTGGGTGGGGTGCTCTTGTGTCTGGGGCTGGTTGGTGCAGAACCTCGGTCTTGTTGAGACTGATGGTGAGGCCAAACAGTCGAGAGGCTTCCGTGAACCTGGAGGTCAGACTCCCTGTACGCCATCAGCGCACAGTCATCGGCAAACATCGCCTCAAGGATCAGCCTCTCGATGGTCTTAGTCCTGGCGTTCAGTCGGAAGGCCATCTAGTCTGTACTTCAGGTACGCTTCCTTTTAAAGGTCGCGTACTACGTGGGTCAGGACACACGTGAAAATGTCGAAGGGTGCGGATGTGTCGCCGTTTGACTGAACAACTATTACCATTCATCATGGAAGAGGCGGATGATGTTGGTCAACTTCCTGGGGCAGCCGAGCTTTGCGAGGATGACCCAAACACTTGTCTGTTCACGGTGTCAAATGCTTTAGTCAGGTCTATGAAGACGGCGTAGAGGTCCATGTGCTGCTCAATGCATTTCTCCTGGCCTGGGGCAGCCGAGCTTTGCGAGGATGACCCAAACACTTGTCTGTTCACGGTGTCAAATGCTTTGGTCAGGTCTATGAAGACGGCGTAGAGGTCCATGTGCTGCTCAATGCATTTCTCCTGGACCTGTCTCACAGAGAAGACCATGTCGACTGCTGCGGCCGGGTCTGAAGCCGCACTGGAATTCTTTCCTCAGATACAGAGCTGATCAGGCGGTTGAGGATGACTCTCGCGAGGATATTGCCAGCGATGGACAAGAGTGAGATCACTCGGTAATTGGCACAATCTGCTTTGCTACCCTTGTTCTTGAACAGGGAGACGATTGTAGCATCTCTGAATTCCTGTGGCATAATCTCCTCTGCCCAGATGCATGTCAGAATGTTGAGGAAGGCATCAATGGTCTCAGGTCCAGCTGCTTTGAAGAGCTCTGCGGGGATGCTGTCCATGCCTGCAGCCTTGCCAGAGCTAGTCTGTTTGATCGCTTTATTGACCTCGTCCAGGGTGGGCGGGAGGTCAAGGTCATCCAGTGTCTGCTTCTGAGGAACCATTCCAGGGCCGCGGGGTCGACAGTAGAAGGCAGGCTGAGCAGATTTGAGAAGTGTTCTCTCCAGCGCTCAGTGATGCTACCTTTGTCCTTCAGCAACGTGAAGCCGTGAGAAGTGGCCTGAAACCGGTACCAAAGTGGGGTAGGAAGAGCCGGAGTACCCGGAGAAAAAACCCCGACGGTTCGCCCGAATTAACGGTGACACTTGCTAGAGGAGAAAAGTCCGACGCCGAAACCCGGTATCGAACCTCGCACCTTTAGCATTGGTGGCAGGCGCCTTACCCACTGCGCCACGGACCGCCCCCAAGGCATAATTAGTGTTACGGTTAGGGTACTTAGGAGCCATTGTGACAGATGAGGGATCAAAACCAGAAATACTGTCCAGGATTGCGCAGACAACAACAGCACTGACAAGATTGAAGACCATATGGAAGCTCCAAGATCAAGACTGATCTTAGTCATCTCAGTGTTCTTGTATGACTGCGAGTCATGGACCCTCACAACTGACCTTAAAAGGTGGATACAAGCCACCGAAATGAGATGTTTACGAAGGCTGCTTGGCATTTCATACAGAGATCACATCACGAACGAGGAAGTGGGAAGCAGAATCAGGCAAGCCATCGGGCCCTATGAAGACGTATTAGCCATTGTGAAAAAACGCAGACTGAATTGGTATGGGCATGTCACGCGTTCAGCAGGGCTTGCCAAAACAATCCTGCAAGGCACTGTGCAAGGAGGAAGAAGGAGAGGAAGACAGAGGAAAAGATGGGATGGTTAGGGTTAGGCATGGTTAGATATACGGTTAGGGTTTTGGTTATGTATGGAGAGGGTTACTCTTACAGGGTGTGTATTGCAAGCACTACGTATCATGAGAACTACGTGCGGATGAGACTACGGTCGCGAAAACCTAGCCCTAAACCCAACCCAAACACTGACTGTAAATCTAACCATGCCTAACCCTAACCGTAAACCTAACCATGCCTAACCCTAACCGTAACCATGCCTAACCCTAGCCATAAGGATTCCTAATCCTAATCGCAAACCTTACCCTAACCATGCCGACCTGACAGTAACCCTAACCCTGACCGTGACCGTAAACCTAATCGCAACCCTGACCCTAACCCTAACCATGCCGAACCTGACCGTAACCTAACACTAACGCTAGCCATACGTATCAGTAGAATACGTGTCGATGGCACTACATGTCGAGATCACACACGCACAGTTGAGGGTGCGTATCGCAAGCTCTACGTATCACGTGAACTACGCGTCGATTACTCTACGATCGCTGGCACTACGTAGGTTGAGGTTACGGGTGAGAGTGGGCATAGCTAAGGTTATGGTTAGGATTAGTGTTGCGGTTAGGGTTAGGGTTAGATATGGTTGGGGTTAGAGTTAGGGTAGGGGTTAGACATAGTTATGGTTTGGGTTAAGCATGGTTAGAGTTACGGTTAGGTTTAAGGCGTGGTTAATATTTACGGTTAGGGTTACGAGTTATACATTGGGTTACGGTTAGGGTATGGCATGGTTACAGTTACGGTTAGGGTATTATTAGGATTAGTGTTACCGACAGCAGTGTCATACACATGTAGCTCTTTTGATACGTAGTGTTTGCAATACGCACCATTTAACCGTAAACCTAACCATGCCTAACCCAAACCACGCCTAACCTTAACCATAATCCTAACCCTACCTATAACATCACCACACTCCCCACCCCAAGCTGACTGTCGTAATGTATTTGTGGTACGTGAGTCATTGTCAAAAGCGTGCGCATATTATGTGCGCGAGTTGTGAGTGCGCGCTTAGATTTATAATTATTATAAGATAAGCGCGTTATAAATACCGTAATTATTACCTAACCCTAACCGAAACCCTGAACCTAACCCTAACTCTAACCAAGCATAACCCTAACCATAACCCTAACCATGCCGAACCTGACCGTAACCCTAACCCTACGGATCAGTAGAATTACGTGTCGATAGCACTACATGTCGATAGCACTACAGCCAAAATAGGTCTTTTGACACGTAGTGCTGATACATTGTACATTGTAAGCCGCAGTGATATCGACACGTAATGCTAGTGCCATGTAGTGCTAGCGACGCGTAGTGCTATTGACATATAGTTAAACTAATAATAATAATTATTATTATAATAATACATGGTATTTATATGGCGCATATTTATAATATAACTCAATGCGCAGTCGAAAACCACACACACACACACACACAGGAGCACAAAAGCCTCACAGTGGGTTACCTACCATTTCATGTGAAAATGGGTTCCCATATTTCTATTTATTCTAGGGCTCTGGAATTGATGCGAATGTTTAGAACTCACCTTATAACTAAGCTCTATAACTTAAAATAAAATAGACCTTTTCTAGAAACAGAGCCACTAGATGCAGAAAAAAATGGGTTTCTACCAATAAAGTGGGTGGGTGTCTCTCTCGCACAAAAACTGGCATTACAGTCAAAATGGGTGTTTCACAACATTAGGCGTCTGTAATAAGGTCAAGTGCATGGAATACTTTTTTTTTCACATTCATTTTTTTGTTTTGTTTTTTTCAACTTAATGTGTATGTATGCATTAACATTCTTAACATTGTATGGTGCAAAATTGAATGAACACTGGCCTGTAACCTTTCGATTATGATTTTTACAGAGGAAATCTTTTAAACATTGCTACGTTTTGTCCTTCTGAAGCAAAACAGTTTATCATGGCATTTATGTGAGAATTCTGGAAATTAAATGACTTTAAAATTAAAAAAAAAAATTTACTCTGCAGTTTGAGACAAACAGCAACAGAGCATTTTGAATATTAACCGGCCTTATTATTCGGAATACACCAGTGTGTGCAACAAGTGTGACTAAAATAGTCCAAAGGGTAGTGGCAGAATAGCTTGGCGCCTCTAGGCGCCAAGCTATTGTGGCACCACCCTTGACCTAATAATGCCATTGGTCTATGTCCTCATCTGTAAGTTCTGTAATGTAGCTTGCATATATGGCAGTGTACAAATTTGAAGCTTTTAGCCTCAGTATGATGCAGGTTAAAAGGTGTGGAAAAATATAAAATACAGAAAAAGACCCAGACGAAGAAACTAACACTTAACTTATTCTACCCCAGACACACCAGAGCAAAATAAAGATCGACCATGATAGTTCAAGGCTGATGCCAGAATAGAGAATAGAGAATGCCTATGGCCGCCAAGCTATTCTGGCATCACCCTTGAACTATCGTAGTCGATCTGTGTCCTGCCCTGCAACGCAGTTTTCAGAAGACGACTTCAACATTTGGGGATTCCGGTCTTGGGGTAGAATGAGTTAAAATGACAAAACAGAACACTGACATTAATTAATGAACTGACAACATAGGAAATCAATCACTTGAAACTTCAGCCTTTATTAATCACATCAAAGGTGCATGCATATAAAAACACAGTAACTGTTTGTAGACATTTCAAATCAAACAATCAAGAGCAGTCAAACCTTTTTCTGCCAACTTTGTGATGAGGAAAACTAGTTCTTGCCCAAGTTCGGCACGTAAAGGGTTACCGCGACTTATGTGCCTCTATTGATAAAATGGAGAGAGAAATATAATACTGAGTTCTAGCAAGTGCGACAATAAAGTTTAGCCGAGTTGGTATACCTCGTCCAGTGCCTAGGTTAAATGCACCAATGGTGCCAATGTTGCTATATTGGCAGCAGGGCGGTCGCTCGGACCGGTCTGGTGCACCCGATCGGTTTAGAGCGTGTGCTTTCTGCACCTGTAATGGGCAACCTCAGAGAAAGAATCACGTGAGCTTCGTTTGACTGCTGCAAAATAACCTGAATAAAGAATAAACCCTTTCCCATATATGCCAATCCAGGAATTATGCATCCATCCTTATGCTAGCACCACGAAACATTACGCGATTTGGCAGATTTTTAAAAATAGCTTTTTTAAACCCTCAATGGAGGTGATTTTTGCGACATCTGCGTCGTTTGCGGCAGAAAGCACCGTCAGAGTTGAAGTTCGAGAAATGAGCGCACTAGACTTGATTCAGTGGTGTTGGGCATGACTCAAGCCTCCGCCATCTCAACAAAAAACTGGCGTGTTCGGGGAGATAAAAGGCTACAAGTTAAAACCGCAAACGAACCTTTTTTTTTCGACTGCGATCACAATCTTCTGCGTGAACGTACAAGACCACACTACAAGTGCACAAGCCAACCTGCGCGCGCAGTTCTGGTGCACATGACCGGTCCGAGCGACTGGTCTGGTGGGAAAATAGCAACAGTGGCACCGCTGGTGCGTTTAACCTAGGTAGAGGGCGAGCTATACCAACTCAGCTAAGGTTTATGCTTCCTGTGACTTTAGAAACAACAATGCACAGTATGCAAAGTGTACTTTATAGTACCAAAAAAAAAAGTTACAGACATTTCCAAAATGATCAGATAAAAACAAGCTATACACACTGAAAAAATAACACTCTTGACATGTAATAAATGTTTATCATGTTGACAATGGTTTTCTTATCTTATTATTGTCTTTCATCCCGATTGGTTGTACATTGCTGAACGTCCGGACGTGCCAGCACTGATAATGAAGGGGAAAAAAATAAAATAAAATAATGAACAGAATATTAAATGTATGTTGCCAGCCAGTCTAATACGCTAAATAAACTTAAGATCATTTAGCAACACACATCCAAAATCAAGAGAGATACACCACCACCACCACCCCTCCCTCCCCCCCCCCCCCCCAAAAAAAAAAAAAAAAAAAAAAAAAAACCCACACAAAAAAAACAACAACAACAAACAAACAAAAAAATTATTCAGACCCAAAAGGTGACTGCCAATCATGTAAAATGCAAAGAAAAGAAGTGCCCAACGGAGAAAGAAACAAGCTTAGAAAAGATGGTTACAACACAATTCAGCAAGATTTCAGGTAAATCCGCCTTGTCAAAACAGACAAACAAACAAACAGAGAGGTCAGTCGCTACTTATCTTTGTTCATAGAAGGAATGTGCTGCACATTCCTTCTGCCAATGAAGATAAGTAGCGGCTAATCTCTCTGTTTGTTTGTCTATTTTGACAAAGGGTATTTACCTGAAATATTAATAAATTGTGTTGTACCCATCTTTTCTAAGCGTGTTTCTTTCTCCGTTGGGTACTTCTTTAATGTTACACAGCATACAAAATGATCCAGGTGTACATAAGATAAAAACAGTTCTTGTAATAAGTCTTTTTGTTGACAATGTTTGTTTCTTTTTCTCTTATTATTGTCTTTCGTCCCCAACCGCCGTTTCATCAGCAGTTCCATTTTCAAAGTTATACATGCAGGCACAGAGATAGTAATACTGAGTGGCCTAAAGCATCATTAACACAATGACTGAGTTAACCCCTTAATTATATCTTTTTTACCATCCATTGTCCATATCCCCCGCACAGAGTATTGGAAGTTACCCCTAAATCATTATTATTTAAACAGACACATTTTTATGAAAAATCAAAAATAATACTTAAGGGCTTAACTCAGTCATTGTGTTCCCCCCCATGCTGGTAACCCTGGAGCTATCACATACACAAACACCTCATGTCTACGCTTGTCTGAAAGACATCCACCTCTATTCAGATATACCATAAATGAGCTGCAATTATTCACATTTTCAGGTCGGGGGACTAGATTGCTCTTTAAAACCGAAATCCCATATGCCACCCGTCACGATATGTACCACACTTCAATCCGTATTCATGAAAACCTTCTTGCCTTTCCATTTAATGTAAAATCACAGACAACCCCACCCCTTTTTCACAAAGAGAGGCCTGTGCTTATGTCAACATTACAAGCACTGACGAACCTGACTCACTCTATGTATAAACACCATGAAGTCTTTACAGACACAGAGTTAAAATGAGTTTGCAACCTGTTGGAAAACAGAGAAAGCTTTAAGTTAAGATCTTTCTTGTATTTTATGCTGAGGGGGTGTTTAATGTTGACTGTTATTATTCAATGCACTTGAGAAACTACTGGCTGTGTTTACACTACACTTGTGAGAAACAGCATGACTGTTTACACTACACTTGAGGTGCTGGCCATGACTGTTATTCTATATTGCACTCGAGAAACTGCTGACTGTGTTTGCACCTGAGAAAACTGCTTGATCATGACCACATTACAAAAAGCTTTAACTTGATCTTGGCACAGTAATTGATTACCGCTCCATGAATACACATAAAGTGATAGTCAAAAGTGGTAAGAGTGGTGTTTTATATCTCTGCTTGTTAGACTGCCTGGTTTTGTCTGCTGATTTTATTCTGCACTCGAAATCAGGCATAAACAAACCAGTTTGAACAGGAACAGGACTAGTGACGTGCCTTGGAACTAACAAAGGGTGTTTGCTTAGCGTCATGAGTGGTCTCTGCTTAGGCTGACTAGTTTGCCTGATGCAGTCGTCTCTACAGGTTGTGCATTGAAAGCAAAATGTGTTTTGCTAGGACGGAATTTATGTGTTAAGAAACATCATCTAAAGATAAGTTTTGTTTTAATTTTAAGTTACAACTAACTTTAGGTTACCTTAAAGTGAGTTACAATAGGAACTTATTAACTACTTACCATTAAGAACTTATTAATTACTTACCCTAATTACTTACAAGTACTTAATAACAACTTGACTCTAGTCACGTATACTAAGTCTTTTTTACCAAGACACAAGGGCAACGGAAAACTTTTTTTCTCAAACATAATATTCTGGTGGTGCTGATGGGATTAAATAATTATGCCTAAACTGTGTAAGTGGCATGACATCTCTCTGTGAAGTGTATGACATTAATAAACGATTACCAAATCTGATTTTTATTTGTTTAAAAGAATGTGTAGTTTTTCTGTGGTTTCCTGAACACCGATCTTTTTCCCCATCTCTAAAAAACTAGCCTTCAGTTCTTCAACATTCACGGGTGATTGACTACGCATTTTATTTTGTATTTCAGACTTTTGCTGTTTGTAATTATTTAAATCATCCTGGACTCGCTTAAATTCTTCGTCATCAATAAAATTATCATTTAATGCCTTACTGATAATAAGTTTCATACTGCTCAGCTTTGCACCAGCCATCGTACTCAATGCTTCATGTTTCTGTAATTTTGTGTGAAACCTCTTGTTTAAGGCCTCCAAACCAAAGCATGCTAGGCATGTAGCAACGCTAACAGCCTCAATTGCTATTCCAGCGAAACTTCCAATTCCTGTGGCGAACAGAGCTATACCTCCTACAGATAATCCGGCCGAAACTGCACCAATAGCCATAGAAGTGTTTTGAACAGAATTAAATACTGACTTATACCTCCTTTTACATCTGGAGTACCTAGCCTCTTCACTTTCCAAATATTTAATTGCCTCTGTAATATTATTTAATCTGAATGCATCTGATGGTAATGTTTTATCTGAAGCAATTGGCATATGTGGATCAGGTGCAAGTGTTGTTTTAGTCATCACATTTGTTTCAGTCGGCTCAAGCGTCGGTAGTACTGGATAGAATTTTACCATTTTTTTTATTAACAAATATTTTTTTTTTAATTTAATCAGCAATTACATTGTGCAACTCTTCAAAAGTATACAATTTGTTAGCATAATAAAATGCAACAAGATCAATGTGTTCAAGGTTTATGTAAGTTAGACGAACAAAAGTTGTTTTGTCGACCACCACCTTGACAGCTGGAACACTGCTCGAAACATTAATAACATCATTATTTTTTGTAATAGCAATAAAGACCTTTGATGACTCTGCCACTGTGTCATTCCATGTAAGTTTAATTCCTTGTGCAATTTGAGCCTCTTTAGCAGTAGTTACTGATCTCATGATAATTTCAAATACTATTGTCGCTTCTCTTGCGATGGGAAAGTTTATTGGTGCAAACACGACCTTCGCATCAGACCTACCCTTCCTATGTGTAAGAAGATATCTCCGTCTCTCATAATTTTCAACTTTCAGTTTTTCTCTGCTATTGTCGTCTGGGGCAAAGCTTGGAACAAGACTTACAATAAGCGGCCCCGAGTTAACAACCTTCCTAAACACTAAGGCACCTTCGTCATCAGTGTATACATAAGGACTAATAAATTCCAACTTTATGTCCCAGTCAATTGTGGGTGGTGGAACAGGCACAGGTGAAACAACCCACTTACTACCTACATGTATTAAGTTGTAGGGCACATTATTTACAGGTGGAGTAGGTACAGTAACATCACGTAGCTGACCAAGTTTAGGAATCTGTTTTTCACCGTCTTTCATGTCAACAATTACTTTCCTCTTGTACATGCCATTTAAATCAAGTTCAAAACCATATATTTCTCCAACATCCCCCTCCTTCTCAAAATCCTGTACGTCTGCCAAATCTTTCAATTCTGTTACTGGACACGCAACTGGTATGATTGTTCGCTTTGGACGAAGACCACTCATTTTTATAAACAAAAATAAAATTATTTAACTTCTAACACTACACTAAAATCATGCATAAGAACTGGTTTGTCATCTTGATTAGTTACAGATATACACAGTGACTCAAAGAAACTAGAACCTAATTTCTTAAACTGTAAATTAGGAAATCTAACAACCACACTTTCACAATAGGGTGCAGTTCCAGTTGGTAAGCATCTCAACAAAGTTGAAGGTTTTCCATTGTGAACATTCTCAGATGTGTTTAGTTCTTTCAAATAAACATTTAGCACTGTGTGTACTGACAAATGAACAGCATATCTTCCAGTTATTTTGGTTTTTTTGGGCTTAAATTTTAATCCTGCTTCATAAGTCCAATCATCATCACCACTAACAGCTACAATACCAAGATCAGATTCAGTTAAAAAACCCAGTAGTATTAAAAGTTTGTCTGTTAATATAAGCTGACTATCTTTTGGAAATTCCAATGTAACAAACAAGTTAGCCGGATTTAAAGTTGCTTTAATTTTATACCTATCTTGTAAAAATTCAGCTATAGTACAAAAGTCATAATACCCAGGCTGTAAATGATTAGCGCCCCAACTTGTAGTACCTACCATTCCATGTACAGAATATTCACCATCATCTGTTACATTAAACCATTTTACTGTATAGAACATTTCATGGATAGCAACAGCCTTGCTACCATCACGATTATCAATCCCATTAGTTAACCACACTGGTTTGCTTGTGTCAAGATTTGTTAAGGTAATAAACATTTTTATTATCTCATATAAAAAAGGATGGAATTTAAATCACCAACCATTACCACTACAAACGCATTTCAATTTAATGTGGATGCCAAATATAATGTCGCACCTACTTATGAACAGAAAATAATTCAATTAAATCAACTAGACATAGCTGTAAGCGAACAAGATCTATTCCAAGTCAAAGTACCCAACCCCTTTGATCATTACCTAAACCCTCCAATAACAGATGACTCAACTGCAAGAAAGTGGTCTTCAAGTCCACTACAGATGTTTCAAAACCAACTCAACTTTGCAATACTATGTTCAACTACAGGCTGTGGTGTTTCATTTACAGACCACTTGAATCACTCAAACAAACTGATTAGGTCTGTCTATCGTTTTCACACTTACTACCAGCTTAGACGTATACTGTCAGAACTGCATACACCATTACCAACTGAATCCAGTTTCAACAGGTTTAACAACCCCATGGATATGAAAGCATTTGAACGCATCTGTAATGAATTTAACATAAGCCCTCGGTATGACTTCACACAAAAACTTGATGATCACCACGGCATTGGTACATTGTATTACGCTTTGAGTCACAGACAATACCCTCAAGATTATTACCCTGGTTACACTTCATTCTCATCAAAATCACAAGTCTGGATAGGATCAATTGAGCAGAAGCAGACTAATGCGTGGACCACATTTATTTTAGATAAATCTGACGGGTTTACTCAAGCAGGAGTCGAGCGCGTAAATGAGTCAATCAGAACATATGTCTGGTGTATACTAGGAGCACAATCACTAACAAAATCAAACATTTTGAATGGAAGTGGTAAATTTGAATCTCAAAAACAATTTCTCGCAAATCTAGAAGATTCAATCAACTCAACAGTTGATCTCCCGTCAAGCATACAGCGTTATCAAGACGTACTCAGATATGCTAGATCAAAAGTTGACTTTGTAGTTGGCGTCGGGTTATACATGTTACCATCTGACCTTCAACTCCAAATGGGTACAATAACAAATTATAATAATGAAATCATTGTTGCAGGTGTTGGTCAAAAACTCGGTCTCAATCAATCTGTAAACTTAGGAGGAACAACTGCGCCTGTACTGTCATTAAAATCATTACAGGTGGTTACTTCCCCTGCCCCACCACCGACACCCATACAGTCAGTAATGCCCCAAACATCGCTACCAACCCCTAACACACATGAATCAGAAAGAACCGCATTGACAATAGGATTAACAGGATTAGGTATATTACTTCTTTACCTGTTTCATTAAATAACCTATCATTAACCCTCCTACTGTCACCAAAAAGACCCACACATGCTCTGCCATAAACCCTACTGCCTTTGCCGCTGTACTAATCAACCAGCTGACAACCGTGCCAATTAAATTCGGTAACGCGTCTACTGCTTTCAGAGCCAATTTCTTAAGCAAGTCTGATATGTGAGACAACTGTTTCTTTACCCATGACTGTAAATCTTTTGGATCTGTGGGAGCCGGTGGGCCCGGGGTTGGTGGACCTGGCGGTGTTGGACCACCCCCAGCACTGCCAGCACCGGAGACAGCCAACACAGCAGTACTGATAATAAACCCAAGAGCTGTAATTAAACTAGCAATTGTAATACCCTGCTCTCTGAAAAGTGTTTTCAATCTCTCAGCCAGAGTAGTGTCTTCGTGAAGTATTTTCTGAATAGTTTCTCTAATTCTGTTGACCTGTGATTTTAGTTTTTGTCTCCCGATACTAATCACTTCTAACCGCCCTGATCTTTCTATCTGCAAATCATTTAATCTGTGTTGTATTCTTTCTTTCATTTCTGTGTCAAGATTCCCATTGTCTGCGGTAGCCAGTTTCTCTTTTTCACGTTCTATGTGTTTATCAAGCTCACCCAGTTTGGCAACATTGTTTACCATCTCACCTCTTATTGTCTGCAGTGATTTATCCAATCCTATAATCTCCCTCATTGACAAAGGCGGGTCATCTATTGTTTTCATAGCATCATTTAATTGACCTTCAGTAAATGAGGTTTCTTGTATCACTGTGTTTGCTATTTCTGGCAGGCTTGTTACTGGAGCCATTTCAATTTCTTGCCCTGTTGGCAACTTTGTTTGCGTGTCCTGAAGCACACTAACCAGTCTTGGCGTGACAGGAGACCCTCCAATACCAAGTTGACGCAAGGCACTAACACCACCTTCATTTTTTATTGTACTTAAAGCCCTAAACCTACTAGGGTCTTTTTTGTTAGTCAATAGTACTTTTCCTTTGTCAACAGTATTTAAATATAAATGACCCTTGCCATCAAGTTCAAACTGATTAGGGTCTATGTTGTCTGGGCGGCCACCAACATGATCATAAAATGAGTTCACTTTGGTTTCTAAAAGTTCGTGACGTAAACTGTAAATATTTCTTGTACCAGTCATATCTGCCATATCTGTCATATCTGTTGTATTACCAAAATCATACGTGTCATCCATTTCAAAATCTTCATGATTAAATCCTCCCGCTGCCATTGTTTTATTAATTTATTATTTTTTATTGTGCATAATAAAAATGACACAGTCTTACGGATCAAAGTTAGACCCATACAGAAAACTACGTGAGCCTCTGGGTGTTAAGGGCATAAGACAATCAATCGTCATCACAAACAATCCAAGTACCATAGACCAGAATCAAACACTTACAGTCAAGTTTCCAAACCTAGGTCCCAGTGACGTTATTGTTCCTGGCACTGCACGCCTAGCATTTAATATTGAACTTTCATCAGACGCAGATGTAAACAGAACACTAGTTGACAATCTTGGCAGAGCAATTGTTAGAACTATTAAAGTAAAACTTGAAGGACAAGAAGTGTTTAGTCTTGACGACTCCGATGTGTTCTACTGTTACAAAGACCTTTGGCTCACAAGAGAAGAACGAGAGGACCGTATTTACCAAGGCATACAGCCAGATAATGTTTGTAAACTTCGAATCAATGCTGGAGATAAATCAACGTCAGCAGCCCAGAACGTTATATTAGCAGAAACATATGGAACCAGATTTTACATTCCACTTGAGTTTGAAATCCTCACAGCTCATTTGCCTTATTACCAAGGGGCACTGAATGACCGTCTGAGTTTTGAACTAACCTTTAATGACTACTCCAAAGTTATTAAATCATCTGCCACAGATGCAACATATAAGATCTCTAACATTTCCTTGGAATACGAAATTGTCACACACACTGAACTAGCCAGACTCATTCAAAATCAATACCAGTCAAGACTTCCAATTTATTATGACAGGGTGATTAGACATAGTTTAATACCCAAAGACAAAAGCGACCCAATGTGGAACATAAACTTGAACACACCTGCCAGGTCACTTAAAGGTATTCTTATGTTGTTTGTTGAACCAGCAGATCCATATAAACGGGATTCAGAAAAATTCTACAATCCTAAGATTACACACTTGTCCTGCACAATTGAAGGCCGCCCTAATCAAGTGTATGCGTCTGGAATGTTACCTTATCAACACTATGATGAGATCACAAAGTATTTTGCAGGAGGAAGGATTAGAGATAAACCCGCAAACATAGTGTGCAAAGATCTACATCTGTATGATGTAAGGATTGGTCAATACCTTACAAACAAGTATGCACTGTGGTTAGACCTTCGCAGTACAGACGACGATTATCTTCATGGGTCAGGTCGAACTGTCGAGAACGGTAGTGATGGAATAACAATTCAGATACAAAAGAAGGTTGAAACTGCTGCAGCCATAAACATATATTTGTACCTGATATATGATGCACAGCTCAATATTGCAGAAAGCAGACTAAGTGGACACATATATTAAAATTATATTGTGTATTAAAATGAACCGGAGCTTGATGACACTCGATCCACACTGTGGCTTATTTGTTGGTGCCACAGGGTGTGGAAAGACTCAATTCGTACTTGACTTATTACAAACAAGATACATCCATCATTTTGAAAACATTGTAATATTTTGTCCAACAATCAAACACAACAAAGCTTATCACAACCGTTTATTTATTTGGACTGACAACAACATATACTTAGTTGACCCTGAGAAAAAAATGAATGACTACCTACAATATTTTTACAAGCAATTTGAAGGACAGCCAACATTGTTTATTGTTGATGACTGTTCTGCAGAGAAAGACATTGTCAAGAAGAGAAACACTCTATCAGAACTTGCCTTCAGTGGCAGACACGCAAACATCAGTGTATGGATTCTCACTCAGAAATATAATGCTGTACTGAAAGATTTTCTAGAACAGTTAAAGTTTATCTGTTTGTTTTACTGTAAGGATCGTGACAGCTTCGAAGACTGTCTCAGAGAAAACGATGTCATCCCAAATAAGCATGAACGGGATGATGTGAAAAATAAACTGAAATCAACTAAGCATCTAAAGCTCATTTTAAAGACAGATCAACCCACAGGGTATGGGTTAGTAAATTGATGTAAATTAATTTATACATTTGTTTGTCCAATAAAAATGACAGACGGACAAATCATACAGGTGCTTGATCTCACACACCTTTTCAAAGATGTTATGCACTTTACTGACTTAATATCACCCAAACAGACTTACATAAGCCTTTCAGCACCATCAGAAATATATGCTACATATAGTGTGACTTTAGATTATGTCGATGAGCATCCAGATGTGGAGCGCATGACAGTTGATTTAAAGACACCTACTTTTAAAGTTAATGATACCAACTATGGTTGGTTAGGAGAAGTTTGTTATAGCATATTTAAGCAACTGCGCAAACTAAATGTTTATATTGACAGTGTTACAGTTAATAAAGTGGTATTACACAAGGTGAGCAAGCAGAGCCAGCAGTAATATTTTTTATTTTATTATTTTGACGGACAAATAAAAATGACGGACAATTCACAAAGCCCTGGCCCATCAAACCCTGGCTCATCTGGTTTAAGAAACGTGTTTCACACAACAAACTTGCCTATATCCAATACTAATAATGTCTATGAATCAATAGAAAACTCTTTTTCTGTCATACAACAAAATCTTATCACAGGCAGTGTTAAGATTCAGATTGTTGCGAAAATCGAATTCACTAGAATGGACGGTGAATTAATTGTATCGTATATATCAACAAGACAACACACTGTTAACACAAGAAGAGAATTGGAGAACGTGTTTAGAGACAGACTATTACCAGACTTCCTACAGGCAATTGACAGTGCAAAAATGAAGGGGTCTGGTTGGCACGAAGGACATGTACATGAACTGCAACTAAAGCAGTCTAGGTATCATCCTATATTAGGTAAAGCATGGATACCACTGCCAACTGAGGTTGCAGACAAAAAAGCTGTTGTTAATATTCAGAACAGACAATTTCTGTTTCATGTGGTGTGTGCTTGCTAAACTACACTTTGTGAGGTCAAGACCTGATCGCGTATCTAACTACATCAAATTTGTAAATGAACTCAACTTTAGTGGCATTGAGTTCCCTGTTAAAATAGAGGACATAGACTTGTTTGAAAAATTAAATCCTGGTATATCTGTGAATGTGTTTGTGTGGGATAATGAATCTGAGAACAAGTTACAACCAATTAGAATATCACCTCTGGCTCCAACCTACAGTCAGTCAGAAGATAAACATGTTGACATGTTGCTAATCGGCGATGACAATAACTTTCACTACACAATTATCAGGAATATGTCACGTCTAATTCATGCACATACAACGAAACACAATGGGAAACAGGAAGTGTGCAAGAGATGTTTACAGAGATTCTCTTCTATTAAAATAGCACATAATCACATTTTACACTGCAGGTCAGCTGATGACATACAAACAGTACTTAAGTATCCAGATCCTGGTAGTCAAGTGTATTTTAAGAACTATGGGAATCAACAAAAGCTGCCGTTTGTAGTGTATGCAGATTTTGAATCATTAGTTGTTCAATATGAAGGTCCTGTTCCAGAATCATTACCAAAGACTATAAAACTGAGTGACCAAGTGGTGTGTTCTTTTGGATACATTATTGTTAGGTCAGACGGTCTTCATTCAGAACCTGTTATCTACAGGGGTGAAAATGCAGCATGCTTGTTTTTAACAGAAATGAGACATCTGTATAGTCAGGTAGTACAATATCTCACAACATGTCAGATGCCTTTGGTGATGACAGAAGAAGACAAACTAAAATTTGATACAGCTGTGACGTGTTGGATTTGTGAACAACCTTTAGGTGGTGATAAAGTTCGTGACCACGATCACATAACTGGGCATTACAGAGGAGCTGCACATAGCAATTGTAACTTATTATTAAAAATAGATCCTAAGACATACAAGTTACCAATCTTTTTCCACAATCTCAAAGGGTATGATTCACACATCATCATGCAGGCTGTAGATGAGTCGTACAAAAACATAAGTTGTATTGCCCAGACAACTGAGAAGTACTTGACTTTTAGGTTAGATAAATTAGCATTTTATGACTCCATGCAACATTTGTCTTTAGGTCTTGCTAGTCTGGCAGAAGGACTGACTGAGTATCCAATAACGAGTAAATATTTTGAACCAGACTTGATTAAGAAAGGTGTCTATCCGTATGAGTACATTGATCACTGGGTTGTGTTTGAAGAAACAAGACTGCCACCAAAAGAGAAATTTTATTCCACACTAACTGGCAAAGGTATTTCTGACTCTGAATATCAACACGCACTTGATGCGTGGGGTAAATTAGGATGTCAGACAATTGGTGACTACCACGACCAGTACTTGAAAGCTGACGTTTGCTTACTAGCAGACGTATTTGAAAGTTACCGTGAAAAGGGTTTGTTGCACTACAGTCTTGACCCTGCTTGTTACATAACTAGTCCTGGCATGACATGGGATGCATTTTTGAAATCTAGTAAGATATTTATAGACCTGTTGTCTGATCGTACGATGGGTGAAATGGTGGAACGTGGATTGAGGGGAGGGATTAGTATTGCAGCGAACAACTATGCCAAAGCCAACAACAAATATCTGGACAACTTTGACCCCTCAAGGTCAAGCTCATTCATTACGTACTTGGATGCATGTAACTTGTATGGGTTCGCAATGTGTGAATTATTGCCCTTGAAAAACTTTTGTCTGTATGATTTGTCACAGTATGATGTAACAGGGTTAACAAACAATATTATGAATCTTGACCGAAACGACGCGAAGGGTTGGATCTTTGAAGTAGACCTAGAGTACCCACACCACCTACATGATTACCACAATGATTATCCGTTGGCTGTTGAGAAAATAAGTATGACGGGAAAAAAAGAAGACACCAAACTTGTACCGAATCTGAATGACAAATTCAATTACGTTTGCCACTATCGCTTGTTACAGTTTTACATCAGACACGGGTTAGTACTAAAGAAAGTTCACAGAGGTATTCAATTTGATCAGAGTGCTTTCATGAAAGATTACATAATGAAGAACACAACCCTCCGTGCCAGAGACGGCAACACTGCATTTGACAAAGACTTCTTTAAGCTTATGAACAATGCCTGTTTTGGCAAGACAATGGAAAATCCTCATCACAGAAAAGATGTGAGACTGGTCACAACTGAATTGGGTGCTATTAAACTTACAGGCAAGCCTCAGTACACAGGGTATAAAGAATTTCATTCATCATTGTATGCAGTGTCACTCAAAAAAAAGATTGTTAAACTGGACAAGCCAGTATTCATTGGTATGGCAATTCTGGAGTTGTCAAAACTGGTGATGCTTGAATTTTATTATGATTACTTCAAATTAAAGTATCCTGACTGCCGTCTGTTATACACTGACACTGACTCTATGATCATTGATGTGTGTACTGAAGACTTTTATGAAGACATGAAAACAGAACTACACATGTATGACACGTCTGATTACCCTAAAGACCACCCGCTGTTCAGCACACAAAACAAGAAAGTGCCTGGTAAGTTTAAGGATGAACTAAATGGTGTGCCAATAGTTGAGTACGTTGGACTGAGATCAAAAATGTATTCTATACTGCACCAGAAGGGAAGTCAGTCGAAAGCCAAAGGAATAAAAAAAACAGCAATAAAAAATAAAGACATACGTCATGAACATTACAAGCAAGTGTTAGATGGTGCATTAATGCCTGATTATCCAAACAAGTCACTGAGATCAAACAAACATAATCTTGAAATGATCCAAACATATAAGAAGTCACTTGCAGTTGGAGACACGAAACGAGTGTTTCACAGTAAGGAAAAAGCTTATGCACCTGGGCATTACAGGCTCAAGTTATCTGAAGAAATAGCTGATGAACTGGTTGATGAATTAATTGATGACTTAGTTACTGAAATGAGTAACGGTGTCTGGGGGAATAATCTGTAATTCTTCTCTGACAAATGCCCTCTGGGGTGCAGGGTCGAACAGGTAATATATTGTTGCTTCAGGACCGGGGACTATTTTTTTTATATTGTGTACAGACGTTGACCAGATAGGGTCTGTTGCCCTGCGCTTCACGTCGTTCTCAGCCTCCCCTGGTTGATATCTCACCTGTTTGGTAAATAAACTTGTGTCGGGTGCCTGTGCTGACATTGTTTTTGGCTCTGTAATTGTTTTCAATTTAATAGCATCAGCAGGCTTAGGGTGTCCTTCATTGTTCATTGCTTTTATCACATGTGGTAATCTCTTAACCCATTCAGTGTTACGGGTGTCATGCATGAGTTCCTTAGAATACTGGTAACTGAAAAGTCTCTCTGATAACTGTTTGTTAAAGTTCTCTACAATTGCCTGTGATCTGTGCACACCTGGAATACCACGTCTGACCAGTACGCCATGCTTCGCAAATAACTGACTAACTGCACCTTTGAATTCTGATCCGTCATCAACTTGTACAAGTGTGGGGTATCTTAAGGGGCCTCTTTTATAGATACTTGATAAAGCATTCGCAACTGTACTGGCTGTTTTGTCAGATATGGGTTCAGCGTCTTTGTACCTTGAAGCTATGTCTACGACAGTTAATGCGTACTTGTATCGTTTCTTTCTTATTGTGTCATGTGGAAGAAACAGGAGGTCCATTTGGTGTGTGTCATTTGGTGTTGTGTTTTGAAAATGGGGTCTAGATATCTTTCTTGGAGCAGGGAGGTATATCTGCCAAATTGCTTGTCTCTGTAACCATTGCTTGACTTGATTGAGTGATACATCTCCGCCCACAGCGGCATGTAATTTCTGAATAGCGGTTGCTCCTTTATAATACCCTGATGGTGAGTAATATATTTTCGATAGTTTATTTTCTACCCCGGGGTTTATTTCTTCTAGCAATATAAAGTCCAGTAAAATAAACAAATGTCATTCCCACTAGAACAAAGATTATCTCCCCGTTTCTTTGTTCTGGGCTTGGTTGATAGTAGTCACTTAGTTTTGGTTTTGGGATAGACATGTCTTCACCCGTGACAAGATAGTATTCACGAATTGCTTCGTCTGTATTTGAAAACGTATGTTGTGCGTGATTCTCTAATCTAAGTTTGTCATTGATAAAATCAAGTTTTTCAATTCTTTGTTTTTCATACGCCTGTTCTGCCTGTGCTAATTTTTCTGATGCTTCATTGTGTCGTTTCATTTCTTGTGCAGATTCTTCTCTACCCATTTTAGAAAAGAGATAATTAGAGCCACTGAACGCGAGGGCGTTAACCATCGCACCTCCTATCATAATAGCTATCGTCGCCATATTATTTTTATTTACATAGAAACATTTTCGGGAATAATTCCCTGCTTGACAAGAAAATTTTTTGTTGCAATCGATGCTGTGACAACTGCAATTAGCTTAACTGAATCTTCCAGATCCAATCTACTGAGGTCTGCTGATTTCATTTTGAGTAGACTTTTTCCCAGCATAGAAAACGCTACTGCTAGTCCACTGATTACTGCAGAGTGATACACAAGATTCATTATGTTTTTTGAGTCATTCATTTCTTAGGCAATAAAAATTAAAATAAATAAATTTATTAGTGCATGATAAATGGGTCGACAACTTTGGGTATTGTTAGTAATGTGGAGACTTCTGTTTTTGATGATGGAGTGTTTAATTTTTTGGACACTGTTCGAGTCTGTGGCTTGTATTTTTTGTATAATTGGTAAGCTACGTAACCAGATCCAACAACAAATGCGGCAACTACATATTTTGCTGTTTCAGAATTAGACTGGGTTGAAGGTCTTTCACTTTGATGTGGGTGTGACAGGGGTGTTGAAAATCCTGACAGTGTTGACGGTCCTGACGGTCCTATCGGTGTTGACGCCTGGTCAGAAACATGAGCCTTTTCTGTTTGCGCTTGAAGCTGTAATTTTTTTTGTCTGTTCCATTCAGCTAATTTTTTTCCTGCCTCAACCCTGCCTGGACTTTTAATTTTTGTCACTGTGTGAATCTGAGTCTGGGCAGGGTCCGGGACAGGGTTCATCTGTGGGGTCGTTTGGGGGGTCGTCTGTTGGTCGTCCATTTTTATCAACAAAAAAATTTAATTTTGTAAAATCGATATGGCTGCTAGTTACAATTAATGTTACCAGTGGAGCAAGCAAATTACCAAACCTGTAGAATAAAAGGCAAGCTAATTTACCAATTGCACTCGTTACAATGGGGTTACTCTCGAGGTCATTTGTGAGATTTTCAATGTCTACAGGAAGGGCATAACTCACAACTTTTGAATATAAGCAGACAATTGATTTGCTCAAATCACGGGTCATTAGTGAAGCCATGTGTTGTTCATATTTAGAATGAAGTTTAAATAAATCATCAGCCGTGAGGGATTGTATATCTTCGGTTGAATATTGCTTTCCGAGATAAGTTTTGGAATGACCAGAAATCACTACAGATAAAAGTCTTTCTCGTTTCGAATCTAAGTCTATGTTTTCTACAGCGCTGATATCATTTAATAATAGCAGTTCATCTGAATTCATTTTATAATAAAATATATTTTTAATAATAAGTGAAATAAAAATGCACTTACCTTTGAAACGAGGAGCTGTTTCGACTTAATTAGTCTCATCAGAAAGGTCAAAAACCTTTGACAGCTCAAAGAAGATGAAAAATTTTTAGTGGTCACCTATTTTGTACCAAAGACCACATGTCAAAGCCAACCGGTGTATTGCTCTCGGATGTGGTTTGTGTGTGTCTGTGTGCTGAGCTGTGGTACATCCCTAGGAAAAACACTCGAACATGACACTCCCTGGCTGCGTAAACGCATATCACGTAAACGCATATCATGTGAAAGTGTTTTTCCAACACACCGCACTAAGATAAAAATATTCTGTGGTGTGTAAATCTGTGGTGTGTAAAATTTGATGACATGTACAAAAGCCGAGAGCAATGTAGCTGCTTAAATTTCGGTTCTTCGTAAGCAGTCGTGGAACTACTCTGGTATTTATGCATTGTTTCCACTTGCTGTTGCTGCTTTTTCTTGTTTTCTCTGTTCAATAATTGCACGCAATTTTTGAAGTGATGGGTTTTCTTTTTCTAATTTCTCTATTTTGAGATTGATTTTATTTTCAATCATTTCATTCATTTTTACATCCTTTTCTTTTATTCTTATTTTTTGCTCTTGTTGTAAAATAGCTTTTTTAATTTTTGCTACCTTTTCCTCAAGTTTGCCATATTCTTTTATCATGGCTGGCAATGAATGAAAGTTGTTTTCTTCCTGAAAAGCAATTATTGCATCAGCAATAGGTTTTATCTCTTCTTCAGTATTATTTAAGTTTGTGTAACACTCCTGTAAATTATCATTAATTTTCTCCAATACTTCTTTAAAACGAGCCACTTTTTCATGACGAGCACACGACTGCTTACGAAGAAGACAGACTTGTGCAATCGCACTTCTTCCAGAATATTGTGTCATGATTGACTGTACCTAGCTCTGGGGTTTGGTTTTATACTATCTTAACACGCATTAGTTCCAAGGCACGTCACTAGTCCTGTTCCTGTTCAAACTGGTTTGTTTATGCCTGATTTCGAGTGCAGAATAAAATCAGCAGACAAAACCAGGCAGTCTAACAAGCAGAGATATAAAACACCACTCTTACCACTTTTGACTATCACTTTATGTGTATTCATGGAGCGGTAATCAATTACTGTGCCAAGATCAAGTTAAAGCTTTTTGTAATGTGGTCATGATCAAGCAGTTTTCTCAGGTGCAAACACAGTCAGCAGTTTCTCGAGTGCAATATAGAATAACAGTCATGGCCAGCACCTCAAGTGTAGTGTAAACAGTCATGCTGTTTCTCACAAGTGTAGTGTAAACACAGCCAGTAGTTTCTCAAGTGCATTGAATAATAACAGTCAACATTAAACACCCCCTCAGCATAAAATACAAGAAAGATCTTAACTTAAAGCTTTCTCTGTTTTCCAACAGGTTGCAAACTCATTTTAACTCTGTGTCTGTAAAGACTTCATGGTGTTTATACATAGAGTGAGTCAGGTTCGTCAGTGCTTGTAATGTTGACATAAGCACAGGCCTCTCTTTGTGAAAAAGGGGTGGGGTTGTCTGTGATTTTACATTAAATGGAAAGGCAAGAAGGTTTTCATGAATACGGATTGAAGTGTGGTACATATCGTGACGGGTGGCATATGGGATTTCGGTTTTAAAGAGCAATCTAGTCCCCCGACCTGAAAATGTGAATAATTGCAGCTCATTTATGGTATATCTGAATAGAGGTGGATGTCTTTCAGACAAGCGTAGACATGAGGTGTTTGTGTATGTGATAGCTCCAGGGTTACCAGCATGGGGGGGGGGGGGGGGAACACAATGACTGAGTTAAGCCCTTAAGTATTATTTTTGATTTTTCATAAAAATGTGTCTGTTTAAATAATAATGATTTAGGGGTACTCTGTGCAGGGGATATGGACAATGGATGGTAAAAAAGATATAATTAAGGGGTTAACTCAGTCATTGTGTTAATGATGCTTTAGTCCACTCAGTATTACTATCTCTGGCACACCAACCCCATAGTAGCACTCTTGTAATAAATCTTTATGTTGACAATGGTTTTCTTACTCCTTATTATTGTCTCTTGTCCCCAACCCCCGTTCCATCAGCAGTTCCATTTTCAAAGTTTTACATGTTATATACAGTATGCAAAATGATGCAGGCGCACCAACCCCATAGCAGCACTCTTGTAATAAATCTTTATGTTGACAATGGTTTTCTTACTCCTTATTATTGTCTCTCGTCCCCAACCGACGTTCCATCAGCAGTTCCATTTTCAAAGTTTTACATGTTATATACAAAATGATCCAGGTGTACATAAGATAAAAACAGAGCTATACACGCTGAAAACAACCGAATAATAATGTTCTTGTAATAAGTCTTTTTTTGACAATGTTTGTTTCTTTTTCTCTTATTATTGTCTTTCGTCCCCAACCGCCGTTTCATCAGCAGTTCCATTTTCAAAGTTATTTACATGTTATATACAAATTGATGCAGGCGCACCAACCCCATAGTAGCACTCTTGTAATAAATCTTTATGTTGACAATGGTTTTCTTACTCCTTATTATTGTCTCTCGTCCCCAACTGCCGTTCCATCAGCAGTTCCATTTTCAAAGTTTTACATGTTATATACAGTATACGAAATGATGCAGGCGCACCAACCCCATAGTCCGCCGTGAGATGGCCTTAGTCGCCTGCTCGGCGTTAAACCCAAATAACTAACTAACTAACCAACCCCATAGTAGCACTCTTGTAATAAATCTTTATGTTGACAATGGTTTTCTTGCCCCTTATTATTGTCTCTCGTCCCCAAGCGTCGTTCCATTTGCAGTTTTATTGACAAAAACAAGCTAGACATGCTGAAACCAACCCAATAATAATGAACACTCTTGTAATAAATCTGTATGAAAACGAAAATGACGCGAGTGTCGGAGAATCTCAATTAATTTCTTTTGTAACTTTTTCAGTCTGTTGTGGATGTAATCCTTAATGTTTGTCCAGCGCCTATGTATAAGTGCAGACTCTTCTGCAATTGCCTGCTGTATCGCGGCCTTTCCAGGAAGTTTGTTCACGATGAGGTGTGACTTGAAACGAGTTTCAACAGCTTTCTCTTCAGCTTTCCCCCATGGTTTCCTTGTAAATCTAGCTTTCTTTCCAACAGGAGCCGACACAGAACTGTCATCATCAAAACTATCTAGTTTGTCATCAGGCTCTGGACGTCTTTTCTCGGTCATGCTCATTGATTCCTGTGTTGTTGACTTGCTATTTGCTTCATTCACAGGTGCTGTTTCCCCAGAGACCTCTCTGCGAGTTTCTGATGTGTTTTCATTGTCAAAGTCAATCTCTTCATCATCGCCCAGTTCAGCTCTAATGCAACTCTCAAAATCTGTCATCCCATTGTTAACTGACAGAAGAATCTTTGCCACTTTTGCCTTTTGAAGGACGTCTTGAGGTTGGCGGTAGATATGGCGATGTATCCGAATATCATGACCAAGGAAGTCTGCCAGCTGATCCTGGTCTAACTCCGATCAGCTGGCATGGACTGAGCCAAAGTTGCAACCTGCTTCCGTAACTGAGTAAATGTGAACATGGCTGGGTTTGACACTTGTGCTTGTAGCGCATGTTCCTTCAGAACATCATGGCCTCTGTAAGGCCTCTGACCAGAAGGTGTGGCAAAGATTACTGGGAACCGGCGAGAGCTGGCACTGATTGCCTCATTTGAAGGATTCTGTCCACAGTTGTCATCATCTTCTTCGTCAGCAAAATGGGAACACTCCTATTAAACTTGCCCCTGATTTCCACTCGCTGAAAATGATTCACCATTTTCTTCTCAACCTCTGTGAGACCTTTCAAGATATCTTGATTGGTGATCGATTCAATCTTAGCATTCTGGAAGTCTGATACCTTCATTCTCTGAACTTCTCCCCCTCGTTTTCGGTTGAAACAAATACAAATACAGCGCAAAGAGTTGCTTTAACCACTGTTGGATAATCTTCCGAAACCATCCTTGTCTCAAGAAGCTGTTGGACCTTCCTCACATCTTCACATGATGGGATCAGCTTTGGTTTGTTCATGGTCATTTTCCCGACCAACTGGGCTGCTGTAGCTGACACACAATCGTACCAGTCCCCGGTGAAGACAGAGTCAAAGCGCTGCGCCTCAGAGAGCTCCTGTCGCCACCTGTCATCTGAACCATGCCCAAGCTGTTTGGATGCCAGCGACTGTTTGATCTGTGAACATTTTTTCAAAGCATGGCCTATGCGCATTGCAAGATTGCCTTTTTTGAACTGATGTGTGTCCTCATCAAATTCTGCTAGCTCTTTTACAGCCAGTACATCATGATCAAAGCTAGCTGAATTGACCACAGCATTTAAACTTGCGATTTTCATTTCTGACCTCACTCTAAGAATCTTCAATAGTCTCCCTAACTCCCGCATCCTACAGCTGCCCAGCCGTGTGTTTTTCAATGTCCCTGCAGTCAAATAATCTCTTTCCATACTCCAGAAGCAAGGGGTCAGTTCTGATGAGACGGCTTATCTCATCATCTCTCTGTCTGGCTAAAACCTTATGATAGAAGGAAAAGTCAACGTCTAAAGGTATTGGAAGCATTAGCCTCCCACGTTGAGCAGCCTCACCTCTCTTAGCGAACTGAAACCCTCCTTGTTTCTGACAGCAACGTTTTGAGTGTACAGAGATCAGCTTTTTTTAATAGAGCCCTTTGCAATGGCTACAGGCGAGAAGGTCGTCTACCTTACTAGTTTTGGTGCGATACTTAGGAATCAAACATCCTGATTTCTTTTCAAGAACTGCAACATTATGCATGTAATCACCCTCATCTTGTATTCTGATCCATGCTTGACGTCTCTTAGTCCCTTTTTTTATCATCAAAATTTTAGCAACGTCTGCCTCATCTGCATGGACATCGTGTAAGTGCGTGCTCATTTTCAAAACAAGCTTGCCACAAAATTTGCATGCTTGTTTCTTGTCCCATTTGTACTTTTTTTCCCTCTCTGCGACACGTGCACACCCGTTTCTTTGGTAAGCGCTCTTTCCCCACCCCCAACATCATGTTCCTTCTGCCTATCCACATTGTCATTGCCACCCCCTAATTCATCCCCTAACGCACACTGCACCTTACTGGTACTTGCTTCACTGACACCTGCCCACCCTGAAACAGCCACTTTGAAATCTAACATATTCAATACAATACTGTCTGTGTCAGAGACCCCAGAGATTGATGGCGACACACCGTCTGAATCCTGCGAGCTCGAGCCAGGAACAAACTCCTCATCATCACTGTCCTTGTATTGCGATGTGCTTGCACTCTCAGTCTCAGGTCCATCCCAGGCTCCATTTGCCAAATGGAAAAGGAAAGAAAAAAAGAAAGCTGCATTAGTACAAAAGCAGCCCAATTTTGGTTTAAGGGGCTTTGCACAAGAATATAAAGAGTAATCCCGTGTATGACCGATTTACATATGTGTGACCTTGGTGACGAGGGCTGGCTTTCGCAGCAGCAAAATCCATGTTTTCTGAAAATGTAAGCAGTTTTCACACATCTGTCAACCCCGCGTGACCCTTTGAGAGAGGTCACTCAAATTGGTATGTTTACAAAGGTCTTGCCACAAAGTATCCTTGGGCCAAGCTTGAAGAATGTGGCTTGAAAAGTCTCCAAGAAAATGCCACTGTTAACGTTTACCATGGACGCGGACGGAGGGACAGACGACCAGTGGCCCAGAACATAAACTCACTTTTGCTTCGCACGTGAGCCAATAAAATGATGATCATAGAATCACTTACCAGTTTGTAATTGGGGGCATTCCGCTGCCGTCTATGCACCCTCCTACCAGACGCACCCTCTGCGACAGACGACGCTGGGCCATCATGCTGCTGCTGACTAATTTTGCCATGGAAGGGGCGTGCTTGTCCACTTCCATAGATCCCGATGGGTTTGGACATCCTGCTGCCATCCGGCGCTGGGTGTGTGCAGAAAGTGCTGAGTGTGACCAAAACAGTGTTGCTGCAAACATGTCAAATACAACCATGTAAACTATTGACATTTTGAATCAGATATATACATAATTACAGCAGTACCCCCTGCCCCCTACGAACAATAACTGGTAATACAGTAAAATGCGACACTTCAGTTGCAAAATCCGAAAAAAAAAAACTATTCGTGGAAGTCTGTTCTTCGAATTGCGAGGTAGTTTTGCGTCTACTTACTTACTTACGCCCATCACCCCCCCCCCCCTCCGGGGCATAGGCCGCCGACAAGGTCCCTCCAGCCGTCTCTGTCCTGGGCGAGTCTCTCCAGCTGTCCCCAGGTGTGGCCCATCTTCTTGGCATCTGTCTCCAGGTCACGTCGCCAGGTGTTTCGTGGCCGACCTCTCTTCCTTTTTCCCTGTGGGTTCCATCTTAGGGCTTGCTTTGTGGTGTTGGTTGCTGGCTTGCGTAGTGTGTGACCTATCCATCTCCAGCGGCGTTGTTGAAGCTCCACTTCTGCAGGCTTCTGCTTTGTCCGCTGCCACAATTCCTCGTTGCTGATTTTGTCCGGCCAGCGTATCCCGAGGAGCCTTCTCAGACTGTTGTTGATGAACGTCTGTATTTTCTTGGTGGTCAACACTGTGGTCCTCCAGGTCTCTGCTCCATAGAGGAGTACTGGTTTCACATTGGTGTTGAACAGTCGGATCTTGGTGTTGACTGACTGATCTCTTGAAGTCCAGACGTTCTTTAGCTGGAGAAATGCTGCCCTGGCCTTGCCTATCCTGGTCTTCACGTCAGCATCCGTCCCCCCCCCCCCCCCCACCTTCTTGTCGACTATGCTGCCGAGGTAGGTGAAGCTCTCCACCTCTTCTAGCGCCTCGCCTTCCAGTGTGATGGGCGTTCCACTGGCAGCGTTGACTTTCAGCACCTTGCTCTTTCCACGGTGGATGTTCAGGCCTAGCCTTGCGGAGTTCACTGCCACTGCGTTTGTCTTTTCTTGCATCTGTTGTTGGGTGTGCGAGAGCAGGGCTAGGTCATCTGCAAAGTCCAGGTCGTCCAGTTGGGTCCAAAGTGTCCATTGGATGCCATTTCGCTTCTGTGCTGTGGATGTCGTCATGACCCAGTCGATGGCCAGAAGGAACAGGAACGGTGACAGCAAACACCCCTGTCTCACCCCTGTCCGGACTTGGAAGGCGTGGGTGAGCTGGTTTCCACAGATCACTCTGCAGGTCAGTCCCTCGTAGGAGTTCCTGATGATGTTGGTGAGCTTTTCAGGTACTCCATAGTGTCTCAGCAACTTCCACAAGGTGGCTCTGTTGACGCTGTCGAAGGCCTTCTCGTAATCAAGGAAGTTGATGTAGAGGGACGAGTTCCACTCTAGCGACTGTTCCAGGATGATTCGCAGCGTGGCGATCTGGTCAGTGCATGATCGGTCCTTGCGAAAGCCCGCCTGTTGATCTCGAATTTGGGGGTCCACTGTGTCCTTCATCCTGTTGAGTAGGATCCTGCTGAAGACCTTGCCTGGGACAGACAGTAGGGTGATTCCTCTATAGTTGGCACAGTTGCTGAGGTCTCCATTTTTTGGCAGCTTGACCAAGTAACCCTCCTTCCACTCTGCTGGCACTTGTTCTCTCTGCCAGATTTTCCTGAAGAGGGGGTGGAGCATCTCGATTGTGGTTTCAGTATCCGCCTTTAGCGCTTCTGCCGGTATACTGTCGGGTCCGGCTGCCTTGCCCGACTTGAGCTGTTTGATGGCTTTCCGGATCTCCTCCTTGGTGGGCTCGCTACAGTCTATCGGCAAGTCTCTCTCGGCTACCTGAATGTCTGGTGGGTCTTGTGGAGCTGGTCTATTTAAGAGCTCCTCAAAGTGCTCCTTCCATCTGTTCTTCTGTCCCTCCTCTCCTTGGATGGCTCTTGCCTGTTTATCCTTTACTGGCCTCTCTGGCTTGGCAAACTTCCCTGAAAGCTTTTTTGTGGTGTTGTAGAGCTCTCTCATGTTTCCATGTCGGGCTGCTTCTTGTGCCAGTGACTCTACAAAATTTCTCTTGTCTGCCTTGATGCTATTCTTTACTATTTTGTTGGCTGTTGTGTATGCCTCCTGAGCGCGGGCCTTCTCTGTTCTTGTGCGGCTGTTGTTTACTTCTGCTTTCTTCTTCTTTCTATCTACTACTTTCTCGAGTGTCATTGGTGTTATCCACTCTTTGTGAGTGTGCTTCCTGTAGCCCAACACCTCCTTGCATGCTGCAGTTACTGCGTCTCTCACCCCTCTCCACTGCTCGTCAATGGTTCCTTCGTCCAGAAGCTCTTGGAGAACCTGGAACCTGTTGGAGAGGGCGAGTCTGTACTCCTCATGCTTGCCTGAATCTTTCAGCAGCGTAGTGTTGAACCTCTGGCGCTGACAGGTCTCGCCGGTCCAGTTCCTCTTCAGCTTCAGTTTCATTCTGGCAACAACCAGGTGGTGGTCTGAAGCAACGTCGGCTCCTCTCTTCGCTCGGACGTCCTGGAGAGATCTTCGGAACCTTCTCGAGATGCACACGTGGTCGATCTGATTCTCGGTTAAATGGTCCGGTGATACCCATGTCGCCTTGTGGATGCGCTTGTGCGGGAAGACTGTGCCGCCTATGACAAGGTTGCTTATGGTGCATAGGTCTGCAAATCTCTCTCCGTTATCGTTCATTACTCCCAAACCCTGCTGCCCCATAACCTCCTCGAAGCCCCTGTTATCGCTGCCGACCTTGGCGTTGAAATCGCCCATGATGATGTTGAAATCTCTTCTAGAGAGGGTTCCAACGATGGTCTGCAGTCTGTTATAAAACTGGTCTTTGGTCTCGTCATCGCTATACACAATGAAATCTGGCGCCATCTTGTTTACAGTGCATGCATACTTGTCAAGTTACTTTTCGATCACAATCACACATGTCAGGAAAAAAAAGCAACCCAATCGCGTGACAGATTGACCTTGTAATGTGTTATTGAACGAATTCCTTTCGGTGAAGAAGAAAGCTTTTGTTAAATTCGTGGGGTTCTATTATACAAGACTGACTGAGCTGCACTGAGACACGGGTCGTAGCAGACGGCGTCTCAGTTTTCTCGGCCAAACGGGTCCATATAGGCTACTGTGCAATTGTATCTGACTGGGAGCATCTCAGTTAAATAACTGCGCTAAAGAAGTACACTTGGGCATGCTTTTAGCTAAGAAATCTTGCATAAAAACAATCTTACCTGATGGAACGACGGTTGGCGGGACGAGAGACAATAGAAGGGGAAACAACTCAGTTCACTCTGCGCAGCCGAATGACGCTCGCTTCCGTGGTAACACACTGGCCCAGTGCGTTTAAAACACACAACATTAGGTAAACCTGCAAAAAAGGGACATCCAATTTGTTTATTTTTTTCTGACTTTTGAATGAAAGATAATGCAGAAACAACCCTCAGAAAAAATGGGTGCCTGACTTGGTCACCCACAATTTTACACACACCCATTTTCCAGAAGGATGGTAACCACCCATATTAGTGGTTTTGTGCACGCACGCACGCACACACACACACACACACACACACACACACACACACACACACACACACACACACACACACACACAGAGTCTGCAGGGGGGGGGTGTACAGAAAAAAACGTAGAGATTACACGAAAGTCTGCGAGAAAAAGTAAGTTTTTAACTTTGCTTTGAACTGCGTAAGGGGGGAGGCATTTCTCAGATCATTCGGTAGGGAATTCCAAATTAAAGGAGCAGATTTGAGATGATACTTTGGAACCGGCAGATTTGAGATGGTACTTTGGAACTTTGAGAAGTTTCTCTCCCGATGAACGCAGTGAGCGAGAGGGCTGGTAAGTAATTAGACAGGAGGAAAGGTATGTCGGATGACTGCCATCAAAGTGGCGGTATGCAAGGGTCGCTATCTTAAACTTTATGCGGGATTGGATTGGAAGCCATAGAATAGTTTTCGTGATACGTAGTGCTAGAGATACTCCCTCCCTAACAGAACCCTACGCGTAACCCTTGGCATGCCCTAACTCTCTCTCCCCCCCCTCTCTCTCTCTGACTGCCGAAGAGAGCGGTCGCAGACACTCTCTCTGACTGCCGAAGAGAGCGGTCGCAGTCAGCGGAGCTCCGCAGTTTAGCCAACCGTGACGAGAAAACACTGTGCACTATTATGGAGTACTGTTGTGTTTTCTTCTTGGATAGACACATGTGGATTACGTTATTATAGGATTGTGTGTGATTTTGTGCAACGCCTGTGAATGGGGTCGGGACCTCAACTCCCCCCTCACGCCTGAGTGCATCTGCAGGGGCCTGCGGGCACGTTTCAACAGCTGGCATGGCGACTTGGGGACAGTGACAATAGCACAGGCAAGATCTCTCTCACCACCTGGTCCTCGTCTGCCACGGCAACAGTGAGGTGTCAAGGCCAGGTGTGTGCTAATCTGTGTTTTGTCTTTGAGAGGCTCACACTGCTTGTGATGTTAGCCAGATGGCAAGATGGGCCCAACCACACGGTCCAAACTAACATTTACGCAGGCAAGTGTGGAAGAGATTAGACGGACTTTGGACCCTATTCAGATCACGTATAACACTAAACATGGCAAACTACCAGTGTGGCGAAAGGTGTTACATCTTCGCTACATTGGCGAGTTCAAGCCCCAAGGTGTCACAACAACGTGGGAAGACTACGGGGAAAACCATACCGCCTTTGAACAACAAATTGACCTTGATACAACCAGCCTGCCGAAAGACCTAGTGCACTCAACCATACGGATAAAGGACGGCAAGCGGCAACTACTTGTGATACATGCGTACTACACCACAGCCAGTTTTCTGGTTCAGGGTAGGTCCTGCCGCCAGTGGGTAGACAGGGAGCTGCGCTGAGAGAAATCGTCAACACCTTGACCGCTTAGTCTGGTCACAGTCAACTGGCGCTACCGTCACCGCCCTCTTCAGTTGACACCGACACCCAGACTATCACCGTCATGGACGACACCGAGGGTGCTACCTATAGCGACAGAACCTCTATCACCAATATCGGCGGTACTGGCACCACCAGCGACAACAATGCTAGTGCTGCCACTACCTCCGACGTCGGCGGCACTGGCACCATCACCGACAGCGACAACAGAGCTAGTGCTGCCCCTACGTCAGACATGGGCGGCACTGGCACCACCAACACCAGCGACAACAAAGCTAGTGCTGTCCCTACGTTAGACGTCGGCGGCACTGGCACCATCAACACCAGCGACAGCGACAACAGAGCTAGTGCTGCCCCTACGTCAGACGTCGGCGGCACTGGCACCATCACCGGCAGCGACAACATAGCTAGTGCTGCCCTTACGTCTGAGGTCGGCGGCACTGGCACTTTCACCATCACCGACAACGACAACAGAGCGCTGCCCTTACGTCTGACGTCGGCGGCACTGGCACCATCACCGACAGCGACAACAGAGCTAGTGCTGCCCCTACGTCAGACGTCGGCGGCACTGGCACCATCAGCGACAGCGACAACAGAGCTAGTGCTGCCCCTACGTCTGACGTCGGCGGCACTGGCACCGTCAGCAACAACACAGCTAGTGCTGCCCCTACCTCAGAAGTCGGCGGCACTGGCACTTTCACCACCAACGACAGCGACAACAAAGCTAGTGCTGCCCCTACGTCTGACATCGGCGGCACTGGCACCATCCACACCAGCGACAGCGACAACAGAGCTAGTGCTGCCCATGACGTCGGCGGCACTGGCACCACCAACACCAGCGACAGCGACAACAGAGCTAGTGCTGCCCCTACGTCAGACGTCGGCGGCACTGGCACCACCAACACCAGCGACAGCGACAACAGAGCTAGTGCTGCCCCTACGTCAGACGTCGGCGGCACTGGCACCATCAACACCAGCGACAACAGAGCTAGTGCTGCCCCTACGTCAGACGTCGGCGGCACTGGCACCATCAACACCAGCGACAACAGAGCTAGTGCTGCCCCTACGTCAGACGTCTGCGGCACTGGCACCATCAACACCAGCGACAGCGACAACAGAGCTAGTGCTGCCCCTACGTCTGACGTCGGCGGCACTGGCACTGGCACTTTCACCACCAACGACAACGACAACAGAGCTAGTGCTGCCCCTACGTCTGACGTCGGCGGCACTGGCATTACCATCACAACCACCTACAACAACTGCAACAACAGTGCCTTCCCCTCCGACAACTGCGGCACTGGCGCTACCACTATCTCTACCATTGTCAGCAAAGCTCGTGCTGCCCCTGCCTCCGACGTCGGCGGCGCTGGCACCATAACCAACGACAGCATCGACAGTGATTGTGCTGCCATCACATCTGACGTCGGTGGCATTGGCACTCAGCCTCCTGCCCCTGCTGATGTCATGGTTATCGAGTCTGCGTGCCAGACGGTCTGCCCTGTTGTTCTCAACCCAGACCCCCTGGCCATGGAGCGCGTAATGGCAGAGATTGCTCTCCGGTCAGCATTTGGAGAGATCCGCCACGCCTACAATATTGAGGTGGATGCGCTGCAAACTGAAATTAGACACCTCCGACAACGAATCACCCAGCTGGAGGGGGAGAAGGAGGGATCGAGGACCGGCAAGAAAGGCAGCAAGAAAGGCATTTCTCCCCCCTCCAACACCGTGGCAAAGCAAGCGCCGGAAAAATCGCCTGCCACTTTCAAATCCCCTGCCACCACGACCACATCTGAACCCCTGCGTCCAGCTCACGACAACACTGCTATCCGGCAAACGCCCGAGCACAAGGAGCCGGTACCAACACCCCGACCCTCTCCAGGCTCTGACAAACCCACCGACCGTACTGGGATTCCAGAGCTAAAGCCTGTCACCCAGACGCTGCTTTCTTCTTCTTCTTCTTCTTCTCGAACGCCGTCACACTTGGAGTTTGGCTCTCAAAATGAAATCTGTGGTCTTCTGTAGCGCCTCCACAGGCCCGTACAGTTTCTCTTGTAGAGTGGCGGGCTTCGGCCATATCTCCTCCCTCAGCGGCTGGTGGTTCCCACAGTCCTGGAGGATGTGCTCTGCGGTCTGCTCTGCTTCTCCACAAGGGCACAGGGGAGATGGCACGAGGTGGAAGCGTCTGTGCAGGTGGAAATTGAGTCGGTTGTGCCCGGTCCTCAGACGAAAGATGGTCACCTGCTCTTGTCTGGACAGCTGATGGTAACTGTCTAGGGGCCGTTGTGGTGGTCTGTACACAGACTTAATGATGGTCTTCATCTCTGTGAAGCTGACTCCATTTTCATCTTGTTCTTTCTCTGCGCCCACTTTTGCCATTCTGTCAGCTTCTTCATTGCCGCTGCTTTTAGGTGACTCTGTCCTACGCGGTCTGCACGGAAAGCTGATGTCCGTCACTGGCACTGACAAGGCACAGGTCGTGTCAATGTCGGGCCTCGACAGAGCCGGCATTCTACAGCGCCTTCATGATGCCGAACCCACGAATACAGTCAGCACAATCGTCATACACGTTGGCATCAACGACTGTAAGCGTGGGTTCGTCATCGGCAAGAAGGGCTGGAAGGATGTGATTTCTGCTGCCAGACGAGTCTTCCCCGAGGTAGAAATCTCCATGTCTTCCATCCTGCCCACGAACAACCAGCGTCAGCAGCCAGACCCATGCATCACTGACACCAACCTCTGCCTCAGGGAAATGTGCGCATCCCTCAAGGTCAACTTTGTTGACAATGACTACGCCTTCTCTACAAGAACCGGCGAGGTAAAGAGCGGCTGGTTCAGAGACGCCATCCATCCCAACAAGCGGGGCACCAGTGCTCTCGCTGTCAACATCAAGCGTTCGTACTCTGGCCGCACCTCCAACAACGCAGCCCGGCCAGAACCAAATCACCCAAAGTCTCGCCACCATGAACAGCTGCCCGGGCACGGTGACACACACGGCAAGTCTGGTGCCAGAGACAAAGAGCCTCAAAGAGACCGACGCTCTCAGCGCCCAGTCAGTTCCAGCATTGATCCCCGATTCCGACAGGAGCATACTGTGGAAAAAGACTGCAGTCAAGCCGACTGCACGCCGCTAGCAACATAGCGGTGGATCAAAGGCCGGAACTGCTCCGGAGCAGAAGTCACAGCGGCCACCCTACGGTTACTCCACACCAACCATGGGCCCCCCCCCTTCTTCGTAGCAGACGGCCGACCGGTGTACCCGTACTCTAATCCCTCCGTATTTCCATATCCCCCACTACCCCCGCCCCCAGGAGTGCCCCAGCTTAGTGAAAGTGACTGCGCAGCCTTGTTTTCTCTGCTGCAGAAATTCAGACCACGCGCCGGACATTAGGACACGAGTCTCTAGATTGACAGCTTGTGTTAGACAGTCATAGGACACACTCTTCTTATTCGACAGCGTGTATTTCAGACAGTTTTTGTTTTTGTTTTTTAGTAGTTTTCTCGCAACCTTGCCAAAGTTCTATTGTGCGTGCTTCGTGGATCTTTTTGTGACATTAATCCTCGAGTCGAGTTGATTGAGCTTTTTTTTATATCTAGAATTACATTTTCGACTTTAATGACTGCGGTTTTTTTCTGTCCGTAGTTAGCTGTGCTTGATTTCAAAGTCGCAGTGACGTTTTTGTTTTTTGTTTTGTTTTAAATTATAGAAGTCCATTTTATTTTGATGTGCGATTATTACTGTATTAGTAGTTAGGAACTGCAGCATCGGGCGAGCGTGCCTAGGTGCGCTCGGAAGTGTTTCTTTATTTTCTGATTCTTTCTACATAGCTGTCGAGCCTTTTATTTTGTATCTGACATTACCAAGCAATTCGAACTCGCAGCGGACTCTGACCACGAGAGTCAAAAACATTTTAATTTTGCTTTATTGTTGTTGCTGTTGTTTTTCCTACGTTTTCTTGTCGCTTTCTTATTCATTTATACATTGACATTATTTTTATTATTATTTTAAAATATTATTGCTACGTTTGTTCTGTTACCAACATGCCAAAATATAATGTAAAAACTGCCCCACAACGACCTGATGAGTTGAGAATTGGTCACCTCAACATTTACCATTTAGTTAATAAGGTGCCAGATTTGTCCGTGTTCTTGAACAAGCCAACACCTTTTCATGTTTTTGGTGTATCCGAGTCGAGGCTCAAAAGCACTGTCAGGGATAACTCCATCTCAGTCCCAAACTTCTCAGTACTCCGCAGAGATGCCTCAAGTCCCCAGCACACTGGACTAGCAGTATATATACACGATTCGATAATTAGTAACGTTAAACGACGACAGGACTTAGAGTCAGCCGAAGTTGAAAGTTTATGGGTCGAGGTGAAAACATCTAAATCCCCCTCAGTCCTGGTTGGCTTTATCTATAGAAATCCAGCAGCCAACTGGGACTGGTATGATGACTTCGTAGAAATGATGGATAAAGTTAATCAAAGTAAAGATAACATTGTTCTTCTGGGCGACTTTAACATTGACCTACTTAAACCCAAAGGGCACCATGCTGCATGGGCATCAACAACAGCCTTATTCGGTTTAAAACAATTAGTTAAAAAACCCACTAGGACCACATCTACATCCTCAACCTTAATTGATCACATTTACGTGACAAATGACGATAAAATATCAAATGTGCAGGTTCCCTCCTTAGCTGTCAGCGATCATAACCCAGTATGTTGTAGCGTCTCCATGAGACTAGACAAGCAAAAAACTAAAAAAACATAAAACTATAAAATCTCCTTTAAACACTTTAATAAAGACGAATTTCTGTGGGACCTGCACAATGCTCCGTTTACTGAGGTTTATGATCACCAATCTCCTGACAGTGCCTTGTCGTGCTGGATGGATCTGTTTCTCAGTGTCCTCAATAAACATGCGCCAATACGTGAAAAACGAGTTAAACATTCCACCATACCACCGTGGTTAACAGCGGATATCAAGCAGGACATGTCATTTAGAGACAAACTGAAAAAAGAGCAAAAGTACGAAGAATACAAAACACAACGCAATCGTGTCAAATATTTAGTTAGAGCGTCTAAGAAGTCTTTTTTCCAACAAATGATTCGAGACAAAAAGGACACGGCATCTGTTTGGAAAGCTCTGAACGTCATAACGAAGGGTAAATCAGCACCCGAAATCCCATCTCATTTGTCAGCTGATATATTAAATAACCATTTCTTAACGACAGCCGAAATATTGGCATTGTCAGCTGCAAATAATAGTAAACCGTATGAAGTGCCGAGTTCTCTCAGAGAACACTTTAAAAAAACAACTATATCAAATACTTTCACCATCCCTGATATTACAGTTGCGGAAGTCGGCAGATATATTTCTAGCATGCCCAACAAAAAGTCTGCTGGCATTGATGGTATTGATAATGAAACCCTAAAAATCTCATTACCGTATACAGTAGAATCACTAACATATATCTTCAACCTCTGCATAAAGCAAAGTACATTTCTAATCATTCTTAAAGAAGCAAAGGTAATCCCAATCCCTAAATCTAAAGATCTTGAAGATATTAATAACTATCGTCCAATCTCCCTACTGTCAGCTTTGTCAAAACCCCTTGAAAAGCACATTCAAAAACATCTCCTTGATTTTCTGGAAAAAGGTAAATTACTTAATATTCACCAGTCTGGTTTTAGACCGAAACATTCTTGTCAGTCAGCACTGACACATATTGTAGATAGCTGGCTGGAATCAATCAATAAAAGCCTGATGTCAGGAGCAGTTTTCTTAGACCTTAAAAAGGCGTTTGACCTTGTGGACCATGACATTCTCCTAAATAAGCTAACCGTTTATCACTTGGACGCAACCGCTATAGCATTCTTCCGATCATATCTCGAAGACAGAAAACAAATGGTGTACGCCTATGGAAGATACTCTAAGCAAGGAAATGTAAAATACGGCGTCCCCCAGGGATCTATTTTGGGCCCTCTTCTATTCATACTATTTATTAATGATCTACCGTTGCATATCACTAATTCTGACGTTAATTGTAATCTATTTGCTGACGATACGAGTCTTCATGTTTCTGGCAAAAAAACGACGGACATTAGCCATAGTTTACAATGCAGTCTCAATGAGGTATCTGACTGGTGTAGACAGAACCATATGGTTCTTCACCCAGCAAAAACAAAGAGTATCTTAATCGCCACGCGACAAAAACATCAACGCCGACTACAGCCATTACAATTACAATTAAACGCTGAACCTGTTGAACAAGTCACTGAGCGTAAATTCTTAGGAATACATGTTGACGAACAACTGTGCTGGGAGACCCATATAAATGCTGTTTGTAAGACCATTGCTAAAAACACTTTCTTATTGTCCCAGCTTAGACATGTAACGGATACAAATACCCGTAAATTGTTTTTTCATGCTCATATAAAGTCACATGTTGATTATGTCTCCACAGTGTGGGACGGCTGCAGTGATGTCCACATGAAGAGATTAAACTCCATATACAAAAGAGCTGTAAAAATTATAGATAGACGCCCCATCCTTACCACAGACAAATTTAGACATTTAAACATTCTCGGTCTGCGTCAGCAACTTACATTAAACAAATGCGTCTTTATGCATAAGATACTGAATAATATGACACCCCAGTATCTAATCAGTAAATTTATATCTCACCAAGAACGTGAACGGACCTCAAGAAACAATACCTTACCCCTACCACTGCCAAGAATTGACCTTTTTAAAACTAGTATGTCATTCTCTGGTCCGTTTGCTTGGAATTCTATCCCTGCACATTTGAAAACTATTACCTCACCAGGAAGTTTTAAAACAAAACTTTTTGATTACCTGATGAGTCAGGTACGTTTCTCAGGTACTGTAATATTTCCTGTACCTCATGTATTTCATACATATGGTTTTTATATGTGTGTGCGCATGTGTGTGTGTGCTCGTGTTTGTTTGTGCGTGTGGGTGTATGTGTGAGCGGCGCGCGCGCGTGCGTGCGTGTGTGCATGTGTGTGTGATGAGTATTATTATTTTTCTGTATATAATGATGCTATTGGGTTTTGTATGTACATATATATTTTATAGTTTCCCTTCCTTTTTATCCTGTAGTTAGCAACGGCAAGTTTGTAAAATGACGATTTATTTTCTGTCAAAACTTTTTACCGTTGAAAAATAAAGTTTCATCATCGTCATCTCTCTCTTTAAAGGACAGTTTGGAAGAGAGGCATTTATCCTAATAAACGTGTCATCATCATCATCATTATCATCATCATCTCTCTCTCTCTCTCTCTCTCTCTCTCTCTCTCTCTCTCTCTCTCTCTCTCTCTCTCTCTCTCTCTCTCTCTCTCTCTCTCTAGGCGTATTAATGTTTAAAATCTACCACTCTAAAACTCCTAGTTATCTAACAGATATATTTAGCCCTGCTCAAACGTCATTTAAAACTGCGAGGAACAATCTATCCATACCAAGGCCGCGCCTCGATATATTCAAAACTAGTTTGTCATACTCAAGAGCCAAGCTATGGAATCGACATTACTAAGGCTCCGTCTTCAGGGCCCGCTTATTTCGGCATCAGAAAGAAACTTGAGCTCAAAGTTGTGTCGGCGTGACTCGAGCGCCTTGAGCTGTATTGCCAAATATGTTGTTGCTCTTATTGTTCAAACTACGTTTTTAACGTTCATGTTTATTTTAGGTTCTCAGTGTGTGTGTGTGTGTGTGTGTGTGTGTGTGTGTGTGTGTGTGTGTGTGTGTGTGTGTGTGTGTGAGAGAGAGAGAGAGAGAGAGAGAGAGAGAGAGAGAGAGAGAGAGAGAGAGAGAGAGAGAGAGAGAGAGAGAGAGAGAGAGAATGAACGAATGATCCTTTATTTCTCAAGGGTGAAAACAATAGGCGCACAGGCCTCTTTTTGTGTTTGTCCTTGCTAAACTACAACATTAAAAACAACATTAAAACAGATTGTTAACAGCACAAACAAGCGGCTACACCCACAGGTCGCTTGTGTTACATTCCGATATAAGTTCACAAGTCGCTGAAGCTTACATTCGCGCACGCACGCACGCACGCACGCGCACGCACGCACACACACACACACACACACACACACAACGAGGCGTGTCATGGACCGTCCGTCTACCCCCTGGCTGTCTGAGGATGTGAGAGATGCACGGCGTGAGAGGAGGCGTGCCGAGCGTCAGCGTCAGAGAAAGCACAAACTGTCCGTGTACAGACAGACATACACGTGTAAAAGAAATGCGGCCTCTCAGCCAGACGACATTTCTTCATGGACAAGCTCGACACGGCTGCCTCTTCCAGCAAACTGTTCTTCTCGGTGTCAAATGAACTCCTGGGAAAACCCAAGTCAATGCTCAATGTGGCAATGCTCTTACTGCTGAGTCCCCTCTTCTGAACTGCCGCAGACATTTTGTGATTCTTTCATTGACAAAATCAAACTGCTGCGTGAGAACTTAGATGCTAAGCAGTGCGATCCACCCGTTTTTACTGTTTATGGTGGTCCATGTTTTGCAAAGTTCAAATCTGTTACAGAAAGCGACATTACTGCCATAATTGCAAAGTCTCCAACTGAAAAAGTTGCATGTTGGATCCTGTTCCGACTTGTTTTCAAAAGCAGTGCATCAGCGATCTTGCACCGTTGATACCCCACCCGGGTCTGCCCTGGGGGACTTGGGTGGGGTTAGGTATTTTTTAGTTCCCAGGGTCACCCTGGTCAGCCCCACAGGGTGGGTTTGTCTCTCTATTCTGGGGCATGTGTTTCTGTCTACCCTTTGTCCCTTCACCTGTATTTGCCTTTTTAAAACTCTCCCTACTGTCTGCACTGCCTGTAGCTCTTGATCTTGGATGTGTGTTGCTAAATGGTCTTAGCTTTATTTAGGCCCATGTGTTAGGTTTATTTAATGTATTTGACCGGCTGGCGACATACATTCAATGTTCTGTTTAGTTTTTTTTTTTTTTTTTTCACAAGCAGTGCAGGCACGTCCTGAGAAAGCCTTGTTGCTGTCGGGACGTTAAGCAATGTACAATCAATCAATCAATTGCACCGTTGATTGCTGCTATTGTAAAAAAAAAAAAGTCTCTGTCAACCGGAACCGGGTCGACATCCCCGAATCACTCACTCGGGAACGGCCGGCCTCGCCTGAGGAGGAGGGAGTCCGGCTCCGGGGAATTGGCTTCGACGACATAGTGCTCCTGCTACAGGATGCCTTACCAGCCCTACTGTCCACAACAGGCGACAATTACCACCGGTCACTAGTCACCGCCCGGTGGCTAGTCCACACTGGAGCCATTAGAGACCTCCAAGCTCCCCCGACTGAAGACACAGCCGCCCAGGCGACTAGACAAACATCCAACGGGGAATGCCAGACTACAACTGCGGCGGCCGCCCCCCCCGCACAGCCACGAAGAAGACTGGCACCGCCCCGACAGCCACCGAACACAGAGGGTGCGGAAACACCGCCCCACCAACGCAGGAGACTGGCACCGACGCACACCAGGCCCCAGTCTACGACACCAAAAGTACAACAACCGAAACGGCAATGCAAGAAACCGACACCACCCCACGCCCACCAACCAACCAACCTGCCACCAGTCAGTGGAAGCGTAACAGGCCACCCAAACGCTTCCGAGACCAGAAACGCCCGCCACTACTCCCCACGCCGCCACCACACCTCCGCCTGCCACCCCAACACCGCCACCCACCCCGCCCATTCCAACGACCGACCTCGAAACCCAGGCTCCACTGGCCACCACCACCGCCACTTCAACTCCCTAGACCCCTCCACAGCCAGCGACGGTACCTCCGGCCACAACCACCACCGCCACCACTCATACAAGATTTCTTCGAGTGGCTGGCCTATCAGCACCCACCAGCCTGGTACTAATAGCGACGGTTTACCGGCCACACCACCCACCTCCTCCACCACCAACCACCCGGCCCCGGCAATTCCACCAGCCGCTGCGCGACGGAGCGACAGACAGACAGCGAGACGACTCCCCCCCCCCCCCCCCCCCCCCGGCTCTTCAAAGCAGCTGGACCTGAGACCCTTGATGCCTTCCTCAACATTCTGACATGCATCTGGGCAGAGGAGAACATGCCACAGGAATTTAGAGATGCTACAATCGTCTCCCTGTTCAAGAACAAGGGCAGCAAAGCAGACTGTGCCAATTACCGAGGGATCTCACTCTTGTCCATTGCTGGCAAGATCCTCGCGAGAGTCATCCTTAACCAGCTGATCAGCTCTGTATGTGAGGAAGCACTCCCAGAGGCTCAGTGTGGCCGCAGCACAGTCGACATAGTCTTCTCTGTGAGACAGGTCCAGGAGAAATGCATTGAGCAGCACATGGACCTCTACGCTGTCTTCATAGATCTGACCAAAGCATTCGACACCGTGAACAGAGAAGCGCTTTGGGTCATCCTCGCAAAGCTCGGCTGCCCCAGAAGTTCACCAACATCATCCGCCTGTTCCATGATGGAATGGTAGGAGTTGTCCAGTCAAACGGCGAAACATCCGCACCCGTCGACATTTCCAACGGTGTCAAGGTTGTGTTCTTGCCCTCGTGATGTTCAACCTCTCTCTCTCTCTCTCTCTCTCTCTCTCTCTCTCTCTCTCTCTCTCTCTCTCTCTCTCTCTCTCTCTCTCTCTCTCTCTCTCTCTCTCTCTCTCTCTCTCGGACAAAAATTGTGATGAAACTCTATGCTCACGCATAGGGTTCACACAGAGGGTTTAGTACGGTACAGTTTTGTTAGCGGTTTGTTTTGTGACAGATACTCCGTGAGGCACGTGGCCCACGTGAGAGCATAAGGAAACGTTCTGCACGGGGGTTTTAGCGTGAGTTCAGACGAACAGAGCTGTAGGAACGTCAGTACGGGGCTTTACTGTCAGTGTGGGCGGACGTGTGTGAGATACCTTAGCCCGTACTCCAAGACTCTGAAACCTAGAATTCAGGTATGTGTTTTATACATTCCGCTCAGCGCAGCCGAACAGAGCAGACCAGTGGACCAAGCTCCAGAGTGCAGTGAAGCGAATCGAACAGTGTACAGTGCAGCATAGAGTTGACTGGTGGCGGAGCTGTTAGCAGCCCCGACCACCAAGCTTCTTTACTAGAATAGGCAGTGTTCTCTTCCCAAGGATAGATAGGAAGTGGTAGAATAGCGAGGAGGCTACAGGGATCCTTAGCCCGTTAGGGTGGTGGTCTCTGGCCTCGGCCCAAAACTTAGATTAGATTCAAACAGGCGGGCCACAAAAAAAAGGTGCCTCACCCCATCACAGAGGATACCAAGCAAGTAAAACTGCGAAAGGTTCGAACGAAGGTAGGTCCCAGTGAGGGCCCATTTCTCGTTAGTTTCTTAACAAAACTTTAGTTGACTAAAGGGGTAAACCACCCCACAGAAGAAGAGATACCGCTGGTTAGAAAACAGCGCATACGCTCGGGCCTGGTCCCAAGCATACAGTACTCGAAAAAGCATACGTTAGCTTAGCCCATATATACGCTTAGGTCATACTTACGCCTAGCTTATACTTATGCTTAGCTTATAATTACGCTTAGCTTATACATACGCCTAGTAAACGTTAACCGTTTAGCTTACGCTTAAAACTGATCTTGAGCTTACATATAGACCTACGATCACGCTCAAGAACTGGCCCGAGTGCAGCCTCGGCCAGATTCAAATTTGAAATCCAAGATGGCAGCGGATGACCACGCGGGACAAAGCCAAAATGGCGCCAAAAAAGCAAACAAAGAAACAACCGGCCAGCCTCGCCCAGACAAAGAATCCAACAGTCAGGGGGAAAAGCCGCTGACCCGCTCAGCCGCAGCTAGAGCGCGCACTGAAGAAAACAACAGCAACCATGTGGAAAGGGAAGAAACCCCACCAAACGAAAATGAAAACACCAACGAAAACGGAAACGAAAATACCAATGAAGATGACAATGAGGGTAAGGACTCCGACTCTGAGGTAGAGGACGAGCACGCGTTCACGGAAGTGAAACCCCGCCGACAACAGAAGCGATTCCCACCGAACCGAGTAAAGAAATTCTTTGCATTTCCTATCCTAATCACACCTCAAGACAACGCACCAGAACTCTACAACATGGGCATCCGGAAGCTGAACGAGGTGTTATCAGACACATTTGGGCCACCGATCGATACCCGCCGAATTTTCCACGGCAAGAGAATTATAATGGCATGCGCAACGCGAGACATACAAGAAAGCGCCATAACCAAAACCCTGATCGGTCCAGTCAAAGTGAGCTGCTCGATACCAAACCACCATAAAACCGACAGCCCACCAACTAAAGCCTTGGGGGTCATTAAACCAATTCCCCTCGAGGACGAAATCCCATATATCGAGACGGAAATCCGGAAAACTCACCCCCAAGCCAGAATCCTAAAGCGCCTGACCAACAGAGAAGGGCAGGCCAGCCAAGCCATCCTGGTGCAATTCCCAGGAGAGGCCCTCCCGAAAACCATCAAACTAGGTGGCGAAATAATACACATTGACAGGTACAAAGGAAAGGCACTGATGTGCCGAAACTGCCAGAGATATGGGCACCCTACAAAGGCATGCAAAAGGGACACCAAATGCGCCAAATGCGGGGATAAACACCGAACCGCGGAGTGCCCCATAACGGAGCGTAGAAAGTTTACCTGCGCAAACTGCGGCGACAAAGGTCATAGCGCGACATACGGAGGGTGCAAACTACAGAAAGCACACAACAAAGCGACCCGAGTCGCCAGCCTGGGGGTAAAAACCTACGCCCAGGCACTCAACGAAAGCTGGCCTCAGGCCCCCAGGACTCAAAACCACGGCGAAGAAGGAAGACACGCCAGACCACTAAACAATAGTCAAGCAGAACCAGTCATCCAAGAGACCCACCAAAGGGAAGAGCGAGTCAGGGTCCGAGACGAACCCACACTCCACCCACCCCCCGACAATCATCCGACTACAAACGCCCCACACAGCGACACACACTTAGTCGCTAGTCAGAGAGCAGACCGTCACCAACACACACCCCAGAACAACCCGAACAACACAAACAGCCAACGGAACAAGGTTCCACAAAGAGGACACTCCCCTCCGGCCAGGGAGGGAGGAAGGGCACCCGGACCGGCCGAGGACCAGGCGTGCATAGAGGCTCCAACTGCCGCCCTCACACCCATCGAATGGACAAGCCTATCCCCACATTATCGGACAAAAGAAAGCGGCGAAACACCGGCCGATCTGGGGCAGCAGTTCTTCTACCAGTATGTTATCTCCTTGGTCGCTTGGGGTAACACAGTCACAGCATCTATGCGAAGAAGCGGTAATACGAAAGCATTAGAGCAATTCGTACCACTCCTCACCGGTCTACTTCAAAACATCCAATTCTAGGAAGATGGCAGGCCTACACATCCTTCAATGGAACTGCAGGTTCCTCTACTCCAAACTAGACGAGCTCAGAAACTGGTTAACCCCCAACCCCCCGGAAATCCTCGCCCTCCAGGAGACGGGTTTCCGGGATAAACCCCCCCAAATAAAGGGGTATAAATACCCACCTATTTATAAAAATAGGGCAGACAAAAAAGGAGGAGGGGTAGCCATCTACACCAAAACAGATCTAGCAATCACAGAAATTACCCACACCCTAAACCCACAAATAGAGGCCATAATAGGAGAAATAACCACATCAACCAACCGCAAACTAAAAATAGTAAATGTCTACATCCCCAACGAGAGAGCTTATAGACAAATACCAATAGAAGACCTCAGAGAACTGCTACTAGCAGGGGACATAGTGGTCGGAGACTTTAACGCCAAAAGCCCCCAATGGGACGAAAACCAAACAACAGCAGATACAGCGGGTAAAAAGCTAGAACAAGCCATAAATGAAACCCAAAGATGTATACTAAATACGGGGGAACCCACCCATATGTTCGCCCAAGGTAACGCAGATACCATGAACACACTCGACATAGCAGTAGCCACCAACACCATCGCCATTAAGGCACAGTGGCAAGTGAACAACGATAACCTAGGGAGCGACCACTTCCCCACCCTGATAACTATCAATGATAGAGACGAACCCCCGCCAACACAACACCCCGGGGCCCCACAAAAAATCAACACCTCACGAGCAGACTGGGAAAAGTACCACGAACTAACCAGGTTTACCTCAAACTGGGACGATAAACACAACATAGAAGATAAAACGGCCCACATCACAGACCACATTATCAGATCAATCAAGGAGTGCACCCCCACCGGATCGGATAATGGGAGACCAGGTAAATCCTGGTGGAATAAGGCCTGCGATCGAGAAGTAAAAAATAGGAAAAGAAAGCTCCAAATCTGGAAAAAACACAAAACGCCCGAAAATAGAATAGAATACAAACGTGCCAAAGCCATAGCAGACCGAACGGTAAAAGAAGCCAAAAAAGAAGACTGGCATGCCTTCACAGAATCAATCAACACCAAAACTAGGATTAACGAAAGCTGGGATAAAATCAAAGCCATCAACAACGGCCCAAGAACCAGCATGCCATCGTTAAAAATAGAAAACAGGGTATACGCCACCGATCAGGACAAAGCAGACCTGCTAGCCCACACATTTAGCCAAGCCAGCTCAAATGACAACCTAACCCCGGAATTCCGGGACCTCAAACCCCACCTAAGCACATGTTTCGAACAACCAACACAGAAAAACAACTACGAACTAGATAACGAAATAACTATCCTAGAATTAAACCAAGCCCTACGAACCACCGGAAAGGGCAAAACCCCCGGCATAGATTTAATTACATACGAAATGATCCAAAGAAGCCACCCCTCCATGAAAAAAGCCATAACCGCCCTCTTTAACGCCATCTACTCCAAAGGGATATTCCCCACACAATGGAAGAAAGCAGTAGTCTTCCCCCTCCCCAAACCAGGAAAACCAACACACCAACCAGATAGCTATAGGCCCATCGCACTAACATCTCAACTGGGTAAAACGTTGGAAAAAATACTCAAATACCGACTCATGTCCTACTGCGACAAACACCATATCCTACCACCCCAGCAAAGCGGATTCAGGAAAAAGCGCAGCACACTCGATCACCTAACCACCCTACAACAAGAAATCCTAAATACCCACAAAGAAAGAGGAACAGAACTCATAGGAATTTTCTTAGATATAGAAAAAGCTTACGACATGGTTTGGCACGGTAAACTACTTAGCAGATTGGGCGACCTAGGAATATCCAACAAAATGTACAACCTGGTGAAATCCTTCCTGGCCGACCGGCGAATAACAGTTAAAATAGGCAATGCGTTATCAAGGGAGCACACCCTAGAAAACGGAGTACCACAAGGATCGGTGCTCAGCCCCCTCCTATTCACACTCCTACTCACAGGCCTACAACACGTTGTCAGGCACAACAAAATAATGCAATTCGCAGACGACACCTCACTAATAGGGAAAATTAAGAGTAGACAAAGAAATTTCAACTGGGAACTAGTAGGATTCCAAGAATTCCAACAAGATCTGACAAGAATAGAAAATTGGCTAGTAAGAGCAGGCCTAAAAATTTCCCCCCATAAAACCCAAGCAATCATCTTCAGAACAAACCGCAGCTACAAATACCAAATAAGAGCCCCCGCCCCCAAATTACAAATTGGTAAGATAGACCTAGAATACTGCCAAAGAATCAAGTTCTTAGGAGTGATATTTACAACCAGCAACAACTGGACACCCTACATAGACCAAATATGCCAGTCGGCCAGGAAAGGAATAAACCTAATGCGCAAAGTCAGCGGAGCAGACTGGGGCACCGACCCCAAGTCACTCCTAAACCTCTACCACGCCTTTGTAATGTCCAGGCTACTCTACGCAGCCCCACTCCTTACCAACCTAAACAAAACCCAAACCAAAAAACTGATGTCAGTACAAGCAGACGCCCTGAAGGTGGTCATGGGGGTCCCCAGACACACCCCCAACCTGCTTGTGCTGGCAGAATGTGGTCAAAAGCCCATAACACTAATAATAAAGGAAAGGACAGCTAACCATTACTACAAAACGATATGCATGCCGGAAGACCACCCGGCCAAGCTCACGCTCACCTCCAACCACAAGCCCATAAATCAACCCGCCCAAACACCACAAATAAAAACCGAAGTCCAAAAGTTAGAAGACGTGATAAACCTCAAATTACCAAATAGAACGCCAAATCCACAAATAACAACGCCTCCATGGAAACTCCCACAAATAGAGGTAGACCTGGACCTCACAAAATATCAGAAAGCAACAGACGGGCCCAAAATGAAGACGGAGTTCGATATTAAAAGAACTACTACATACAAAAACTACACAATCATCTACACAGACGGGTCCCATGACCCAACCAGCCACGCAACCGGACTAGGTATCCACGTCCCCAACAAATCGGATCGGGCTATAAAATTACCGGACCACACATCAGTTTTCACAGCAGAACTCACGGCCATCCTGGGAGCCATCAAAGTAATAAGAGACGACCTTCAGGAAGCTAAACACTTACTCATAGTGACGGACTCCTTATCGGCAATACAAGCGATTCAGAACCTAGACTCGTTCAGAGAAGATCTAACATACCTGGTCAGACTAAGAGCAGCCGAACTCTCAGAACGCGGCCAAACAGTCAAATTTATGTGGGTCCCCTCCCATGTGGGAATCCCAGGCAACGAACGAGCAGACAGGGTAGCGAAGAAAGGCCTCGACCAAGAATCGACCTTCTTCAACCTACCACTTTCAGCAAATGAACGGTCAAATGCTCTCCGGCCCGCCTTCCAAAAACTATGGGAAAAAGAATTTCACCAGAACAAAAAAGGAAGACGCAAAAACCTCACGAGGGTACTGAACAATACACCCACCCTCCTAATAGGTAAGAGGAGAGACCAGTCACGACTAACAAGGATCCGATTAGGGGGCGAGAGATACCTAGTCCACCCCAACCCAATAAGGTGCACATGCGGCCACCTACTCACGACGGAACACATACTGCTAGACTGCCCGAGCATAGCCCAAACCAGAACCCTAGTAGCAGATAAACTCAACGCACCTCTCACCGTAGAAGGCCTCCTAAACCCCGACCATAAAACATGGTCCACCACCACCAAATACACAATACACCTGCTTAATAAGCACCCACTAATCCGATACATCTAACCAAACTACAGACATGACGAGAGGTAGATCAAAAGCGATGCGTGGACATCAGCGACAACCAGTCAGAACATAACTCCCCCCCCCCCCCTCAACCCACGGCCCACCCCCCCCCCCCCCCCTGGACGAAATCAGCGAGAGCTGGAAGTCCGTATCCTTTAAAAATAGCATAGCATGTGTTTTATATGTATTATTGATGCTTACTGAGTTAAAGTTTGTATGCGTTAGTAGGAGTTAATTCGTTGTGTAGTGTTGAGTGTTATGTTGGTTTGGAATTCATTGAGGCAACCGTTTTTTTTTTTTTTTCTATATAGTTATTTACCGAGATGGATAACTAAGGAATGTGAGGTGTGTATGCCCAAGTCGTTATGAAGGTAGTACGTGGTTAAGTATAGGCTTTTCCAGGGCATGGAATAATGTATGTCGAGAGTGCCAGGTTATAGTCTGTTTCAATGTATAGTGACAGAGTTATGGGGTGTTACGGAAGTAGTGCGTGGTATGAAGTACGTGTGTGTGTGTGAATGAACGTGTGAGTTAATTGTATCAGCCAATTGTATCTCATATCATCCAATATGTGTGTGTTTAGCAAGTGTTATTATTTAGGACCATATTATTTATTCAGAGTGCTTGTCGGAAAGTGGAGCGGCGGACGCCGAGACGTCAGTCACCAGGGACCTATTGTGAGGTCATCTCTTCATCTCTTCACTCAGGGAATGAGCGACCGGTGCCGAGACACCCGGGTCACAGCAAGGACTGCGCTACAGAGCGAGTTACGAGGACGTCCACGGTACGAGAAACGGGACGTATTCAGCGAGTATTTTATGAATACGTATTTGTGGTTTTATTGCGGTAAATATTCAATATAAGTGAAGAGGAATATTGAAGATTAAGATTAAATATAATTAGTAGTAGCGACAAGTACGTAGTTGTTGATTCTAGAAACAACATTATGGGAGAACAAGCGACTTAAGCACAGGTGAGTGGAAAGACATTAGTTGTCAGTCAATGTACAACGGAAAATACTAGCTTTGCCTGTGGTCTGCTGTCCAGACTAAAAGCTTACTTCCTAAACCTCGGGGTCCCGAGGAGAAGGATTCATTCATCATTCATGATTTCATTTTCAGGCGCTAAGATCGTGCATGCATGATCTGTCTGACGTTGGGGTGGCGGGACGAGCTCCACCCTGGCTGTTAGATCGTCACAAGCCACAGCACACCCCAACACTCATACCTAGTATCATTATTAATTTTATGTATCATTATGTAAGATGGGCGAACAACAGTACATTTCGTTGGCGGCATGACAAGACAAGAAAGGTGGGTTAGACGGAAGTCGCAAATGAGATCGAGGTGTGAGATAAAGAAAAAGCACAGAATAGTATTGTGTTATAGTATGATGAATTGTAAGGTACATGATGAATAAATAATAATTATTTTTAGAGTAAGTATTTTGTTGCGTGAGCGATAGTAAAGATATGTGTATAGAGGAAATACTAAAGATACAGAACTAATTACAATTATTTTTGTTGCAGCCGTTAGTATGTGACTGAGTTTGACAGACACAGAAGCGGAGTATTTTATTGTTTAATGAGGACTTATGTAAGTTGTGTTTTAAACCAATCAGAAAGTAATCTACTGGACAGCCTCAGTAATGCGCTGTTTTTAAGTTGGTTAAGGATATATATTTTGAGTGCGCAAACGTGTTTTTGTTGTTGCAACCGACCTTAGTAGTTTACAATAAACGGAAAGCGCGGGATGCCGGCAGATTTTTTTTATTTATTTCGAGCATTCTTGATTTTGCTCAAATGGACATGTTACATGTTAGCGGTCTTCAAGTCTAGTCAATAAAATGTGGATTTTATGGCTGTTGGGTTGTTTGAAGCACTGAATTGGTGATTTGGCTCGTGATAGTGGTGATGAATGGTCGTCCTGAATTAAGGTCATACTTAGATATCTAAAAGGAAGAAAATGTGTAAGATCGGAAGCACGGGAGTCAGAAAACTGAATAAAGGAAAGAAAAAGATAAGACGGTAAGGCACCATGATGTCGAATGCTTGTGTCTGCTACTTTACCTCACTGATTTACTACTCACTAATCAGTTAGGTGATGTTGGCGCTGGTTGATATGTACATTTCCCTTGGGGACTTTCTCAGCGCTGGCCGAACGTTTAGTTGGATCCCTTGCCCTTCCCTGTCGGGCACCGGGTCTCCGGCTCACGGTTTGATACGCGGTTTTGGGGCGGGGCGATCGTGTGCATCCCTTGGGGATGTATGTGGTCGTCTTGTTGCGTGCCTGTGTGTTTTTCTGTGGGCTGGTGGGTGCCCGTTGGGTGGGGTTGGTGGCTCTGGCTGGTTGTCTTCCGCCCCCCCCCCCCCTTCCTTTTTTTTTTTTTTTTTTTTTTCCCCCTTCCTCCTTACTCCTTCCCCCCCCTCCCCCCCCCCCCGCCCCCATCTCTCTCTCTCTCTCTCTCTCTCTCTCTCTCTCTCTCTCTCTCTCTCTCTCTCTCTCTCTCTCTCTCTCTCTCTCTCTCTCTCCCACCCCCCTTATTTTTTGAGTTACCCTTGAAGACGGTTTCACAACTACCTACTCTGCACTTATACCAATATTCTCTTACTGAATTTGATTCTTTGCTTTGTTTTCATGACTTATTACTTGTTGTGTACCGTGCTAAATGCTGGGTTTTTTTTTTCCCGGGGTCCTCCCGTTTTTCCCCGAGGTAGTCCTCAACTTGAAGGTGATATAAAGTTTGCCTTCGGGTTGGTGTTTAGCAGGCTTTGTGTATTAGACACTCAGCCTACTTCGTGCCCAAGGGTACTCCCCATTCGTTCTCTCTCTCTTTCTCTCTCTCCGTCTCGCTCTCTCTCTCTCTCTCTCTCTCTCTCTCTCTCTCTCTCTCTCTCTCTCTCTCTCTCTCTGGCCTCATCTACACGCCTTTTCTTTCGCTCGCTCCTGCACGTGCTTGCACACACTCTTGTCTCTCGTGTTCAGGTTCTTTCCGAGTCTCTCTCTTACGCGATTTTTCGTTGACGTCATTTTTACTTTTTCCGCACTTTTGTTCTTCCTTTTCTTTTATTTTACGTCACCTCCTTCAGTTGCCACATTCCTTCTGCCATTGAAGATAAGTAGCGGCTAATCTCTATGTTTGTTTGTTTGTCTATTTTGACAAAGGGTATTTACCCGAAATATTAATAAATTGTGTTGTACCCGTCTTTTCTAAGCGTGTTTCTTTCTCCGTTGGGTACTTCTTTGCATATTACACGCTTGGCAGTCACCTTTTTGGTCTGGATTGTCGAATGAGAGTCATGTCGCTAATTGTAGTGCTATAGCACGCATTGTAAATGACTCGCCTCATGTTGGCACCGTAACGCATGATTCTTTCTGTCTTTTCTTCCTTTTCATTACTTGATGAAGACGGTATCCAACATCACAAATATGATGCCCCCCTTCAAAACAGATATGCTGCATTGGAGGAGCGGATGGAGGGAGTGGAAGTTGTCGTTGCTGGTGCTGCGGCAGCTCCACTCCCTTCATCTCCGAAGAACCAGAGGAGGCCCGGCAGCCCCTCTGTTTCTTCAACTCCTTCCAAGGCAAAGGAAAAGGGGAAAAAACCTCTTCACCCCCAGATAAGACATAATCATGTACTCTCTGCTTCAGTGGAACTGTCGTGGTTTTCAAGCTAACTTTGAGGAATTACGTCTTTTAGTCAAGTTCTATAACCCCTCAGTAATATCTCTTCAGGAGACTTACCTGAAGACTTCTGACCCTGTGTCCTTTAATGGTTTAACGCTATACATAAAGGCTCTGATTCGGAGAGGCGCTCGGATGGAGTGGCTCTTCTCATTAGTAGCCAAATTGTATGTAGCCCCGTTAGCATCGACACCTGTCTTCAGGCTGTCGCAGCTCGGGTTACCTTGAAGAAGACCATAACCATATGCAGTGTTTACCTGCCACCATCCCTGCGGGTCTGTAGTAATGATATTTTTAACTTGGTAGATCAGCTTTATTCTCATGGGGGATTTTAACGGTCACGCTCACCTTTGGGGTAGTGACCACTATGATGGCAGAGGTCAGATGTTAGAAGATTACAAAGTAAAGTAGGTTATAGCACTGTCAGGGGAGAGAAATGTGCATGATCGACCAGTGATACACAAAGCACAAAAAAAAAAAAAAAAAGAGATAGGAAAGAGAGGGGGGGGCGCTAAGAGAGTGACTGAAAGCAATGCATATGGAAGCCCCCCCCCCCCCCCCGAAGGGGGGCGTATCACATATCCACTGTTCCAGCCACTCAGTGCATGGAAATTTAAATCTAGGTCCCCCAAGGGGGGTCCAGATATTTAGCCGGTGTGGACAGCTGTTTCGGTCTTGGCGACCTCTTCATCGGCAATACTGGAGGAGGTAGGAAATTCTGCCTACCTGCAATGACAACCACATTTTACTGTGGTGTCTGCAGGGGCATACATTCCATGCCACCACCTAGAGTTAGAGTTTTTGATGTTAGAAGATGTTTTTTTTTCTCACCTTAACCTATGTGTCTTTAACGATGGCTCACCTACGTACTCTCAGGATCTAGTTTTGTTCTAGACCTCACTGTGTGTGATCCTTCTGTCATGCTGGACTTTGACTGGAAGGTTCACGACGACCTGTGTGGTAGTGACCACTTCCCAGTAGTCCTGTCATCGGTCAGCTGTGAGGAGGATTCGCCAGTGGGGCGCTGGAATCTTAAGAAAGCTAACTGGCCTCTGTTCGCCTCCCTCTGTCAGTCTCGTATTACAGAGGAGGTGGTCATTTCAGATGAAGAACCTGTTTCTTGTTTTACTTCTGTTTTGTTTGACGTAGCAGGTGAAACCATCCCTAGAACTTTCACATCAGTCCCTCGGAAGCCGAGAGTACCATGGTTCAATGAAGAGTGCCGCAAAGCCCCAAAACGCGCAAATCTGCTCAGCGACGTGCTTTTCGTAATCCGTCGCAAGCGAATATTTTAACCTTTAAAGGCCCCGCCACACTTGCCGGTTGTGCCCCGATTTTGAAGCCGATTCCGATCCAGTTGCGATCGGATGACGTCATATATCCGATCCGATCGCAATCGGCTGGAAATCGGGTGTTTAGAAACTGCTCTATTTTTCCGATCCGAATCGGCCCCGATTGTAAGCTTCAACCAATCAGAGCGCGTCTCGCAAAGCACGTTGTTTCAGTTTGCAAATGGCGGAAGATCAGTCAACCACCTTCGTTGCCGATGTTTCGCCCGCCTCAGTCTTCCCGAATATAATGCAAAACTGCTGATAATGCAAGCACATCATCATCACTGTCCAAACTAGCAGCCATTTCGCTGAACAGGTACGACCTTGATCTTCGATTCAAACCGGTCGGCTAAATAAAGTCGGGGGAATGTGTGGCAGTGCACACGTTTTTGCAGTCCGGTCCGATCACACTCCGATTCGAAACTGCTCAAGAATCGGCCTCAAAATCGGCCATGTGTGGCGGGGCCTTAAAAGACAGAGGGCGAAAGCCCGTTACATTTTTAAACGTGAACGCCGTGCTTCCTGGAAACGTTTCGTCTCATCTTTAGCATCTCTCATCCCACACATGCCGGTTGTGCCCCGATTTTAAAGCCGATTCCGATCCGATTGCGATCGGATGACGTCAATTATCCGATCCGGTCCCAATCGGCTGGGAATCGGGTGTCTAGAACCTGCTCTATTTTTCCGATCCGAATCGGCCCCGGTTGTAAGCTTCAACCAATCAGAGCGCGTCTCGCAAAGCATGTCGTTTTAGTTTGCAAATGGCGGAACACGCCTGTTGTGATCAGTACCACCGCCGTTGCTGATGTTTCGCACGCCTCTTCCCGAATATGATGCAAAACTGCTGATAATGCAAGCACATCATCATCACTGTCAAAACTAGCAGCCATTTTGCAGAACAGGTACGACTTTGATCTTCGGTTCAAACCGGTCGGCTAAACAAGTCGGGAAATGTGTGGCAGTGCACACGTTTTTTTAGTCCGGCCCGATCACCTACCGATTCGAAACTGATCGGGAATCGCCCTCAAAACCGGGCATGTGTAGCGGGGCCTTTTATCTTCTAGGACTCCATCCCAGAAAGTATGGAAGGCTGTTCGAAGAATTAGGGGCAGGGGTGGCTCGGCTTCTGTTGGCCAGATTAAAGATAGTGCCAGTTTGGTCACAGATAACAATGCTGTGTCCAATTTGCTTGCCTCCACCATTGCCCATAATTCTTCCACAGAGCATTATTCCTTCTTCCAGAGAGAGAAGGAGAAGCGAGAATCGTGTACTTGTGATTTTATATCAGATAACTCGGAAGACTATAATGCCCCTTTTACATTTTCAGAATGGCAGCAAGCCATGCAGAAATGTAATGACTCTGCTGCTGGACTAGATACCATCCAGCATCAGCTCCAAACACATCTGCCTGAGGATTCACTCTTTGTACTTCTCAAGGCCTTTAACCATATCTGGATAACAGGTCATTTTCCGCCATCTTGGCGCCAGGCTGTGGTTGGTGCCAATCCCCAAGCACCAAGCATATCCGACCCGGGCAACTACCGGCCAATCGCTTTGACATCGTGTTCATGCAAAACTATGGAACGCTTGGTGAACGCCCGCCTGGTGTGGCATCTTGAGTCACAGGGTCTCATTACAGACCTCCAATGCGGTTTCCGGCGCTTCCACAGAACAACTGACCATCTAGTCCGCTTTGAGTCGTTTATCCGAGATGCTTTTGTCAACAAGCAGCATGTCTATGCAATTTTCTTCGATCTTGAGAAGGCATATGGCACTACCTGGAAGTACGATATAATGTCTGATTTGTCGGACATGGGTTATAAAGGGCGCCTGCCCGTTTTTATTCACAATTTGTTTGTCTAACCGGTCGTTCCATGTCCGTGTGGGATCCACCCTCTCCGACTCCTTTGAACAGGAGATGGGTGTCCCGCAGGGCAGCATTCTATCTCCTGTTTTATTTAACATTAAACGAGTCTCGTTGTGTTGTTCTGTGAGAGCATGCATGTGTTAATCGTAGGAAACGATCCGATATTTATCTGAGCTATCATGGTTGCGAATCACATACCTTTTCAGTGAGAATCTTTATCGTTCGCGGATAGCGGAATTGGTTTTGTTATGATACACTAAGATTAGTCCGGAAGTTTCTAGTGAAGTCGCAAGGAGAAGAGCGGTTGATTTTTGGAATGCGTAGTTTCGCTGAGAATAGATTAAAACGTTCAAGTGAAATCGCGCTGTCTGGTGACCTCGTATGTGTGACGTCAAAGGGCAAGCTCTATTTTTAGTTATAGTTGTTTCCTGTGCGCGTGAATTTAGCAGTCGGTCAGTATGGTTTTTGAAAGATCGAGAAAGTTCTGGAAAATCCCGACTAGGTCGTAAACTGCCTACCATACTATTGTGTGACGTCATTACACACTAGGATTTGGGGTTGAAATGAGCAGTCAAATTTGTGTAGACTATTGTAGTATTCTAGAAAGTTCATTTTTTAATTAATATTTATGAGTTTCAGTTACGTGTTCCGTTCTAATTGGTTGCGTTGGGTGAATTCCTTGGATTATTCTGGAAAGTGCAAAGAAGTAATTGCCACATTCCTTCTGCCAATGAAGATAAGTAGCGGCTAATCTCTCTGTTTGTTTGTCTATTTTGACAAAGGGTATTTACCCGAAATATTAATAAATTGTGTTGTACCCGTCTTTTCTAAGCGTGTTTCACGCTTGGCAGTCACATTTTTGGTCTGGATTGCTTATTCTGGAAAGTGGTTTTACTATCAAACTTGGTGCTAGGAAGCACGTGTGTACTTTGTCATGCATTGTCAGTTGTAGGGACACACAGTTTATCGTAGGTACGTGGCCCGTATAGGGTGTACATTGTGAGAGACGCAGCGTAACGTTGGTGTACGTTGTGTGAGGAACTTTATGTCGCCAGTGTTGACGTTTGCAGAAGAGAAGACATTGTATCAGTGTTGGTGCATTTGGGAATGCATTGTGCGGAGATCGCATCGCTGAATTAAAATATTGTTGGAACTGTTACTCCAGTGTAGCCTACATCCTTAAGCCACGTGTGACGGGTTGCAGTTTATTTTTTTAAAAAGTTGCAGTTTATTTAAAAGAACCTTATGTGCGTGCGTCTGGTGTGTTTATCATACTACGACTACGACCCCACCACGTAACATTTTGGCACCTCCGACGGGACTTCTTCAGTTGGCTCAGTGGAAAGGGTAGCGGGAGAAAACAGCTAGCAGTGAAAAGCAGAGATGGCGACATCGGAAATGGAGACATTCCTGAAAATTGGAAAGGAATGTGGACTCGAAGGAGCTCAACTCCTCGAGTTCGTAAAGGAGATAGAGGAGAAAGAAGAAAAGAAACGCGAGAGAGAAGAAAAGGAGAGACTCGAGAGAGAAAGAGTAAAGAGACTTGAAGACGAAAAGAGACTGGAGAGAGAAGAAAGAGCCAAAGAGCGTGAAATCAGAAAATTCGAAATTCAACGAGAAGAGGCAGAGAAACAACGAGAAGAAGCAGAGAAACAGCGAGAAGAGGCGGAGAGGCAGCATCAACACAAAATTCATCTAAAGCAGATGGAGATAAAGGCATAGCGCCAGAGGGCTAATGAAGCAACAGCATTAGCCAGCAGAGAGCAAACAGCCCGTGCGCCAAAGCTACCACCTTTCGTTGAAAATTCAGATAAGATGGACGCTTATCTGGAGCGATTCGAGCGCTTCGCAAGCAGCAACAACTGGAGACAAGAGACTTGGGCGATCAAACTGAGCGCACTTCAACTGGCAAAGCGCTTGAATTTTACATCCGCCGAAAGAAAGCCGAAGATTATACGCAGTTGAAAGCCGCCCTGCTGAGACAGTACGACTTCACTGAAGACAGGCGACGATTTCGGAACTGCAAGCCTGAAGAAGGAGAAACACTCGGCCTATTCATTGAGAGAATCAGGAGCTACCTGGAGAAATGGATAGAGCTGGCTGGTTTAAACAAAGAGTACAAGAACCTGTGTGACCTCATCATCAAAGAACAAGTCCTCAACGCATCTTCTAAGGACCTGGCCGCCCACCTCAGGGAGCAAAAAGATCAGTCCCTAAAGGCCCTGGCCGACTTCGCTCAAAGATACCTTGACGCCCACAACATGAAGTTCGGATCCAGTAAGCCGCAGCGTGTGTCTGCACCAGCAGAGGAAATCCACAATGTCAGAGACACCCCGAAATACAAGCCGGTGGAGAACCTGACATGTTTTCTCTGTGGAAAGAAAGGTCACAAGGCGATACGGTGTCCTTCTAAAGATGTTCCCCGAGACGACAACATCAGAAGATCCAACCAAGATCGCGGGATAGCAGGCAGAAGCAGTACCGCGTCTCAACACAGAGCCGCTGCTGTATTAGCCAATGATGTGACGTCATCCAGTGACTTTGAGTCTGGAGAAACGCGAGTGACACCGGAGCTGATTGAATCTTTCAACAACAAAAAATGGACGCATCCCAGTAGGAGATGGGGCTACATTTTTACCAGTCTCAAACATTGCGCTGCCTGAGAGTGAAGTGCCGAACATGCCGGTGGTGTCAGGATTCGTCGGAAACACACCAGTGAGAGTGCTGAGAGATACCGGTTGTAGTTGCATCATCGTGAGAGAGGACCTAATAACTGAAGACCAGAAGCTACAGGAGTGGACCACCCTCATTTTGGCCGACGGAACTGTGAGGATTATCCCCCTTGCCAATGTCAGCGTCGACACCCCGTATCTGAGAGGAGAGGTGAAGGTGCTATGCGTAAAGACCCCAGTCTACGATCTTATCATCGGAAACATTGATGGTGCCAGAAACGCAGACGATCCAGATCCGGAGTGGAGAGCTGAAACATGTGCTATTACCACAAGAAGTCAAGCAAAGAAGAGTCACCAGACCATCCATCTAAAAGTGGCGGACAACACGGAAGCAGCTGTGGTGAATAGGGACAGGCTGGTGGAGCTACAGAGAGCCGACCCCACGCTTGACAAGTTCCGAGGTCAGACCGAGCCCGTGACGCGAAAGGGAAAAGAGATAACCTTCGAGACCAGAAGAGATATCTCGACAGCAATGGAGATAAACCTGTGCGTCAAATAGTAGTCTCTGAACCTTTGAGGATGCAGTTGATGAAATTGGCCCATGATTCCATATTGGAAGGACATTTGGGAATCAATAAGATCCTCGATAGGATCCGAGCCGTCTTCTACTGGCCTGATATGGGAGGCGACGTCACTCGATTCTGCAGGTCATGCGACATATGCCAGAAAACAATCTCCAAAGGAAAGGTGCCCAAGGTTCCTCTAGAGAAAATGCCACTGATCGATATGCCTTTCAAGCGGGTAGCTGTGGATCTGGTGGGGCCAATATCTCCTCCAAGTGAAGATGGTCATCGCTACATTTTGACCCTGGTGGACTACGCTACATGTTATCCTGAGGCCATACCATTGAAGAATATCGACACTCCAATAGTGGCAGAGGCGCTCGTTGACATGTTCAGCCGTTTTAGGGATTCCTAAGGAGACCCTGAGTGACCTAGGAACTCAGTTCCTCTCCAACTGCATGGAGAAAGTCAACCGACTATTGAGCATCCGACACCTTACTACCACCCCTTATCACCCCATGTGTAACGGGCTGGTTTAAAATTTTAATTGAAGGCTATGCTGAAGAAACTGTGTGCTGAACAGCCAAGGTTGTGGCATAGATATATCAATGCCTTGCTCTTCGCATACCGTGAAGTTCCTCAGGATTATTCAGGGTTTTCACCTTTTGAATTACTCTACGGTAGGTCTGTAAGGGGGCCCAAGGACATCCTGAAGCGGAGCTGTGGACCAAGGATATCGACGCGCCTGAGGTGAAGATCAGCTACCAGTACGTCTTAGACCTGAGAGAGAAGCTGGAAGATACCCTCAGGGTGGCTCGAGAAGAACTGGGGAAGGCGCAGAACAAGGGGAAGCATTACTATGATCGTAAGGCGAAACCTCGACGATTTCAGCCAGGTGACCAGGTATTGGTTCTTCTTCCTACCGACAACAACAAACTCCTGATGCAGTGGAAGGGACCCTACGTTGTCGACACGGTGGTTGGCATCAACGACTACAGAGTCAAGGTCAACAACAAGGTGAAGACTTACCATGCTAATCTGCTGAAGAAGTATATTGAGAGAGGTCGTCAAGACAAAACACAACTGGCGGCATCGGTGCGTCTTGCTGATGACGAAAGACTAGACGACGAGAACCTGTTTGACCTTAATGAACTCCGCCACAAGAAGGATGTAGAAGACATCCAGTTCGGTCAGAATCTGACCCAGACTCAACGAGAAGAACTGCACGTCCTGACTCAAGAATTCAAGCATCGGTTTACACCTGACCCAGGAACAACAGACACCATCCAGCACGAGGTTAATCTGACGTCAAATGAGCCAGTTCGCAGCAAACCTTATCGTCTTCCTTATAACACGAGGAAAGAACTGAAAAAGGATATCAGGGAAATGCTGAGTCTGGAAGTTATCAGGGAGTCCAAGTCACCATATGCGTCCCCAGTGGCCATTGTGAAGAAACCAGATAGATCCAATTTGGTGTGTATGGACTTTCATACATTCCGTAAGCCGACAGTGTTCGAGCCAGGACCAGTAACCCTTGAACTGTGTGAACTGTGACTTGTATACCATGATTTGGTGATGTTCCAGAAACAAACTTTGACATTGATTTTAGCTTAATCAAGGGTTCGCAGAACTTTGGAGCGGATTACCTGAGCAGAGCAGTTTGAAAAAAAAACATTTCTGTGTCCAGAACAGTTTAAAGAAACATTTAGGTGTCCCTGACAGTTTAAAGGGACATGTCTTTGCTCAGGACATTTAAAGGAACTGTGAGACAATTATTTTGATTTGATTTTGATGTGAAATTGTATTTGTTTAGGGTTCTGTGTAGATTAACACAGCCACAACCGTTTTTTGAGATTTGAAAATAAATTTTTGTGAAATTTCATTCTAAAGAGGGGGGGGGGGGGGGGTAATGTTACGATTGTGGTTGTGTTGTTCTGTAAGAGCATGCATGTGTTAATCGTAGGAAACAATCCGATATTTATATGAGCTATCATGGTTGCGAATCACCTACTTTTCAGTGAGAATCTTTATCGTTCGCGGATAGTGGAATTGGTTTTGTTATAATACGCTAAGATTAGTCCGGAAGTTTCTAGCGAAGTCGCAAGGAGAAGAGCGGTTGATTATTGGAATGCGTAGTTTCGCTGAGAATAGATTAAAACGTTCAAGTGAAATCGCGCTGTCTGGTGACCTCGTACGTGTGACGTCAAAGTGCAAGCTCTATTTTTAGTTATAGTTGTTTCCTGTGCGCGTGAATTTAGCAGTCGGTCAGTATGGTTTTTGAAAGATCGTGAAAGTTCTGGAAAATCCTGACTAGATCGTGAACTGCCTACCATACTCGTGTGTGACGTCATTACACACGAGGATTTGGGGCTGAAATGAGCAGTCGAATTTTTGTAGACTATTGCAGTATTCTAGAAAGTTCATTTTTTAAATTAATATTTAGAGTTTCAGTTATGTGTTCCGTACTAATTGGTTGAGTTGGGTGAATTCCTTCGATTATTCTGGAAAGTGGTTTTACTATAAAAGTTGCTGCTAGGAAGCACGTGTGTACTTTGTCATGCATTGTCAGTTGTAGGGACACACAGTTTATCGTAGATACGTGGCCCGTATAGGGTGTACATTGTGAGAGACGCAGCGTAACGGTGGTGTACGTTGTGTGAGGAACTTTGTGTCGCCAGTGTTGACGTTTGCAGACGTTTGCATTGTATCAGTGTTGGTGCATTTGGGAATGCATTGTGTGGAGATCGCATCGCTGAATTAAAATATTGTTGGAACTGTTACTCCAGTGTAGCCTACATCCACGTGTGACGGGTTGCAGCTGAATGAAGTTTATTTAAAAGAACCTTACGTGCGTGCGTCTGGTGTGTTTATCATACTACGACTACAACCCTACCACGTAACACGTACAAAATCGCCTGTCTGTGCTACAAAGCTATTAACTACTCTACCCCTGCCTATCTCACTGATCTTGTTCAACTATACACTCCCTCCCGCTCCCTGCGTTCAAGTAGTGACACGCGCCTTCTCAGAGTCCCGCTGTTCAAATACAAAACCAAAGGTGACAGTTGTGCGCACGTTGGGCCTGTTGTCTGGAACTCGCTACCTATAGACATTAGACATTCTTCCTCATTCACTGCCTTTAAATCTGGCCTAAAGACCCACCTGTTCGATACCCCAATGTAGCTCAGTTCTTTGTCATTCTGTACCTCTGTGTGTGTGTGTGTGTGTGTGTGTGTGTGTGTGTGTGTGTGTGTGTGTGTGTGTGTGTGTGTGTGTGTGTGTGTGTGTGTGTGTGTGCGTGCGTGCGTGCGTGCTTGCGTGCATGCGTGCGTGCGTATTGCAGAATGTGGTTTTTCTGGTTTTATGACCCCCTCCACTCCCACTCTTTATTTGTAAAGCGCTTAGAGCTTATTTAAAGATAAGCGCTATATTATTATTATTGGTACAGATTGTTTCTTGGTGTTCTTGACAGGCATGCCCCATTCAGAGAGAAACGTATCAAAAATCCCCAGCTGGTTAACGAATAACGAAATCAAGGATGCCATGCAGATCCTAGATGAATATAACAGAAATAAAGATTTTGCAGCCTTTCGAAAACAAAGAAATTATGTAAAGTCCCTAGTGAGAAAGGCTCAGAGGTCCCTCTTTCACCGACTTTAATTTTTTAAAAAGGCAAAAAGGATATTATATCTGTTTGGCATGCGTTGAACGCTTTCACGAGGTCCAAAAATACTGCTCAGTGTACAAACATCCCAGCTGATATATTTAATCAGCATTTTCTTTCTGCCGCCCGGGTTCCAGACCACATCTCCCGATCAGCCATCTGTGGTGTCAAAACAATTGAAAAGGTTGTGTAATGAAAGGTTGACTCCCAATACATCATTTCATATTCCATTATTAACGGGTCATGACGTGGGAAAATCCATCTCGGCATTAAAAAATAAACGTACGTCTAGCCATGATGGTATTAGCAGCACTGTTCTGAAATTGGCTCAAGGTAATTTTCCTTCCAGCTTAAAGACAGCAAAGGTGATACCATTATCAAAAACAAAAGACCTCACCGACCCAAACAAGTTTAGACCTATTTCCCTGCTAACAACTTTGTCTAAACCGATTGAAAGGCATACGCATTTGCAGCATTATCTCCGAAAAATACAAACTCATTCATTCACTGCAATCGGGCTTTCGTTTAAAGCACTCTTGTCACACAGCACTAACACATTTAGTTAATAGATGGCTGACCGCGATGAATAGCGGTCAAATGACTGGGGCTGTCTTTTTGGACCTCTCGAAAGTTTTTGACCTCGTTAATCATGAGAGTTTAATTCAAAAGCTTGCTGCCTATCAGTTAAGTGCTGGAACCCTTGCGTTCCTTACGTCATACCTGCACAGGCGCACACAATATATCCATGTGAATGGGATAAACTGATCACGTGAGGGGGTGAGAGTGCAAGGAGTACCACAAGGATCTATCCTTGGTCCATTATTGTTTTCTGTTTATATCAACGATCTTCCACTACATATATCTGACACCAGTGTAACCTGCAGTCTCTTTGCAGACAACGGAACTCTTGACGTTTCATCATCAGATGTATATTGTATAATCAGATCTCTTCAGAGTAATTTGAATGGTGTTCCACAGTGGTGTAAAAATAACTCCATGGTCCCGAATCCTTCCAAAACTAAATGTATGCTGATTACCACTAGATAAACCACCAGCTGAACCCCTCTCCATTAAAACTCACATTTAATGGTGTAACGCACGCAGACTTGCCCCCAGTCGTACGCACAGACTCTCGCACAACAGACTCAGACCACTGACTCACCACCACTCACCACCACTGACTCAGACGGGCGCATTCATGCGGTAAAACTCAACACACGGGCTCCCTTTCTAAATTAACTTTTATACACTAGTAAACAATAAAAGGTTCAAACAGATTATCAACTATTCACACTTCCCTTCTACCAACATCCAAACATCACACACACGTACACAATATCTCGGCCAGGCTAGGTATTAGTTTCTCACAGTCTCCAACCTGTTTGGTGTTCTCGCCTGGTTACTGTCAAGTCCTTCTCACGTCTAGGCGTGCAAGTCCTTTCAAGTACGCTCCTCGAGTCGTATCGTGGCCGTCCTCGTTTCTCGTACTGTAGCGCAGTTCTCGCCGTGACTCGGGTGTCTTGGTCCCGGCCGCTCACTCCCTGAGTGAAAAATTGGAGATATGACCTCGCGTTAGGTCCTGGTGACTGACGTCTCGGCGTCCGTCTCTCTCTCTCTCCACGACAAGCACTCTAAACAAAAATAAGGACTCAAATCGTAACATTTGGTAAACACACACATATTGGACAATATGAGAAAAATTACGTAACAACAACTCACACGTTCATTCACACACATGTGCTTCATAACCCGACTGCTTTCGTAACACCCCCATTACTGTCACTACCTTGAAACAGACTATAACCTAACACTCTCGCCATACACTATTTCTACACTGGAAAAGACTATGCCTAACCAACCACGTACTACCTTCATAGCGACTTGGCATACACACCTAACATTCCTTTAGTTATCCATCTCGGTAAATAACTATACGAAAACACCGGTTAACTCACTGAACTCCAAACCAACACAACCAAACCGGTCAACACTATACAACCAAATTACTCTTACCAACGCATACCGTCTTTATCTAAGCAACTCTCAATAATACATATACAAAAACATACCTGAATTCTAGGTTTCAGAGTCTTGGAATAGGGCTAGGTATCTCAAACACATCTGTTTCCTCCAACAAGAAAGCCCGTAATAACGTATTACTGCTCTGACAGACTAAACTTTTGCCTACAACTCACTCTTGGCTTGACTTCGCGAACGAAGATTCTATAGGGCTTGCCCACGTCGTCTGCAGGCATTTTCGTGGCTGCGGAGGCCAATCCGGGACAGGCAGGTTCGACCGCAGTGGCTGCAGGGGAAGGTCTGGTCAGGGTTCTGAGTTACGACAACTCTGTTTTTTCTTCTGAGCCGCTTGTCCTTAATGTTAGCTCTGCGAGAGTCCTCAAAGGAGACGGCTGCCTTGTGAATGGTGGAGCGCCAGGTGTCACGGTCCGCAGCAAGCGAAGACCACTGGCGGTGGTCGATTTGGCAGGCACTAAGTGACTTCTTGAGACCGTCTTTGTATCTCTTCTTTGGTGCCCCTCTGCCTCGGTGGCCAGTGGCGAGCTCGCCGAACAGTGATCTTGGGTAGGCGATGATCCTCCATCCTGGAGACGTGCCCCGCCCAGCGAAGCTGTGTCCGCAGCAGCAAAGCCTCGATGCTCACAGTTTCCGCCTGTTCAAGGACCTCGACGTTGGTGACATAGTCACTCCAGTGAATGCTGAGGATGGTACGCAGGCAGCGCTGGTGAAAGCGTTCGAGGAGTCGTAGTTGGCTGCGGTAGAGGGCCCAGGACTCGGAACCGTACAGCAGGGTGGTGAGGACGACAGCTCTGTAAGTGCCTTTTTTCAGCTGTTGATTGTGCCACACTCGCTTGAATAGTCGCCCGAAAGTACTGTTCGCTTTTGCCAGCCTGTTGTCCAGCTCCTTGTCCAGCTTGGCGTCTGACGTGATGATGCAGCCAAGGTAGGTAAACTGGTGTACAGACTTCAGTTCGGACTCGCCGATGGTGATGTGGGGAGGGCAATGCTCTTCCTTGGGTGCCGGCTGATGAAGGACCTCTGTCTTTTTCAGACTGACCTCAAGTCCAAAGAGCTGGGCAGCATCTGCGAAGCAGGACGTAATGCGCTGCAAGGCTCTCTCTGTGTGTGCAACGAGGGCAGCGTCATCAGCAAAGAGCAGCTCACGAATCAGTTGGTCTAGGGTTTTCGTGTGGGCCTGCAGTCGTCTGAGGTTGAACAGGCTGCCATCGAGACGATACCTGATGTACACTGCGTCGTCATCGTCGAGGTCCACTGTGGCCTGCTTCAACATCATGCTGAAGAAGATGGTGAAGAGAGTCGGTGCCAGCACGCAGCCTTGCTTCACGCCGTTGCGAATGGGGAATGGTTCTGAGAGGTCACTGTTTAGTCTGACCTGGCCTTGCTGGTCCTCGTGGAGCTGGACGATCATGTTGAGGAACTTTGGGGCACAGCCTAGTCGCTCCAGGATCTGCCACATACCTTGCCTGCTCACAGTGTCAAACGCTTTTGTTAGGTCGACAAACGTTACGTACAGCCCTTTGTTCTGCTAGCGGCACTTCTCCTGAAGCTGTCTCAGCACAAAGACCACGTCGATGGTACTCCTGTTGGCTCTGAAGCCACACTGGCCCTCTGGGAGGTGGTCTTCAGCGATGGCAGGTACCAGCCGATTCAGGAGCAACCTTGCGAGAATTTTCCCGGCAATGGACAGCAGGGTAATTCCACGATAATTAGAGCAGGCAGACTTCTCTCCTTTGTTCTTGTACAGGGTGATGATGACTGCATCACGGAGATCCTTTGGTAGTGTTCCTTTTTCCCAGCAGCAGAGAAAGAGGTCGTGGAGCTTGTTGTGCAGTTGTTGGCCTCCATGTTTCCATATCTCTGGCGGGATTCCGTCAATGCCTGCTGCTTTGCCACTCTTGAGCTGGTGGATGGCTGTGAGGGTCTCTTCGGCGGTGGGCGGTTCGTCCAATTCAACCTTTAGTGGAAGGTGTGGGATTTGGAGGATGACTGTTTCTTGAACAGTGCGCTCAGCGCCGAAGAGGTCCTGAAAGTATTCCGACCAGCGGTTCACGATGGAGGTATTATCTGTGAGGAGTCCATCAGCGCTTCGCAGGGGACTTTGTACCAGGTGCCTAGGGCCATACACTGCTTTCAGTGCTTCGTAGAAGCCCCTGTAGTCACCGTTGTCAGCGCAGAGCTGGGTCCTCTGTGCGAGTCTGGACCACCACTCGTTCTGGAGCTCTCTAAGCTTGAGCTGGAGACTGCTGCAGATGAGGCGGAAGGCAGACTTCTTCACAGGGCATGAAGGCTGGGCTAGGTGGGCCTGGTGGGCGGCTCTTTTTTTTTTGCTAGAAGTTCCTGGATCTCTACGTTGTTTTCGTCAAACCAGTTTTTGTTTCTCTTTCTAGCAAAGCCCAAGACTTCCACAGACGATTTTACAATAGCAGTTTTCAGTTGTTCCCAGAGTGTTTCAGGGAAGGAGTCTGCTGGATCAACTGTGTCTTTGAGCATGCGCTGTAAACGGCCTGAAGGGCAGCTTTCTTGTCGTCACGCTGAAGGCTGGCAACATCAAGCTTTTTCTTGGGGGGGGGGGGGGGGGGCCTTTCTTGGGTTTCAGCTTGAGGCGGAGCCTGAGTTTGCAGCGAACAAGGCGGTGGTCAGTGTGGCACTCTGCGCTGGGCATCACTCTGGTGAGGAGGACGTCACTGCGGTCCCTCTGACGCACTAGGACATAGTCGATAAGGTGCCAGTGCTTGGAGCGAGGATGCATCCAGGTGGTCTTTCGACTGTCCTTTTGCTGGAAAGTAGTGTTGGTGATGACAAGTTGCTGCTCTGCACAGAGCTCCAACAGTAGGCGACCATTGTCATTGCAGTTACCAACGCCATGCTTGCCGAGGACTCCTTTCCAGGCTTCAGAGTCCTGGCCCACTCTGGCGTTGAAGTCGCCAAGGATGATGACTTTGTCGTCTGCAGGGGTGCTCTGCAGGAGGCTGCGCAGGTCAGAGTAGAACTTGTCTTTTTCTGCAGGCTCTGCCAGGAGGGTTGGGGAGTACACACTGAGAAGGGTGACGTATTGCTGGTGTCTCAGTGGGAGGCGCATGGACATGATGCGGTCGGAGTGACCCGTTGGTAGGTTTTCCAACTTAGTCGCAATGATGGTCTTCACCATGAAGCCCACGCCTGAGAGCCGTCTTTCTGATGCAGGCCTGCCTGACCAGTAGAGGGTGTAGCCAGCGCCAAGTTCTTGGAGGCTGCCTTCCTCCGGGAGGCGTACTTCGCTGAGCGCGGCGATGTCGATGTTTAACCTCCGCAATTCATGGGCAATGAGGGCGGAGCGACGTTCAGGGCGTCCGCTGTCTGCTGTGTCGAGCATGGTTCGGATGTTCCAGCATGCTACGTTGAGTCCGGTCGTGGTCGTCATGAGAGTGGATCCATTGTTTTTTCTTGTTTTCTGACCGCATGAGAAGATGCCCGTTGACCGCGGCTAGCCAACTGGGGTTACGAGGGGATGAGCTTTGGTTAGGCCACCTTTTCTAGGCCCCTCTCCGTGTGGAGCAAGCAGTGCTGTCCCTAGAGAAGGCTGCTTGGTCGTTAAGGGTGTGCCGAGTGACGCTGTCATCCCCAGGTCAACATCAGGCGACCAATATCCTGAACCGCCTGCATGCAGGTTTGAGACTGCGGCTTCCAGTGACATCTTTCACCTGCCGTTTTGCCCCTTGCCCATCGCTACAGGACTTGGAAAGTTCAGTGTCATAGTCCGTGGGCGTTTCCTAAAGCCTGCGCGGTGGAGCTTTTTGGTGGAGTGCAGTGTGCGCAGTGCTGGCCCCACCCTTTAAACCCTTGGTTCGTTTGCCATGGCCTAGCATGCTGGGACGGTGGCATCGAGGTCCTCGGGTCGTAGGTTTTATATCAGACTGTCCTTGTCTTAGTCTCTGGCTCAAAAGCCTTCCCCGGAGACACAGGGGCTTTGATGTCAGGGGTTTCCTCCCTTAGCCTTTCTGCAGCCAAGCGGCCAGGCCTGCAAGGCAGCAGGGGACTCGTGGGGGCCGGGGTCGTCTATGTCCCGTGCAGATGTGAACATCTGCCCACTGCCCAGACGGTGACACTTACCAGCGGAGAAAAATCCAACGCCGGAACCCGGTATCGAACCTCGCACCTTTGGCATTGGAGGCAGACGCCTTAACAACTGCGCCACTTCCCCGTCTTACAACTCACTAAACTCCCCGTATTAACCGTGTCTTAAAGGTTTCACGTGGACAACGGGCCTCACGGACTATCGGCACAAAACAAACCGTTAACAAAAACCGTACCGTATTTAACCTACTGTGTGAACACTATGCAAGAGCATAGAGTTTCATCACAATTCCCCCTTCCTCGGGAAAAAGAAAAGAAACGACCGAGTTTCTTTTTAAGATAACTGGACGCAAGACTATCACAAAACACGAAGGGACTAACTTTGAATATCTAGAATAAAAGAAAGCAAAAATATTACAGCCTTAAGCCTCAACGCACACCCTCGGATCGCACAGCGAAAGCTAAAACAGAACTAACGCGCTAAAACCTCCAGAAAAGAAAACGATCCAACGACACACAATCGCGAGACTCCAATCTCCGACCTACCTACATACTGGGTGCTGAGCGGCATTTCTGTCCGCAACAGAAGTATGCCGTCTCCAGCCAACTCGACTGGTGGGCCAAGCCCGCTTGCTCTGAGCTCCCGTCGCGACTGATGCGACTGCACCGCTAGGAACATTAGCTCGCTTAATCGCCTCGACCCTATGGACGACTGGCTGCACACCCTTCATATTACCCAGAACTAAATCAACTACTGGCTCGTCGATGACACAAGAAATTAGATCACCTGAGAAAAACTCTGTGTCAACCTCTATCTTAGCCAACGGAAAAACTTCTACCTTCCCTCCGTACGAAATCACTTTCTGCGTTTCCCCCGTGTACTGATCTTCCCTAACTAGGCTACGTCTGACCCCTGCGGTCGTGGCACCCGAGTCGCGCAGAATGGAAGCGAGCCATCCGTTTACAACACCGTTCCTCACAGGCAGGCAACGACCTCCGTCAACTGAACGCACTCCGCCCACCTGCGGTTCCTCCCCGACTGGGACTGCAAAGCTGGCTATGTGAGTGGGCTGCTCCGCCCCCTCCACCATACCAGTATCGCTAGGACATTGGTGTGCCAGATGGCCGTGTTCTTGATAACCAACATACTTCGCGCCTGAACTACTGCAAGGACAGTTCCGACTGAAGTGCCCGTACACACGACACGCGAAACACTGAGTGTCCGAATTCGCTTTACGACCACGACCGTATCCACGACCAGATTTCTCGCCTCGTCGTGCGTAAGGACCACGACCGCCATTGCTGTTATCTCTATTCCCCCGTCGAAACCGGAAAGAACCTCTCCCGTTAAATAGTTGGGCCCCACGCAAGCTATTGACGCCCCGATATCCCCCAGGCGTGTTAGCAGCGACCAACCCGACCGGCGGTGACTCGGTCCTACGCGCGAGGTTTTTCGTCGGATGCGCCAGCCGAAAAGCCTCCGCGTTCTGTACTAACTCATCTGTACGCTTGAGGCTACGCTCCCTCAAAAATACCGCTAGATCCTTGGAAACGCTACCAAAGAACTATTCCGCCAACACGAGATCGAATAATGCCTCGTACGTGTGGTCGATCTTGGACAGCTCGACCCAACGTACGAGCAAGTGGGACAACCGTATGCCAAACGACACAAACGATTCCCCTGTCTCTGGCCGACAAGCTCTCAAGCGTTCTCTAAAACCCTCCGCACTACACTGGAACTTCTGCAAGAGACACTCCTTCAAAGTCTCGTAGTCTACGTTCCCCGAAACGTTCAAGCTATGGAAAAGACTACTCAAGGCCTTCTAGCACAGACGAAAGTAAAACGGGCCAGTTGGCAGAAGGGGCAACTCAACGCCTGCGCGTGAGCCTCAAAACGACACAGAAAAGCGTCAATAGAGTTCACTGACTCCTTAAACATTGGCAGTCTAGGAAAATTACGTATGCCCCGGCCTACTAAATCACTATCTTAAGCTGTTCTAGACCCCGCATCTCGAGCTAACTGTAGTTGTACCTCCCTATCTCTCTCTTCTTTCTCTCTCTCTGGTTCTTTCTCTCTTAACGCATGCTCCCTCTCGTCCTTCTCTCTCTGAAATGCCCTCTGAGCTTCTAACTCCTCTTTCTTAAGCACTCTTTCTTCTCTCTCCCTCTGAGCTTCCAACTTCTTCTCTTTTAACACTGTCTTTCTCTTCTCTCTCCCTCTGTGCTTCTAACTCTTTCTCCTTTAAGGCTCTTTCTTTCTCTTCTCTCTCTCTCTCTGAACTTCTAACTCTTCTTTCCTAAGTACTCTTCCTCACGCCCTATCCTCCCTATCCTTACATTTCTCTACGTAATCAAAAAGTGTCTCGTCCTTAAGACCTAGCCTCTCACCTTGCTTAATATAAGCCTCTACTGGGTCCGACTCCATCTTTACAGTAACTATCTTCCTTAATTTGAAAAACGTAAAAATACACCCAAAAAAAAACACAAAAATATCAACAACCAAACCACCCACCCAGCAATACTGAACTTTAAATCCACTACTCCACTATCGCCCGCAGCTACTCTAACCTACCGCTAAAATCAGGGTCACCACTGTAATGCACGCAGACTTGCCCCCAGTCGTACGCACAGACTCTCGCACAACAGACGCATACACCGCCACTGACTCAGACGGGCGCATTCATGCGGTAAAACTCAACACACGGGCTCCGTTTCTAAATTAACTTTTATACACTAGTAAACAATAAAAGGTTCAAAAAGATTATCAACTATTCACACTTCCCTTCTACCAACATCCAAACATCACACACACGTACACAATATCTCGGCCAGGCTAGGTATTAGTTTCTCACAGTCTCCAACCTGTTTGGTGTTCTCGCCTGGTTACTGTCAAGTCCTTCTCACGTCTAGGCGTGCAAGTCCTTTCACGTACGCTCCTCGAGTCGTATCGTGGCCGTCCTCGTTTCTCGTACTGTAGCGCAGTTCTCGCTGTGACTCGGGTGTCTTGGTCCCGGCCGCTCACTCCCTGAGTGAAGAATTGGAGATATGACCTCGCGTTAGGTCCTGGTGACTGACGTCTCGGCGTCCGTCTCTCTCTCTCTCTCCACGACAAGCACTCTAAACAACAATAAGGACTCAAATCGTAACACTTGTTAAACACACACATATTGGACAATATGAGAAAAATTACGTAACCTGGCTGATACAACAACTCACACGTTCATTCACACACACGTGCTTCATAACCCGACTACTTTCGTAACACCCCCTTTACTGTCACTACCTTAACACTCTAACCTAACACTCTCGCCATACACTATTTCTACACTGGAAAAGACTATGCCTAACCAACCACGTACTATCTTCATAGCGACTTGGCATACACACCTAACATTCCTTTAGTTATCCATCTCGGTAAATAACTATACGAAAACACTGGTTAACTCACTGAACTCCAAACCAACACAACTGAACCAAACCGGTCAACACTATACAACCAAATTACTCTTACCAACGCATACCGTCTTTAACTAAGCAACTCTCAATAATACATATATAAAAACATACCTGAATTTTAGGTTTCAGAGTCTTGGAATACGGGCTAGGTATCTCAAACACATCTGTTTCCTCCAACAAGAAAGCCCGTACTAACGTATTACTGCTCTGACAGACTAAACTTCTGGCTTCAACTCACTAAACTCCCCGTATTAACCGTGTCTTAAAGGTTTCACGTGGACAACGGGCCTCACGGAATATCGGCACAAAACAAACCGTTAACAAAAACCGTACCGTATTTAACCTACTCCTCGCGCTGGGGCCATATGGCGTTGAGGCACGTCCCCTGGGTGGTGGATAGGGGGTCCCTCGTGAGAGGGGTGTACCGAATGAAATAAGGTGCCGTGAACCAACATGGTCTAAGGGAAGGTGACCCCGACAGAAAACCCCTGGTCCTCCTAGTAAGGGGGTTGGGCGTGGGGGTAGCTTCCCCACCCTGCAAAAAAGGAAATAGCTACAAAAATGCCGACGAAAAGACTAACAGTAATTCCTTTCCTGGAGGAGGAAGGTTCTTCTACTAGAAGACTTATGACGTCCTGTGGTGAAAGCCGGAAGTCTTCGGAAGCCACAGGACCGAGCCGCCTCTCTCTATCCAGGGACACAACCATGGGCACATGGAACGTCAAGACCATGTACCAGAGCGGCAAGGCCGCCCAGATAGCAGCGGAAATGCAAAAGTACAACGTTTCCCTGCTAAGTATCAGTGAAGCCAGATGGACGCAGTCTGGCCAGAAAAGGCTGTTAAGTGGGGAGATGATTCTGTATTCAGGTCATGAAGAGGAGAATGCCCCCCATACAGAAGGAGTAGCATTCATGGTGTCACCAGTGGCACAGAGAGCGGTGATGGGCTTGGAACCTCTTGGGCCAAGAATTATCACAGCAGCCTTTAGAACCAAGAAAAAGCTCAAGCTGAACGTCATCCAGTGTTATGCGCCCACTAATGACAGTGACGAGGAAGAGAAACAAGAGTTCTACGACCGACTCCAGAGTGCCGTGGACAAATGTGCGGAGCGAGACATCACCATCGTCATGGGCGATTTTAATGCCAAAATAGGGGAGGACAACACCGGATACGAAGAGATGATGGGGAGACAGGGACTAAGCTCGGAGATGAGTGAGAACGGAGAGAGGTTTGTGGACTTTTGTGCTCTAAACCGACTTGTCATTGGAGGCAGCATCTTCCCACACAGAAGAATACACAAAGCAACTTGGGTCTCACCTGACCATACAACAGAGAACCAAATAGACCATATCTGCATTAGCAAGAAATTTAGAAGATCCCTTCAAGATGTTCGAGTGAGGAGGGGAGCAGATGTCGCCTCAGACCACCATCTGCTTACCTTAAGAATGAAGCTCAAACTAAATAAAAGCCGCACAGAGACATCAAGAAGACAGCACTATAATGTAGGCCTCCTGAGAGAAACTGGAGTTAGAGAAGAGTTTAAACTGGTGCTGTCCAACCGGTTTCAAGCGCTACAGGAGCTAGTAAATGAAGAGGAGGCGGTCACCACAGAGCAGCAGTGGAAGGCAGTTAGAGAGGCGCTGAACTCAACCTGCAAAGACACTGTAGGGTTCAGGAAACACCATCACAAGGACTGGCTGTCGGCACAGACCTTGAAGAAGATAGAAGTGAGGAAGCAGAAGAAAGCAGTTGTCAACAACAGTCGCACGAGAGCAGCCAAAGTAAGGGCACAGGAGGAATACTCGGAAGCCAACCGCGAGGTGAAGAGGAGTATCAGGGCAGACAAGAGGGCCTACACAGACAGCCTGGCAGCAGAGGCAGAAAAGGCAGCAGGCAGCGGCAACATGAAACAGCTCTACGACATTACCAGAAGATTGTCGGGCAAGTATGGCCATACAGAAAGACCAGTAAAAGACAAAGAAGGCAAGCCTATTGCAGACAGAGCAGACCAACTCGACAGATGGGCCGAGTATTTTGAAGAGTTACTGAACAGACCTAGCCCACCCGACCCCCCAGACATCCAGCCGGCAGAGACCGACCTACCCATCAGCTGTGACAGACCCAGCCGGGAAGAGATCAGAAGAGCAGTGGCATTTTTGAAGAACGGCAAAGCAGCAGGGCCAGATGGCATCCCAGCGGAGTCTCTGAAAGCAGACCTAGAGACAACAGTGGAGATGCTGTACCCACTGTTTGGAAAGATCTGGGAAGAGGAGGTGATGCCGGCTGACTGGAAGGAGGGGTACCTAATCAAGCTTCCCAAGAAAGGCGACCTCAGCAAGTGTTCCAACTACAGAGAAATCACCTTGCTGTCAGTACCAGAAAAGGTCTTCAACAGGATCATCCTCGAGAGAATGAAGAGCTCCGTTGACCCCCAGCTGAGAGACCAGCAAGCAGGATTCAGGAAGAACCGATCATGTACAGACCAGATCGCCACTCTCCGCATCATCGTGGAACAGTCTCTGGAGTGGAGCTCCCCGCTGTACGTCAACTTTGTGGATTATGAGAAAGCATTTGACAGCGTGGACCGAGAGACTCTGTGGAAACTCCTACGACACTACGGTGTACCCACAAAGCTCGTCCGCCTGATCAAGAGCAGCGACAATGGCATGACATGTCGCTTGATCCACGAAGGGCAGATCACCAGGGAGCTCCAGGTCAGAACTGGTGTCAGGCAGGGGTGTCTGCTGTCTCCGTTTCTCTTCCTACTGGCCATAGACTGGGTCATGAAGATGACCACAGAGCACAGACGAAGTGGAATACAGTGGACACTGTGGACACAGCTTGACGACCTCGATTTTGCAGACGACTTGGCATTACTGTCCCACACTCGTGAACAAATGCAGGACAAGACCACGAGGCTTGCTGACATCTCGTCCCAAGTGGGCCTCACCATTCACAAACAGAAAACAAAGACAATGAGGCTGAACGCAACCAGGGAAGAACCAGTCTTGCTTGCTGGCACCCCGTTGGAGGAGGTGGAGTCCTTCACCTATCTCGGGAGCATCATAGACAAAAAAGGCGGCACTGATGCAGATGTCAGAGCACGAATCGGTAAAGCCAGAGCAGCCTTTCTCCAGTTGAAAAAAAGTGTGGAGTTCCAGAGAGCTGTCACAACACACCAAAGTCTGGATTTTCAACTCCAATGTAAAAGCAGTTCTCCTATATGGAGCAGAGACTTGGAGATTGACAAAAACCACAGTCAACAGAGTACAGACCTTCATGAACAGTTGCCTTAGAAGAATTTTTAAAATCCACTGGCCAGAGAAGATCAGCAACGTCAGACTCTGGGAGAGAACAGAGCAGATAACAGCAGAGAATAAAATTGGGCGAAGAAGATGGGGATGGATCGGTCACAGTCTGAGAAAGCCAGCTTCCAGTATCACTAGTCAGGCATTGTCATGGAACCCCCAGGGAAAGAAGAAAAGAGGTAGGCCGAGAAACTCCTGGCGTCGAGACCTCCAAGCAGACATCAAAAGACTGGGAACCACCTGGAGTAGAATCGAAGGAGAAGCACAGGACAGGAGTTGCTGGAGGTCTCTCGTCGACGGCCTATACCCGGGTAGGGGTGACAGGCGTAAGTAAGTAAGTAAGGGATGCGACACGGTGAAAGTTACTGCATCACGCGCCGTGGAGGTACAGTTGTACTAGTTCTAGTACTCGGTGTTACTGGTGTAAAATCTGGAGTACTCCCAAGATAGACCTACTCGGGGAGTACGCAACAACCGCACCTCTATTCAAATGAAATGCTTCGCGCTTTTGGCGTACTCCCCGAGTGGGTATATCTGGGGAGTACTCCCGCCAACGGTACGGGTTGTACCTCCTTTTGAAGATGCATAACAAGAGACGTCTCTTGAGAGACGTGCTTTTGTTTGTGTGATTCTTTGCCACAGGCGTAGGGAATCGTAATTTGTTCCCGACAAAAGTTTCGTGCTCCTGACTGGCTCCGAGCGTCAACAGTACATTCTCTCCTTTTCAGAAAACATTTCGCTTCCCCCCTCCCACCACCCCGGTGTCTTGACAGGATATTGTCATCTGCTGTTCTTGGAGACTATTTAGACAGAAAATGGTGGTGAATACTAAATTGTGACATAACGGATAAAATAGAATATGCAAATATGTAAAATTGTGATATTTAACAAAACGAAGTAATCATGAAATTATGACGGCTTTCCCTCTTCTACGCGTACCACTCTTTCATAGTACTTTTTGAATCCGACTGCCGGAGAACTGACACTTTTCTCACTGAGTTCTGAGTGGAGTGACTCATGTTAATTGATTCCGCTGGTCTGTAATTTTGGACATTACGGCCTGAGGCCTTAAGGTCCAAAATTACAGACCAGCACATATTGAATTCGTTGCAGGTTCTGATGGAGACGAAAAACCTTATTGACGTCACACTGCAAGCCTGGACAACCGTGACGGAAGAAGAAAACGTTAGTCCAGCGCGCAGTGCCTTTACAGCGTCTGTATGACGTCACGCAGTCAGACCAAGGTCAAACCTTCACCGAAGAGGCACCGACGACGGAACCACAAGACGAGTGCCATCAGGGCTCCGGAGACTCTGAGCAGAGCGTTTTATGAGTGAGTTATCATTTGTTGTACACTCAGTTCGCCTTAGGTAAAACGCTCGTACCAACTCAACGTCTCTTGTTATGCATCTTCAAAAGGAGGTACAACCCGTACCTTTGGCGGGAGTACTCCCCAGACTCAGGGAGTACGCCAAAAGCGCGAAGCATTTCATTACAAGGGAATTACTTAGCGCTGGACAAACATTGAAATAAGCAAGTTAGATCCCCTGCGCCATCCTTTAACCTTTATCATTCGGAATACACCAGTGTGTGAAATGTTTTTGACTAAAATAGTTCAAGGGTGGTGCCAGAATAGCTTGGCGCCTCAGGCGCCAAGCATAATTCGTCTTCTAACAGCACTGCATAGCTACTGTGCCTCGGTGGCGGTGGGGTTTCAAACTTGTAACTGATGACACTTTACTGCCGGATCGATTTGGACACAATGCCTCTTATCATTTGATTCTAGATTGTTAAGCGCTTCTATTTATGCATTTGATTATATGGAATAAGTAACAGTTGATGTGTTCCGCCGCCTACAAAACGGCCACGTTTGTCAAACCTGCTTACTTTTTCGAGCCTCTTTCCTGATAGTAAAACAGCTATACGTTTACTCAGCTATGTTAATCGCTTGAAGAAAAAGATTATCATGGCTAACTGGGAGTAAACTCTGGTGAGATAAGGTTAGCGTGCGTGATATATGGGAAAATTCCCGATCCGTCACGCCACACCGTTACTGTACGTCAGAGCATAAAATTGCTTGTACTGTTTGATTCTAGAGTGTTTGTCGCTTTTATATGTGTGTACGATTCTAATTTTATAAATCATGTATGTGTTATGTGTCGTGGCGTTTATGGATATATCAGTTCATTTGGTCGCGCCTCTTTCCTGAGACAAATGCAGCACTCTGAGGACTCAATAAGGCATAACTAGTCAAACGATAATATCGGGTTATTTGAACGCTCTGGTGATATTTCTAGTGATAAAACGGACTTTGTGTGTGATTTATGGTCAGTTCACCGACTAACGGCACAGCATAGTTACTGTGACTCGGGGCGCCGTTTTTCCTTAAGGGTGGGGTTACAAACTTGTAACTTATGACACTTTATTGATCGATTTGGACACAATGCCTTTTATCATTTGATCCTTGAGTGTTTAGCGCTTCTATTTATACTTACTTACTTACGCCTGTCACCCCTCCCCGGGTATAGGCCGTCGACGAGAGACCTCCAGCAACTCCTGTCCTGTGCTTCTCCTTCGATTCTACTCCAGGTGGTTCCCAGTCTCTTGATGTCTGCTTGGAGGTCTCGACGCCAGGAGTTTCTCGGCCTACCTCTTTTCTTCTTTCCCTGGGGGTTCCATGACAATGCCTGCCTAGTGATACTGGAAGCTGGCTTTCTCAGACTGTGACCGATCCATCCCCATCTTCTTCGCCCAATTTCATTATCTGCTGTTATCTGCTCTGTTCTCTCCCAGAGTCTGACGTTGCTGATCTTCTCTGGCCAGTGGATTTTCAACATTCTTCTAAGGCAACTGTTCATGAAGGTCTGTACTCTGTTGACTGTGGTTTTTGTCAATCTCCATGTCTCTGCTCCATATAGGAGAACTGCTTTTACATTGGAGTTGAAAATCCGGACTTTGGTGTGTTGTGACAGCTCTCTGGAACTCCACACTTTTTTCAACTGGAGAAAGGCTGCTCTGGCTTTACCGATTCGTGCTCTGACATCTGCATCAGTGCCGCCTTTTTTGTCTATGATGCTCCCGAGATAGGTGAAGGACTCCACCTCCTCCAACGGGGTGCCAGCAAGCAAGACTGGTTCTTCCCTGGTTGCGTTCAGCCTCATTGTCTTTGTTTTCTGTTTGTGAATGGTGAGGCCCACTTGGGACGAGATGTCAGCAAGCCTCGTGGTCTTGTCCTGCATTTGTTGATGAGTGTGGGACAGTAATGCCAAGTCGTCTGCAAAATCGAGGTCGTCAAGCTGTGTCCACAGTGTCCACTGTATTCCACTTCGTCTGTGCTCTGTGGTCATCTTCATGACCCAGTCTATGGCCAGTAGGAAGAGGAACGGAGCTTCTATTTATGCATTTGATTATATGGAATAGGTAAAGGTTGATGTGTTCCGCCGCATTAAAAACGGCCACGTTTGTCAAACCGGTTTACTTTTTTCAGGATTCTTTCTTGATTGTAAAACAGCTACCTGTTTACTCAGCTAATCTCAAATCGCGAGAAAAGATTATTATGGCTTACTGGCAGTAAATCTGGTGAGATATTTAGTGGCGTAAGGTCACTCTGTGTGCAGAGCACCGTTTGTCGTGGGGGTAGTGTTATAAACGTAACTGATGACACAATGGAGATCGGTACGGACAAAATAGCTTATACTGTTTGCATATACATAAACACCTCTCTGACTACTTAGAATCGCGAAAGTTGCTACATTCGTCTCAGTCAGGATTTCGCCCTCGGCACTCATGTCATACGGCTCTGAGCAGATTAACAGACACATGGCTTTCAAATATGAATAATTCGCAGCTGACAGGTGTAATTTATCTGGACTTTAAAAAGGCTTTCGACTTAGTGAACCATACAATATTGATTTCCAAACTTGAGCATTATCTTCGAAACGACATGGCTGTTTCCTTTTTTATGTCATACCTCGAAAACAGAAAACAGAAAGTAATTGCTAATGGAGCCTACTCTTCTACTAAAGATGTTAAACTCGGGGTTCCGCAGGGGTCAATCTTAGGTCCTCTTTTATTTTGTATTTACATCAATGACCTGCCTCTAAGTCTCACCTACGAAGCAACACAGTGTGATATGTTCGCCGATGATACATCAATCCACACAGCTAACAAAGACATACGTGAAGTTGAAAACGGCCTTCAAAAAAGTCTCGACGATATATCAGCATGGTGTAAAGTCAACGCAATGATTCTGCATCCTACTAAAACAAAATATATGATTATTGCAACACGCCAAAAGCACCAGTTAAAACCTTTAAAGCTTAATCTATCACTCGGCGACGACATCATAGAACAGGTAGCCGAACATCGTCTATTGGGGGTCACAATTGATAATCAGCTGAGGTGGCAGATGCACATTGACAATGTCTGTAAAACGGTCTCTAGAAATGTCTTTATGTTATTGAAATTAAAGTATTACACAGATAGTGAAACCAGAAAATTGTTCAGTAGTGCACACATCATGTCACATATAAACTACGCATCGACGGTGTTGGATTGTTGCAGTGATGTCCACTTAAAAAGACTAAATTATTTACATAGGAGAATGGCAAAATTAATTCTTCCCGACCCGCACTTGACGACCGAGGAAAAACTCAGTAAAGCTGGATTCCTGCCCCTTCAAAATCATTTTAAATATAACAAAGGGGTACTGATGTTTAAAGTGTGGAACCATAGCGCTCCAGAATATCTAACAGTTGTTTAAAAAATCAGATTCCTGCTATGGGAACATGAGGGTTCTTTATATTGTTCCAAAACCCCGAATAGATATATTTAAATCTACTTTGTCATTTGCGGGTTCCACACTGTGGAACTCGCTCCCACATCACGTTAAAGCCACTCCGACATTATCTCGTTTCAAGGCAAGTCTTTATAGGTATCTGACATTACTCAAATAATATTATCTAGTTATTCGTAGACACACGAATGTACGTGTATATTCTAACAATCGTGTGCGTGTGCGCGTGTGTGCGTGTGCGCGTGTGTGCGCGTGTGCGCGTGTGCGCGCGTGCGCGCGTGCGCGTGCGCGTGCGTGTGTGTGTGCGCGCGCACGAAATAGCTCAAATGGGTGACTGTCTTTACCATCCTTATGGACAATGGGTGTGTGTAAAAAAGTCAGACACCCATTTTTTCTGAGGGTTGTTTCTGCATTGTCTTGCGGTAAAGATTCATAAAAAATACAAAAGTCAGTTTTTCTCATTTTGGCGTTAACACATGCACTGTTGTGCTTAAAAGACACGCCTCCAATGTGTTTCAACTTTTCCCAGCTTTGTGTGTATGTGTACTCAAATGGGCGTGTGTATGACATCACCCTTCTGAGCTATAAATAGCATAATAGCTGATATGGGTCAACTGCATCGGTGAGCCGAAGTGAAACGGAGAGATACGAAAGGTGGCGGGGGGGGGGGGGGGGGTATTGTATTTGTGAGAGAGGAATTGTTTGTGTTGCTGCAAAATGAAGTTTGTTATTTGAGGGTGTGGTTGTTTTGTTAAAAAAAAAGTGTGTTATGCTTCCGGGGACAAATTTCATATGTATTCTCGTGCGCCGGTTGCTATGAAGTGAAGTGATTGTATGAGTGCGCTTTGTAAGAGAGGACGTATAGACTTTGGGTGAAGCTGCTGTTGTCTTTTGTCCTGCCCGACCTTTTGGTTCAACCTGTTGCTTTATTTGTAGGTTTGTCGATGTTATCAATGCCGCATCTCTTTTTGGATTGTATGCACAAAATGATTAAATGCAAATGACGCCACAGAGTCAGCGTCGTTACAAACGTCGTCTGCTGCAGTCAGTCGTTTAGCGCAGTTAAAAGAGTGCAGGCTTGGATGGGCCATTTTCGGATGTAATAGTAAAGTATTATTTGTGTGAATGCTGTCCGTTTGAAGGAAGGTCGATTGATTTACATTGCTTAACGTCCCGACAGGAACAAGACTTTCTCAGGACGTGCCTGCACTGCTAGTGACAAAAACTAAACAGAATATTGAATGTACGTCGTCAGCCGGTCCAATAGGTTAAATAAAACCTACGACATGGGGACTAAATAAAGCTAAGACCATTTAGCAACACACATCCAATATCAAGAGCCACAGGCAGCGCAGACAGTAGGGAGAGTTTAAAAAAGGAAAATGCAGGTGAATGGACCAAGGGTAGACAGAAACACATGCCCCCGGAATATAGAGAAAAACCCACCCTGTGGGGCTGACCAGGGTGACCCTGGGAACTAAAAAGTAGCCAACCCCACCCAAGTCCCCCAGGGCAGACCCGTTTGGGGGTGTTTGAGGGAAGGACTGGAAAGTCGAGTGTTGAGGGCAGACCCGGTTGGGGGTGTTTGAGGGAAGGACTGGAAAGTCGAGTGTTGAGAGAAGGCGAGGATGGGAAAAATATCCAGCACTATACGTTGGAATAGATGCATAACAGTTACGACACGCTTGTAAATTAAAACACTTTTAACCCCACCCGGGTCTGCCCTGGGGGACTTGGGTGGGGTTAACTAATTTTTATTTCCCAGGGGCACCCTGGTCAGCCCCACAGGGTGGGTTTTTCTCTCTATTCTGGGGCATGTGTCTCTGTCGGCCCTTTGTCCATTCACCTGTATTTGCCTTTTTAAAACTCTCCCTACTGTCTGCACTGCCTGTAGCTCTTGATATTGGATGTGTGTTGCTAAATGGTCTTAGCTTTATTTAGGCCCCATGTGTTAGGTTTATTTAATGTATTTGACCGGCTGGCGACATACATTCAATGTTCTGTTTAGTTGTTGTTTTTTTCACAAGCAGTGCAGGCACGTCCTGAGAAAGCCTTGTTGCTGTCGGGACGTTAAGCAATGTACAATAAAACACTTTTAACATTAAGAAAAGTTGAGTTAAAAGAGGTTTTAAAACAGTTTTGATAAAAACTTTTGCCCGACACGCTTCTAAAAACATTTTCTTAGTTTTAAACCTTGTACCGCGCCATAAACGCCGCGATTGCTTTTCAGTCTTAGCTGTCCTACTTTGCCAACTGGATCCATCTGGTGCACTCCAAATGAGTATTTGTGAGTGGTTCGACGTGCAACTCAGTGCGCGCCTCTAAAATGACCTACTGATTCCACTGATAATGAAAATCTTTCATTCATAAGAGCGCATTGAGCAGCTCTATAAACCAAAAGTGATGACCCCCCCCCCCTCTCCCCCGCCGCCCCCCCCCCAACCCCCTCACAACCCCACCCAAATAATCATAATAATAAAATCAACCAAAGGTATCTTTAGTGAGGTATTTTCACTGTAATGCCAGTTTTGTGTGAGACTGAGAGGCACCCACTTTTTGGGTAGAAACCCATTTTTTCTCCATCCAGTAGCTCTGTTTCTAGAAAATGTCTATTTTATTTTAAGTTGTAGAGCTTAGTTATAAGGTGAGTTCTAAACATTCGCATCAACTCCAGAGCCCTAGAATAAATAGAAATATGGGAACCCATTTTCACACGAAATGGTAGGTAACCCCTCTGAGGGTTTTGTGTCCATGTGTGTGTGTGTGTGTGTGTGTGTGTGTGTGTGTGTGTGGACGCGTGAGTGCATTTGTGCGCGGCGTATGCGCGTGTTTGTGTTTAGTGGACTATATATTTTGTATTACTGTGCTTTGATGTCTCTTTTTATGTATATTTGTTAGTCGTAGTTGTAGTTGTAGCAACGGCAGGTACGAAAAATGACAGTCACTGACAGTGTTAATATCTTCACCGAAAAATGACAGTCACTGACAGTGTTAATATCTTCACCGTTGTAAAATAAAGATTCATTGATTCATTGATTCTGGCATGTTCGGCGCTTCTATTCATGTGTACGATTCTAATTGAACATGAGTAGGTGTTATGTTGAGTGTCGTTAAAAGTGGACCAGTTTATGGAACTATTTGCGTATTTGGTCAAGCCTCTTTTCTGAGACAAATGCAGAACTCTGTAGGCTCAATAAGACATTAGTCAGAAATGATAATATCGGGTTATTGGAACGTTCTGGTGATAGTTATAGTGATAAAACGGACTTTGTGTATGATATGTCCGTTCACCGACTAACGGCATCGCATATTTACTGTGACTCGTGGTGCCGTTTTTCGCTAGAGTTTGGGTTTTAAACTTGTAACTGATGACACTTTAGTGATCGATTTTGACACCATGCCTTTTAGCATTTGATTCTAGAGTGTTTACTAGCGCTTCTATTTATGTATTTGATTTTATGGAATAAGTAACAATCGATGTGTTCTTCCGCCTTCAAAACGGACACGTTTGTCAAACCGGTTTACTGTGTCGGGTCTCTTTCCTAATAGTAAAACAGCTATATGTTTTCTCAGCTATGTTGAAAGCAGGAGAAAAGATTATCATGGCTTAATGGAAGTAGAATCTCATGAGATATTTAGTGATCTGAGGTTCTGTGTTCGTAATATATGGGAAAATTTTCCATCAGCCGCACCGCACCGGTTACTATACGTCAGAGCATCGTTTACATTGGGGGTAGTGCTATAAACGTGTAACTGATGACACTATAGATGTCGATAAAGACAAAATACTGTTCGATTCTAGAGTGTCTGGCGCTTCTGTACATTTGTAGGATTGTATTTAATTTATATAGATGCTACGCGGCGTCGCGTTAAACTTAACTATCCTCATGTTTGATCGGACTTCTTTTCGAGACAAATACAGCACTCTGTAGACTGCATAAGGCGTTATTAGAAACGGTTACATCAGGTTATTAGAAAAAAATATTTTGGTGAGGTATAGTGATTAAACGGACTTTGTTTGTGACATTGCGGCGAATTCGACTGCCAACGTCAACGCATTTTTTAAATTATGTATTTATTATTTTTTTTTTAATTATTATTGTTTTATTTGGCGGTGAGGGGTCGGAGGGGGGGTGGGGTGGGGTGGGGGAGGGGGGGTAGGGCCGTTACAAACTAGGACGTGTAACTGTAGACACTTCAGAGATCGAGAACGACAAAATGACTTGTACTGCTTGATTCTAGAGTGTTTGGCGCTTTTATGTATGTATATGATAAATAAAAAAGTGTTACACCGCGTCACGATAAAAATAGACTTGTTTAAGAAACTATGCGTGTATTTGGTGAGGCCGTTTTCGTGACACATATGACAATCTGTAGACTCAATGAGGCGTTATTAATCAGAAACGATAATTATTAGAAGAACATTTGGTTAGTTGTCAGTATAGCGAAGAAACCGACTTTGTGTATGGTTAGTTTGCCACGCGCACTGCATAGTTAATGTACCCCAGGGCGTTCTTTTTTTGCTGATGACATGAAAAAGTTTATGAAACACAACAGTCTGCATGACAAGTCCCCATTCCTCAGGAAATTCCTCCGTGCATGTTTAATGACCCTCGATCTGCTGCCCAAAAGTAGAAAAAAATTCCCCTGCAGCCAATGGCAAGCCGTAAAAACGGGTCAGGTGACTCATTTCCCGCCCCAAAAAAAGGCGGAGCCAAAATTTAGACCTCGGAATACGATTTCTGTTGGTTTTGCTGGAATGGTTTTCTCTGCCAGACGTAAACGATATGGGGGGTCACGTACATAATTTTGTTCATTGAAACTTGCTATTTTTAGGCATATCTTCAGCTTTTGCCTAACACTGGTGGTGACGGTTAATTTTTACCTGCAATATAGGTGTACTTTAAGAATGAAAATCACACACAAAATGCATGTAAATTATTAATCACATTTTGATCCGTAATCCATCAGTTCACCATGAATCGAATTACTTACTTACTTACGCCTGTCACCCCTCCCCGGGTATAGGCCGTCGACGAGAGACCTCCAGCGAGTCCTGTCCTGTGCTTCTCCTTCGATTTTACTCCAGGTGTTTCCCAGTCTCTTGATGTCTGCTTGGAGGTCTCGACGCCAGGTGTTTCTTGGCCTGCCTCTTTTCGTCTTTCCCTGGGGGTTCCATGACAATGCCTGCCTAGTGATACTGGAAGCTGGCTTTCTCAGACTGTGACCAATCCATCCCCATCTTCTTCGCCCAATTTCATTCTCTGCTGTTATCTGCTCTGTTCTCTCCCAGAGTCTGACGTTGCTGATCTTCTCTGGCCAGTGGATTTTAAAAATTCTTCTAAGGCAACTGTTTATGAAGATCTGTTGACTGTGGTTTTTGTCAATCTCCAAGTCTCTGCTCCATATAGGAGAACTGCTTTTACGTTGGGGTTGAAAATCCGGACTTTGGTGTGTTGTGACAGCTCTCTGGAACTCCACACTTTTTTCAACTGGAGAAAGGCTGCTCTGGCTTTACCGATTCGTGCTCTGACATCTGCATCAGTGCCGCCTTTTTTTGTCTATGATGCTCCCGAGATAGATGAAGGACTCCACCTCCTCCAACGGGGTGCCAGCAAGCAAGACTGGTTCTTCCCTGGTTGCGTTCAGCCTCATTGTCTTTTTCTGTTTGTGGATGATGAGGCCCACTTGGGACGAGATGTCAGCAAGCCTCGTGGTCTTGTCCTGCATTTGTTCATGAGTGTGAGACAGTAAAGCCAAGTCGTCTGCAAAATCGAGGTCGTCAAGCCGTGTCCAGTGTCCACTGTATTCCACTTCGTCTGTGCTCTGTGGTCCTCTTCATGGCCAGTAGGAAGAGGAACGGAGACAGCAAACACCCCTGCCTGACACCGGTTCTGACCTGGAGCTCCCTGGTGAACTGCCCTTCGTGGATCACGCGACATGTCATGCCATCGTAGCTGCTCTTGATCAGGCGGACGAGCTTTGTGGGTACACCATAGTGTCGTAGAAGTTTCCACAGAGTCTCTCGGTCCACGCTGTCAAATGCTTTCTCGTAATCCACAAAGTTGACGTACAGCGACTCCAGAGACTGTTCCACGATGATGCGGAGAGTGGCGATCTGGTCTGTACATGATCGGTCTTTCCTGAATCCTGCTTGCTGGTCTCTCAGCTGGGGGTCAACGGAGCTCTTCATTCTCTCGAGGATGATCCTGTTGAAGACCTTTCCTGGTACTGACAGCAAGGTGATTCCTCTGTAGTTGGAACACTTGCTGAGGTCGCCTTTCTTGGGAAGCTTGATTAGGTACCCCTCCTTCCAGTCAGCCGGCATCACCTCCTCTTCCCAGATCTTTCCGAACAGTGGGTACAGCATTTCTACTGTTGTCACTAGGTCTGCTTTCAGAGACTCCGCTGCGATGCCATCTGGTCCTGCTGCTTTGCCGTTCTTCAAAAATGCCACTGCTCTTCTGATCTCTTCCCGGCTGGGTCTGTCACAGCTGATGGGTAGGTCGGTCTCTGCTGGCTGGATGTCTGGGGGGTCGGGTGGGCTGGGTCTGTTCAGTAACTCTTCAAAATACTCGGCCCATCTGTCGAGTTGGTCTGCTCTGTCTGCAATAGGCTTGCCTTCTTTGTCTTTTACTGGTCTTTCTGTATGGCCATACTTGCCCGACAATCTTCTGGTAATGTCGTAGAGCTGTTTCATGTTGCCGCTGCCTGCTACCTTTTCTGCCTCTGCTGCCAGGCTGTCTGTGTAGGCCCTCTTGTCTGCCCTGATACTCCTCTTCACCTCGCGGTTGGCTTCTGAGTATTCCTCATGTGCCCTTGCTTTGGCTGCTCTCGTGCGACTGATGTTGACAACTGCTTTCTTTTGCTTCCTCACTTCTATCTTCTTCAAGGTCTGTGCCGACAGCCAGTCCTTGTGATGGTGTTTCCTGAACCCTACAGTGTCTTTGCAGGTTGAGTTCAGCGCCTCTCTAACTGCCTTTCACTGCTGCTCTGTGGTGACCGCCTCTTCTTCATTTACTAGCTCCTGTAGCGCTTGAAACCGGATGGACAGCACCAGTTTGAACTCTTCTCTCACACCAGTCACTCTCAGGAGGCCTACATTATAGCGCTGTCTTCTTGTTGTCTCTGTGCGGCTTTTCTTTAACTTGAGCTTTATTCTCAAGGTAAGCAGATGGTGGTCAGAGGCGACATCTGCTCCCCTCCTCACTCGAACATCTTGAAGAGATCTTCTAAATTTCTTGCTAATGCAGATATAGTCTGTTTGGTTCTCTGTAGTATGGTCAGGTGAGACCCAAGTTGCTTTGTGTATTCTTCTGTGTGGGAAGTCTGTTTAGAGCACAAAAGTCTACAAACCTCTCCCCATTCTCACTCATCTCCCCTAGTCCCTGTCTCCCCATCACTTCTTCGTATCCGGTGTTGTCCTCCCCTATTTTGGCATTTAAAATCGCCCATGACGATGGTGAGGTCTCGCTCCGCACATTTGTCCACTACTTAAACAGGATGAGCGTCCATGGTGTTTTGCCTGTGATGAGCAGTTTTCTGTTCGACACTTTTTGCTGTATTGTGCTGACCTAATTGACACCAGATATAAACACTTCACAGCGGACTCCTTGAAGGTTTTGTTCCGGGATGTTCCCCCGGACAAAATCTTCAATTTTTTGAGAGAATGCAATATTTTTAACAAGATCTGAGCATTCATAGATTATGTGAATTTTTTTTTATTTGCCCTTTTTGAGAGTCTGTAGACGTTTCTTTTCAAGACATGTGCGACATTTTAGCCTGAGATTTTTAATCTATATTTACATCTTGTCTTAAGACCATGCTTTTAGTCTGGCTGACCAGATTTTTACCCATCCCGCCGTGAGATGGCCTTAGTCGCCTGCTCGGCGTTAAACCCAAATAACTAACTAACATTTGTCCACAGCACTCTGGAGTCGGTCGTAGAACTCTTGTTTCTCTTCCTCGTCACTGTCATTGGTGGGCGCATAACACTGGATGACGTTCAACTTGATCTTTCTCCTAGTTCTAAAGGCTGCGGTGATAATTCTTGGCCCAAGAGGTTCCCAGCCCATCAGCGCTCTCTGTGCCACTGGTGACAGCATGAATGCTACTCCTTCTGTATGGGGGGGCATTCTCCTTTTCATGACCTGAATACAGAATCATCTCCCCACTTAACAGCCTTTTCTGGCCAGACTACGTCCATCTGGCTTTACTGATACTTAGCAGGGAAAGGTTGTACTTTTGCATTTCCGCTGCTATCTGGGCGGCCTTGCCGCTCTGGTACATGGTCCTGACATTCCATGTGCCCATGGTTGTGTCCCTGGATAGAGAGAGGCGGTTCGGTCCTGTGGCTTCCGAAGACTTCCGGCTTTCACCACAGGACGTCATAAATCTTCTGGTAGAAGAACCTTCCTCCTCCAGGAAAGGAATTACTGTTTGTCTTTTCGTCGGCGTTTTTGTAGCTATTTACTTTTTTTGCAGGGTGGGGAAGCTGCCCCACGCCCAACCCCCTTACTAGGAGGACCAGGGGTTTTCTGTCGGGGTCACCTTCCCTTAGACCATGTTGGTTCACGGCACCTTATTTCATTCGGTGCACCCCTCTCGCGAGGGACCCCCTATCCACTACCCAGGGGACGCGCCTCAACGCCATATGGTCCCAGCGCGAGGCATGAATCGAATGCAACCCGTTAATTTGACAACAGTTCCTTTGTTCTATGCGGTTATTCCTGCACCTACCCGATTTGCATGTTGACAACGTCAGTGGTGGCGGTCACATTTTCGCCAAGTTTATTCTCATCCAAATGCGAGAAATTGTTCCAGGCTACTTAAATGTGCAGACTGGCTTTCTGTGCGTCCAGTTCATTCATTGCGAACTTCTGAGAGTCCGTTTCTAACCAGTACAGGCTTCCAGAAGCATGTACCCTTAGAGTAGTGAACAAAATCAAGCTTAAAGTCATATTCGCACGCAGACCGAAAACAGACGAAAAGTAAAAACATCAGCAAAGGAATTGTTTTAAATTCTTTTCCATAAAGATAACATTTCTTTATATTTTGAATGTATAAATGTGTTGTTGTTTTTTTTTTTTAATTAAAGGAAAATTCGATGTGGGCATTTTTAAGCGTTCACGCAGAGAAAATTGCTGCAGATTGTATTTTCAAACTTGTCCGCTTCACGCAGAACTATCAATGCGCGTGGCGCGATCCATTTGACCGGCCTGCTTGAAGCTTAATTGATCAGAATTTGAATCAAATTTTACAAGGTAAAGATCTTCACATCATCCTGGTATGTTGGAGTAAACGGCTGTTTTTTAAAAAAAAAATGCGCCGAAGATCGTTACATGGGCTGTTGGGCGAGTTTTTATTTCAGTCGGATGATCGGACGTTAGAGGCCATGACTAAACCGGTTTCACATTTTTTCAAGTCCGAATTCTGTCGTGTTTTTTTTTTCAAATTGGGGTTAAACATGGCAATTGAATAAAATGCAGAATAGCGCTATCTTTCAAGAAATGAAAATTTATAATTTTTAACGAATTTGTAAAAGTCATTTCCGAAGACGTCGTATGAAAGTCGCCAGTGGACAGAATTGCTGCTTGTGTGTGTTGGCTGCTGCTAATGCTATACATGCATGTACCAAGGAGTTACCATTGATGCATAAAGCCACTGTTTCAATGTAGCCAAAACTAGTTCGTTTGTGTAACAACCCCCCCCCCCCCTCCCTTCTTTATGTGTTTAGCTATGATTCTGACATACACTCCATTATGTCTTTTGACTCTTTCCCCATTTGTTTAGCTGTGAAGCTAAGAAACTTTTTGATTCTTACTGTTAGTGGAAAATTATGGTATATATGTACAAGAACAGATGGGGACATTAGTGTTTCAGTGATTTGCTGTGCCTAAAAGTATTTGTGAACACCGCAGATACCAAAGTATAGATCTATAAGTTGACGCAGTGCAGGTCGAATCAGAATCTGGTCTCCATTTATACAGTTGTTTAAGGCGCAGACTTTATTTATGACAGGAACTGTTTCTTTGTACATATTAAGATGTATGCTGGCTGCCTCCAAAAACAAGAAATGAGAATCAAGCACGCATGATCAAGTGTCATCAGTTCAGTCTGCTGCTTACATCTGTTTACTGTATTGTTCACCTAAACAGACTTGTGCACCAGCAAGTGTGCCAATGAACAGGCATGATTGATAGATCAAATATCTGTAATGGACTAATACTTTTTTTTGTTTGTTTGTTTACTGCGGCTGGGGAGAGGAGGGGGGGGGGGGGCGTGTTCAGGTGAAGGAGAAGGCACAGACTTTGTTTAACCCTTATCATTCAGAATACACCAGTGTGTGAAATAAGTTTTGACTAAAATAGTTCAAGGGTAGTGCCAGAATAGCTTGGCGCCTCTAGGCGCCAAGCTGTTCTGGCACCACCCTTAAACTAAAGCCATTGGTCTATATCCTTATATGTAAGTACTGTAATGTAGCTTGCATATATCGTGTTCCTGATCGTGTACAAAGTTGAAACGGTTTGAAAGTTTTAGGCTCAGTATGATATGGGTAAAGACAGGGACTGTTTTTCTGTATTTAGGTTTAGTTTATGCCAGAAGAAGCTACCAAGTCAGTAGGAAAAAGCACTGTCAAGGGAGAGAATTGTGCATGATAGACCAATGATCATAGATCTACTTTGGTCCAAGCACACACACACAAAAAAAAAAAGATAGGAAAGAGGGGGTGCGCTAAGTAAGTGACTGAAAGCAATGCATATGGAAGCCCCCCCCCCCCCCCCCCGAAGGGGGGCGTATCACATATCCCACTGTTCCAGTCCCTTGGTGCATGAAAATTTAAATCTAGGTCCCCCAAGTGGGGGTCCAGATAAGGGGTCAACCTTTTCGGTCTAGTTTTTTACTACAATTTCGACTGCAACCCCTTCCCCCTCTCTTAGGGTGCATGGAAATTTAGCTCTAGGTGAAGGCATGGAATGTATGCCCCTGCAGAAACCACAGTAAAATGTGGTCTTCTTTGCAGGTAGACGGAAGTCCTTCTCTTCCTCCAGTATTGCCGACGGTGTGCTGAAGAGGTCGCTACGACCGAAACAGCTGTCCAAACAGCTGTCCACACCGGCTCAATATCTGGACCCCCACTTGGGGGACCTAGATTTAAATTTCCATGCACCAAGGGGCTGGAACTGTGGGATATGTGATACGCCCCCCCCCCCTTCGGGGGGGGCTTCCATATGCATTGCTTTCAGTCACTTACTTAGGGCACCCCCTCTTCCTATCTTCTTTTTGTGTGTGTGTGTGTGTGCTTGGACCAAAGTAGATCTATGATCATTGGTCTATCATGCACAATTCTCTCCCTTGACAGTGCTTCTTCTTCTAAGTTACAAGCACTGGCAGTCAACCTTTTCAGTCTAGTTTTTTAGTTTATGCCAGGAACTTTTTCTTTGTATTAGGACACATACTGACTGCCTCCAAAAACACGAATTACTGATGCAAGCTGGTTGGAGTCAAATCAGTACAGGCTGCCAATGCTACATGACTGCTTTACTGGTATCATCTGGGGACTTCTCCATCACATTGCCACCGATCTTTATGCTGTATTGTCCGCCTTGAACAGACCTGTGTGCCTGCAACTGCGAGGGTGCCAATGAACAGGCATGATAAAAGATATCTATTTGTAAGTTGTTGTTTTTTTGTGGGTCTGCAACTTGCTGTATGACTGACTCTAACCAGTAAGTTGGTCAACCTTTAATGTACTTCACTGTCAGGACACGAGTTTTTTTCTCCTATTTTTGTAGGGGAGTAAATTTAGAGGGGGTGACAGATTAGTTAGTCACCAGGTAACGATAGCATAGGTGAGTTGTTTGGCCTTTACACGAGGAATTGCTGCCGTACGAGTCGAAGGTCGGCGTGACGCACGTGATCGCTCAGTCTGCGCGATCGGGTGGTTCAGTCTTGATTCAAGTGATTTACTGAGCGCATTTTTGCTAAACCGTACGATATCCAAATTGTTAGGCAGTCACTTTCCAACAGGGAACAAGAGCAGTCGCTTCTAAACAGCAGTCTCTGAGGGAGGACTTTCAGGCGTGGTTCGCAAGTGTAAGATTTTAGAAATAAATGTCATTTGTTTGGTAGTATCTAGCGTCGGAAGCTGAATTCGGAAGTTAGTCATGTGGTAATGTGTAAATGTGCATTTTGTTGAGTTTGAATTTATTATTGTTGTGGGAGAGAGGTGAAGGAATAAAAGACGGCAATTAAAATTGCGGGAAGGGTGATGTGATTACCTTTCTTTGGTTGCCGTTAGTTATTCATATGTGTATTTTTGTGCCTGTGTTTTAGTGCATCCAACAGTCTAAACAACCAAAAACCTAAGAACTAACTGGCTAAGTGCGCTGCCGTGCTGTGCGGAAGTTGTGAGGCTTGTGGGTCTATGACGCCGTACATGAGCGCTGTTGCGAGCGTCGCGACACGCCCCGTGTTTAGCCAGGTCGGGTCGTCACATTTAGTAGTTTCTAACTTATTTAAGTAAAGTCTTGTTTATTTGTAAACTTGTAAAAGGCGTTGTGAGATTGATTTCATCTCCTCGTAGTGACAATGTTGTGAGAGGAGCTTTGTCGCAGTGACAGAAAGATTTTGAAATATTGTATTATTTAAAAGCAGCCATGTGCTACGAAAGACCTTATCGCGGAAGCAAGAGCGTTAAGCTGAGCTGAGCTTGACGGTTGCGCTTCCATCTAGAAGGTCCAGTGACTTGTGAACTATATTAAGTTTGCTCAACTTTCATTTGTGTGGTATGGTATTATGATTTTGTGTGGTGTCTCCAAGGCGCACATCAGTATCCATCTAATTAAAGATGCTCAAGGCGCCGCCGTAGGGATGGAAGCTGGAGCTTTGAAAGCCTGCTGCTATTAAGCGCTACTTTATGTGCAAACCTCCACCCGGCTATTAACTTCGGTGCATGTGAGATATTTCCGTTTCCATTTCACCGGTCCTACCGGGCTTTCTCTTTTCGATTAGTTTTAATGGGATTTTTTTTATGTGCGCACTTGATGATTATGCGTGCTGTGCACACGAAGGCGAGACAGGCAACCGTAAGCCGAGTCTGTACGTAAATTTGACTCGATGGGAATGAGGAAAAGTCCACACTGATCCCATTCCTGCCCACCAAGGGATTCGAACCCAGGATCTTACGACTGCCAGCGCACTAAGCTACGTCCCCATTTGTGCTTTATTAAGGGTATTTGTTTCATGATATATTTGATATTGTGTTATTCGAAGTATTGTTATTTAAAGGAGCCATGTGCTTTGAAGAACTTTATTGCGGAAGCGAAAGCATTAATTTAATGTACTCACAAACCCGATAGGTGAGGCTAGCGCTGGCAGAACTGTACACATACCAAGGGGAATTACTCAGCCCTGCCCCCGCCTATCAGGCACCCAATCGCCAGCCCACAGAGAAATACGCAGGTATAGAACAAGACGATCATCTACATCCTCAAAAAGGATGCATCAGGTCTCGTATATAACCCATGTCTTTCTCCGGAACTTAGGAAGTAGGCAGGAGAAACATACATACACAAACTAAGGTGCACTACTAAATGTGGTCGGGTAAATACCCTGAATTCCCACAGTAGATGCACAAGACAACACACCACAATGTAACGATACAAGTTTGCCTCGAGTTATAGAATACTCACAAACCAGATAGGTGAGGCTAGCGCTGGCAGAAATGTACACATACCAAGGGGAATTACTCAGCGCTGGACAAGACAGTTAGATCCCCTGCCCCCGTCTATCAGATCTAAGGTAGCGTGGCTTTCAGTACGTGGACATAACTCGTGACAATTCTAAACAACTTGAATAGGGGTGTAATGCTATCTGTCATGCTGCTATATGGACACACAAATCAATTTTCTGCCTTCTTCTTAGTTACATTTTTGCCATGTCGCCTAGTGCTGCTGTCATGAAGCTATATGGGAACACAGCCCTGGGATGGTGCATTTGATGAAAAAGAAGTTAACATTTTCTTCAATCTGCTCATAGTGAGAGAACAAATATTTAATATGCGACGCTGAACTCAACTGAACAAACAGCATGACAGTTCCACTGAACAATTGGCTTAATTTACATTACTACACAGTGGTGGCTGTGGACAGGCCAGAATCCTCTCAACTGTTTTCAGATTGTCTTTTGTGTTGTTGTGTGAAGTTGACCTCGTGATGTAAGTTGAACTTCTTTGCATGCATGGGTTTAGCATTGTAAAAATAGTCTGAATTTAACTCAAACTTGAAAATGTCACAAGCTCTGTCCAATCTGTTTTTGACTGTTTGACGAGAGGCGGGAGCAGTTCAGTACTTCTGCTTGCAAGCAAGAGTGGGCACACACAGACACACACACACTGCACACACAGACACACGTGACACGTAGAAAGAATGTGTAACAGAGTGAACTCCAGATGTTCCTTTGTGTACATAGGCCGATAGCACTTATGACCATTGCTTCTCGGATTTCACTCGTGTCGACTGCTAGCTATGACGTGCGCCACTCACGGTGCCTTGCCAAACGCAGCGTTAAGTGTTGTGTACCTGATAGCTCAGTGTACGTGTTGTATTGTATATCAGTTTTGACCGTGTATTGTAGCCAAACTACAACACCATTGCTTAGTATTTAGCATTGTTAGATTTGGTTAGATTTGGCCCGGGTAATAGTTTTTTGTAATGTATATGTCTTTTGGTTAATTATAACCTATCAGAGTGATAGTTGCGATTTAGTAGCCTTTTAAAAAAAAAATGTGTCCCTTGAGACCACTTTAAGAATAAATATAAACTTTCCGCTAATAGCCCGTAATCTCAAATTAAATCCAGAGTAAAGCTGGTAAAATTTCTTAATATTTATATTCAAAGATTATATTTTTGTATTATGTAGTTCAGAGGATGTTCTAGTTCTTAGGGCTGGCAACTATACAGATTTGCCACTTATACAATTGCCAGACCCCCGTGGACTTTGCACCGACGCGGAGACTGACGGCGGGAGCAGCCAGCATGCGTCTATAAGTAGGGCTGCCTGCGTGGCGGACCTCTACCCCCAAGAAACAGAAAGCACGGCCAGCCAAGCCACAACCGCAACTCAGTACAGACAGTGAATGCCAAGCAACGCCAGACCGAAAATCAACGGGGACAACAGCCGCCCCACCAACAGCATCGAAGAAGACCGGCACCGCACCCATCACCACCGAAAACAGAGGCTGCGGCAACACCGCCCCACCCAGGCAGGAGACTGGCACGGATGCACCCCCGGCCCCAGTCCACGAAGCCAAAAGCACGACGACCGACGCAGCACCGCAAGAGGGCGACACCACCTCACGCCCACCAGCCAACACTGAAACCAGCCACCACCCAACGACAGCGCAAACGACCACCCAAGCGCTTCAGAGAGCAGCGCCCGGCACTACTCCCCACGCCGCCACCACACCTCCGACTGCCACCCCAACACCGCCACCCTCCACGCGCAGCCCAGCGCCCGACCCCCAGGCCTCGGATCCACTGGCCACCACCACCGCCAACCCAACTCCCTAGACCCCTCCACATCTAGCGACGGTATCTCCGGCCAGCACCACCACCGCCACCACTCATACAAGACTTTCTAGAGTGGCTGGCCTATCAACACCCCCCATACCCAGCCTGGTACTAAAGCGACGGTTTACCGGCCACACCACCCGCCTCCACCACCACCAACCACCCGGCCCTGGCACTACCACCAGCCACTACGCAACGGAGCGACAGACAGTCAGCAAGACAAACCCCACCTCCCCCCACCCCCTGGCCCACCCCCCCCCCCCCCTCGGACGAAATCAGCGACAGCTGGAAGTCCCGGTCCCTGTCAAAATTTGCACTTGGCGGACTTTTTTTTTTTTTTTTTTTTTTTAATCAAACGCGCAAGACTCACAGTACCAGTACTTGTGACCACTTATTAATTTTGGGCACCGGTGCCGTTTATCAACCTAGACTGCGCGGGTTTTGGTTTTTATATTGTATTTGGTGCATTATTATTTTGTACTATTTGATGACATTGAGCTGATGACGTTTGATGATTTTCTTGAGCATGAAATTGACATAATTGCCAGACCGGTCGGCACTAGCCATTCTGTGAGGCTAGCTTGATTTTATTTGTTTTCTGCTAGACGATTATTTACTCGGTAGTTTATTTATTGCATGGTGACACTCATTAGATTATATTTTAGTAGATCTGCTTTATCCTAGGCTTTCTTAGGTTACATGCACATAATTCCCCTTAACATACACATGTTTTCTCTTTCCTCGTCATCATGAATGACTGCAGTGCGTGTAGATGTTTGCGTTCTTCGTTGATGTTCAATGTTTGCGCTTGCGTCTGCGGTGCAAATGTAATAAAGATACAATGAATGATGAGGTTGTGTGTATGTCCTTATTCATTTGATGGTAAGTTGGTGGTATTGTGAGTTTGTTTGTGTCATGTTCACACATTATTTTCCCCTTTGTTTTCTTACACTTTTATTATTCATTAGTACTTAATCACCTAGTTACTTTACTGCTGGCATGGCATTGGATTTAATTTGTATTTTATTTTTGCTGTTATTTTTAGTACTTTGCATTTAATTTGTGGTCTGACCCGTTAGGGAGGCGCCGGTTGGAGTGACTACCCGTTTGTTAATCATTTGCGTGCTCGCCTTACCAGGTCTGACTGCATAGCGCACTTGCGTATTGGTACTTTGCTTTATTCTTTGACTTGTGCTTTGCATGACTTTGTAGTTAGTATTGTGACGTATTTTTCATTTTATTTGCTATATGTTACACGACCATCACTTTGATTTTATCAGAGTTTTTAAAATCAAAGTGTTGTACATTCACTGTATGATATATGCCTTAGTTTAGTTATGTGCCTTGTTTATTGTATTTTGGCACCATTACTGATTACCTGTTTGTTTATTCTACAGGTACTGCTTTCTGGTTTCTGCTTTCTAGTTTTTGTTAGAAAATAAAGTTTAGTAAACATGAACGAGTCTCAGTCTCACTAAGTCCAGCCATCATATATTTACCATCATTCTGTACACCACCCCAACCCCATCACAAATGTAAGGAACGATTTCGTGGATCATAAAAAACGATATCCTCAAAGTTCTAATGTCTTCAAGCCCTGCGAAGGAAAAACTCCAAGTTACACATTATTCTATACCTGCGTATTTCTCTGTGGGCTGGCGATTGGGTGCCTGATAGGCGGGGGCAGGGGATCTAACTGTTTGTCTGTCCGGCGCTGAGTGATTCCTCTTGGTTTGTGTACAATTTCAGTCAACACTGACCCAATGAGAAACCCAGTCTTGCCATTTTGCTCGTAAATTGAATTGAATTGAATAAGCTTTATTGCCCATTAAAAGACAAGGAATGGAAAATTTTCTTTTAGCTCACAGAAACATAAAACGCACAAGCAAGACATACTGGCTTAAGGCCAGACACGGTACCAAAAAAACGTCAATTTTGGTGTCGGTGTTTTGGGTTGACTGGATTTTTGGGTTGTTTGAACCCCCTAGACCCCGACCACAACCATAATATATCGCAAAATACCTTTTATTTGCTGTAAAAAAAAATAATAATAAAGTGAAGCATCTGCTCAATGTTTCAAGTGTTCGCAACATCTTTTGCTCGAAAACATCCAATGTTTGGACCCTGACAACACCGCTTCATTGTGAGCGAACGCCGCCATGTTTGGGTCCATTCAAACCGGTTCCGTCTCTACTTTCCCATTCACAAACCAGCTGAAGGTTGGTTGGTTAGTTCGGGTTTAACGTCCACAGCACCGAGGTGATCATGGACGGCCCTGACGGGCGGGTTATCGGGGACAGGGAAATCGGCTGAAGGTTACAAAGGCTGTATAAATAGCTATTGGCGCAAAACTGACGTCGCGAACGACCGGAGATTTCCTTGTACAGACGTTATGCTAATGAGAGAATACTATTTTCGGAAACCAACCAATGAGCAGAGCGCGCCGAGTTTTCTGGGTGGCTTCTGGGATTTTTTCCGGCCAGGCTTCGAGCGGCTTCGGGTCTTTCTGACCGTCCCACAATGCACCATTACGCATGGCGTACAGCTCGATCAAGTAGCGCAGGGTCTTATGGCATGGAGATCAGTACGGATAAAAGCAAAGTGATGATCAACACCACAAGCGACAGCAGCAGCAACATTCACATGAACGGCCAGAAGCTAGAAGAGGTCAATAGCTTCAAGTACTTGGGAGCCACCCTGTCCAAAGACGGTAGTTGCATAGCAGAGATCCGTATCAGGATAGGTACAGCAACATCCGCAATGGCCAGGCTGGACAGGATATGGCGAAGTAACTCCATCAGCTTCACCATCAAGTACAGGCTTTACAAGTCCCTCGTAGTGTCTATTCTACTCTACGGCTGTGAGACTTGGACACTGCTTGCAGACTCAGAAAAGAAAATCCAGGCCTTTGAGAACAAGTGCCTGAGGAAGTTGCTCCGCATCTCGTATCGCGAGCACAAGACCAACGAATATGTACGGAGCATCGTCACTTCCCTGGTGGGCCCACATGAACCCCTTCTGGCAACCGTGAAACGGCGCAAGCTTGCTTGGTTTGGCCACGTGACCCGACACAACACCTTGTCCAAGACTATCCTCCAAGGCACTCTCGAAGGAAGTCGTCGGCGAGGTCGTCAGAGAAAGAGTTGGGTCGCAAACATAAAAGAATGGACCGAACTCGAGATGCCAGACTTGCTTGCCACCGCCCAAAATAGAACTCAGTGGAGAGCACTGTCTGTTGCTGCTGCCTTTCAGTCCCCCCAACGCCCAGTTCGGGCAAGGGACTGATGATGATGATGACAGCTCGATCAAAATACGAGAATCGCTCATTCAGATCACGCATTTTTGTCGTTTTACATCACTTCAGCAGTTATTTTGCAAAGTCGATCAGTTGTAATTGGAAATGTCTCCAACGGCTTCAACTCAAAGAAGTTGTGTGGTGCTCAGCTAGCGGCTGCGAGGTTGAACAGACGAAGAGAGATGTGTTCAAGCAGATGAACCCGAGTGAAGAGCCGAGAGAAAGAAAACATTCCAAAGCCTCCTACTATAAATACCGATGAAACGGTGGTAAAATCCATAACACGCAAGAAACATGAATTGATGAAAGATGCTTGTGACATCGGCATTGGACAGTAAATGATAAAGAAATTTGGTTTTACACATCGCTCGGGTGTATCTGAAGTGACACAGTACAGCAGACATTTTGTGCACATGACACTTTACCTACAGAAACTACATCAGTGTGCATATATCCAAAACATTTTGCTTTTCATTTTCTCGTGTGAAATGTTTCTATATGTGGCTATTCAATGTCTTTTTTTTTTTTCTTTTTTCTTTTTACTCCCACAGGTGTGTGTTATGGCACAATACTCCTTGTGTTGCTTGTCCAATGTTTTGTGACAGTTTTCTCAAAATGTGATTTTTCAACCAGAACCATACAAATAAAAGGTATCTTTTGAATGGCTTGACCGATTCATTAAATATTTGGATATGATTTGTAACATGTGTTGCAATATTTATATGCATGGAATTGGAATATGAGTTTAGTGTATTAGTTTGTGTTTGGTGACCATGTGAATTTCTGTTTTTGGTCTCTTGATGGCTGCAATTTATAATTATTTTCACTGCTCATTATAAAATTACTGTTGCACTGAATGCAATTTCCATGCACAGGTCCCCCCACCCGGGTCTGCCCTGGGGGACTTGGGTGGGGTAACTACTTTTTAGTTCCCAGGGTCACCCTGGTCAGCCCCACAGGGTGGGTTTTCCCCTCTATTCTGGGGCATGTGTTTCTGTGTACCCTTGGTCCATTCACCTGCATTTGCCTGCCCCACCCGGGTCTGCCCTGGGGGACTTGGGTGGTGTTAACTACTTTTTAGTTCCCAGGGTCACCCTGGTCAGCCCCACAGGGTGGGTTTTTCCCTCTATTCTGGGGCATGTATTTCTGTCCACCCTTGGTCCATTCACCTGTATTTGCCTTTTTAAAACTCTCCCTACTGTCTGCACTGTCTGTAGCTCTTGATATTGGATGTGTATTGCTAAATGGTCTTAGCTTTATTTAGGCCCCGTGGCGTAGGTTTATTTAACGTATGGGACCGGCTGGCGACATACATTCAATATTCTGTTTATTTTTTATTTATTTTTCACAAGCAGTGCAGGCACGTCCTGAGAAAGCCTTGTTGCTGTCGGGACGTTAATCAATCAATGTATTTGCCTTTTAAAACTCTCCCTACTGTCTGCGCTGCCTGTAGCTCTTGATATTGGTTTGATTGATTGATTGTACATTGCTTAACGTCCCGACAGCAACAAGGCTTTCTCAGGACGTGCCTGCACTGCTTGTGAAAAAAAAAACTAAACAGAAAATTGAATGTATGTCGCCAGCCGGTCAAATACGTTAAATAAACCTACAACATGGGGTCTAAATAAAGCCAAGACCATTTAGCAACACACATCCAATATCAAGAGCTACAGGCAGTGCAGACAGTAGGGAGAGTTTTAAAAAGGCAAAAACAGGTGAATGGACAAAGGGTAGACAGAAACACATGCCCCAGAATAGAGAGAAAAACCCACCCTGTGGGGCTGACCAGGGTGACCCTGGGAACTAAAAAATACCTAACCCCACCCAAGTCCCCCAGGGCAGACCCGGGTGGGGTGCTCTTGATATTGGATGTGTGTTGCTAAATGGTCTTAGCTTTATTTAAGCCACATGTCGTAGGTTTATTTAACGTATTGGATCGGCTGGCGACATACATTCAATATTCTGTTGTTTGTTTTTCACAAGCAGTGCAGGCACGTCCTGAGAAAGCCTTGTTGCTGTCGGGACATTAAGCAATGTACAATCAATCAATCAATCCATGCACAGGTCTATTTAGCACATAAATAGCTTTAACCCTTATCATTCGGAATACACCAGTGTGTGAAATAAGGTTGACTAAAATAGTTCAAGGGTAGTGCCAGAATAGCTTGGCGCCTGTAGGCACCAAGCTATTCTGGCACTACCCTTGAACTAAAGCCATTGGTCTATATCCGTATCTGTAAGTACTATTATGTAGCTTGCGTATGGCAGTGTACAAACTTGAAGCTTTCAGCCTCAGTATGATATGGGTTTTAAAAAAAAGAGTGAGAATATATGCATTAGTTAAAACACAAGACATTTTGAAATTTAGCTAATTTTGCGACATTTTTTTCCAGTTTTTGATGCAATAGTCACAAAAATATTTTGTGGGACATTTTTTAAAGTCCATATATAATCCAGCAGTTATGTTACATCATAAAATGACAACAAACAGCCAACGGTTTCCGACACCCAAAAATTCACCCTTTTGACTACCATGTCTGGCCTTAATCTAAGATACTACTACAACATATTGTGGATTTAGCAACTACAATCGTACACGCACACACATCACTTGTATATATTCTTGAAAGATCGATAGCACATGTGTCGCAGCACTCGGACAAGCAGATTTTTCTTTTTCAAAAGTAGCAGACTTCATTATATGCTGTAATATGTGGCAATTGTTTCACCTTGTCATCTGGCAGTGAAATGAAGTGTGAGCCCTTTCTTGTTGTGCTTGTCAGAGATTACATTTATTAGAGGAGCAGACCTTTAAATATAAAACTGAAACAAGATTATGGAAGGAAAGCTCTCTAAGTCTAAATAGGCTGACTAAAAGTTGTATAAGAAGAGTCGTTCAGCACTGAGAACCTGACTGGACTGCAATTTAAAATTTGCAGAGATTGAAAATACGCACGCACGCACGCACGCACGCACGCACGCACGCACGCACACACACAAACACGCACACACACACAAACGCACACACACACACAAACACACACACACACACACACACACACACACACACACACACACACACACACAATGTCCATTATGAAACAAGTGTTTTATTCACATGTTGTGACACCGAGCGATTGCTGCATGAGCATCGTGCAGACGACGGGAAGCCAGGCACGGCCCTTCTGACCTCGCTTGCCGCACTGCCCACTGAGAACCGATGATCAGCGATGGCTTTCTCCCTCAGCCAAGTTTTCGTGAAAGAAACTAAGCGGGCACGGCCTCCAGCTGAAAACGTCTAAGTTCCGACTGTGTTTTCTTCCCCTTTAGAGTACTGCTGAATCGGTTTCATGCCAAATGAAATGCAATAGCTGTGGTCAAAGGTGAAAATCGGATGTGTGTCATAAACTGAAAACATCGATGCTGTGACTATGTCGCGATCCGACTACAAACATCTACGCTGGTATCGAATCGAACAAACATGACTGCAAAAATGTCTTGGCTTGACTTCGCGAACGAAGATTCTATAGGGCTTGCCCACGTCGTCTGCAGGCATTTTCGTGGCTGCGGAGGCCAATCCGGGACACTGAGGCAGGTTCGACCGCAGTGGCTGCAGGGGAAGGTCTGGTCAGGGTTCTGAGTTACGACAACTCTGTTTTTTTCTTCTGAGCCGCTTGTCCTTAAGGTTAGCTCTGCGAGAGTCCTCAAAGGAGACGGCTGCCTTGTGAATAAATGGTGGAGCGCCAGGTGTCGCGGTCCGCAGCAAGCCGGCCGAAGACCACTGGCGGTGGTCGATTTGGCAGGCACTAAGTGACTTCTGGAGACCGTCTTTGTATCTCTTCTTTGGTGCCCATCTGTCTCGGTGTCCAGTGGCGAGCTCGCCGAACAGAGTGATCTTGGGTAGGCGATGATCCTCCATCCTGGAGACGTGCCCCGCCCAGCGAAGCTGTGTCCGCAGCAGCAAAGCCTCGATGCTCACAGTTTCCGCCTGTTCAAGGACCTCGACGTTGGTGACATAGTCACTCCAGTGAATGCTGATGATGGTACGCAGGCAGCGCTGGTGAAAGCGTTCGAGGAGTCGTAGTTGGCTGCGGTAGAGGGCCCAGGACTCGGAACCGTACAGCAGGGTGGTGAGGACGACAGCTCTGTACACGCTGATATAGGTGCCTTTTTTCAGCTGTTGATTGTGCCACACCCGCTTGAATAGTCGCCCGAAAGCACTGTTCGCTTTTGCCAGCCTGTTGTCCAGCTCCTTGTCCAGCTTGGCGTCTGACGTGATGATGCAGCCAAAGTAGGTAAACTGGTGTACAGACTTCATTTCGGACTCGCCGATGGTGATGTGGGGAGGGCGATGCTCTTCCTTGGGTGCCGGCTGATGAAGGACCTCTGTCTTTTTAGACTGACCTCAAGTCCAAAGTGCTGGGCGGCATCTGCGAAGCAGGACGTAATGCGCTGCAAGGCTCTCTCTGTGTGTGCAACGAGGGCAGCGTCATCAGCAAAGAGCAGCTCACGAATCAGTTGGTCTAGGGTTTTCGTGTGGGCCTGCAGTCGTCTGAGGTTGAACAGGCTGCCATCGAGACGATACCTGATGTACACTGCGTCGTCATCGTCGAGGTCCACTGTGGCCTGCTTCAACATCATGCTGAAGAAGATGGTGAAGAGAGTCGGTGCCAGCACGCAGCCTTGCTTCACGCCGTTGCGAATGGGGAATGGCTCTGAGAGGTCACTGTTTAGTCTGACCTGGTCTTGCTGGTCCTCGTGGAGCTGGACGATCATGTTGAGGAACTTTGGGGGACAACCTAGTCGCTCCAGGATCTGCCACATACCTTGCCTGCTCACAGTGTCAAACGCTTTTGTTAGGTCGACAAACGTTACGTACAGCCCTTTGTTCTGCTCGCGGCACTTCTCCTGAAGCTGTCTCAGCACAAAGACCATGTCGGTGGTACTCCTGTTGGCTCTGAAGCCACACTGGCCCTCTGGGAGGTGGTCTTCAGCGATGGCAGATACCAGCCGATTCAGGAGCAACCTTGCGAGAATTTTCCCGGCAATGGACAGCAGGGTAATTCCACGATAATTAGAGCAGGCAGACTTCTCCTTTGTTCTTGTACAGGGTGATGATGACTGCATCACGGAGATCCTTTGGTAGTGTTCCTTTTTCCCAGCAGCAGAGAAAGAGGTCGTGGAGCTTGTTGTGCAGTGCTGGGCCTCCATGTTTCCAGATCTCTGGCGGGATTCCGTCAATGCCTGCTGCTTTGCCACTCTTGAGCTGGTGGATGGCTGTGAGGGTCTCTTCGGCGGTGGGCGGTTCGTCCAATTCAACCTTTAGTGGAAGGTGCGGGATTTGGAGGATGACTGTTTCTTGAACAGTGCGTTCAGCGCCGAAGAGGTCCTGAAAGTATTCCGACCAGCGGTTCAAGATGGAGGTATTATCTGTGAGGAGTGCCTGTCCATCAGCGCTTCGCAGGGGACTTTGTACCAGGTGCCTAGGGCCATACACTGCTTTCAGTGCTTCGTAGAAGCCTCTGTAGTCACAGTTGTCAGCGCAGAGCTGGGTCCTCTGTGCGAGTCTGGACCACCACTCGTTCTGGAGCTCTCTAAGCTTGAGCTGGAGACTGCTGCAGATGAGGCGGAAGGCAAACTTCTTCACAGGGCAGGAAGGCTGGGCTAGGTGGGCCTGGTGGGTGGCTCTTTTTTTTTGCTAGAAGTTCCTGGATCTCTGTCGTTTTCGTCAAACCAGTCTTTGTTCCTCTTTCTAGCAAAGCCCAAGACTTCCACAGAGGATTTTACAATAGCAGTTTTCAGTTGTTCCCAGAGTGTTTCAGGGAAGGAGTCTGCTGGATCAACTGTGTCTTTGAGCATGCGCTGTAAATCGGCCTGAAGGGCAGCTTTCTTGTCACGCTGAAGGCTGGCAACATCAATCGGTTTCATGCCAAATGAAATGCAATAGCTGTGGTCAAAGGTGAAAATCGGATGTGTGTCATAAACTGTAAACATCGATGCTGTGACTATGTCGCGATCCGACTACAAACATCTACGCTGGTATCGACTCGAACAAACATGACTGCAAAAATGTAACCATTTTGTAACTATCACAGACTGCAACTGTTGCGTTTAGGCATTGAACTGATGCGACAACTGAAGTCACGTGATGATATCTCGGAGATCATATTTTTGTGTACATTTATACCAGTACCCATTTGGTCTGTGTACATCATGCACCTTGGCACAAATGGGTAGTGTACAAAAACCGTGTGTACAATTGACATGTGTACATTTAACTCCCCTGCAGGGCGAGGTATACCAACTCCGCACTTTTAAGACCTTTCTATGCGTACTAATTTGGTGGTCAAGAGTTACAAGAGATCAGGAAATAAGTCTAAAATAGTCATATTTTTACAAAAAAGAGGCTGTCTTTTCTCAAACACTATTCCCAACTTCAAACCCAAAACTGGCACAGAGACACTTGATGGTATGGGCTTCCTATGCACAGTATTCATTTTGGGAGTGCACCCTGCACCATTGGTGCATAATTTCCCCAAAAGACCCAGAACATTTTGAGGTGAGGGGTCAATGACTCATAGGTTTCAGTAGGCAGTGGGTCCTTTTTCATGTGTTCCTAAAAGTTCAATCCATCATTTTTCTTCCCCCCCCCCCCCCCAAGCTCCAGCTTATCGATATTTCTGTGGCTGGCGAGAAGATGCCCGCATACACCCCCTAGCTTTTCAACAAAAAAGATGTGTTTTTTTTTTCAAACTTTTCATTTTTGGAGCGCACTCTGCACCATTGGCACATAATTTCCCCAAATGACCCAGAACATTTTGAGGTGAGGGGTCTATGACTGCAAAAATGTAACCATTTTGTAACTATCACAGACTGCAACCGTTGCGTTTAGGGCATTGAACTGATGCGACAACTTAAGTCACGTGATGATATCTCGGAGATCATATTTTTGTGTACATTTATACCAGTACCCATTTGGTCTGTGTACATCGTGCACCTTGGCACAAATGGTTAGTGTACAAAAACCGTGTGTACAATTGACGTGTGTACATTTAACTCCCCTGCAGGGCAAGGTATACCAACTCCGCGCTTCTAAGACCTTTCTATACGTACTAATTTGGTGGTCAAGAGATCTGGAAATAAGTCTAAAATAGCCATATTTTGACAAAAAAGAGGCTGTCTTTTCTCAAACACTATTCTCAACTTCAAACCCAAAACTGGCACAGAGACACTTGATGGTATGGGCTTCCTATGCACAGTATTCATTTTGGGAGTGCAGCCTGCACCTTGGTGCATAATTTCCCCAAAAGACCCAGAACATTTTGAGGTGAGGGGTCAATGACGCATAGGTTTCAGTAGGCAGTGGGTCCTTTTTTCATGTGTTCCTAAAATTCCATCCATCTTTCTTCTTCACCCCCCCCCCCTCCCCCAAGCTCCAGCTTATCGATATTTCTGTGGCTGGCGAGAAGATGCCCGTATACACCCCCACCCCACCCCTCCTAGCTTTTCAACAAAAAAGATGTGTTTTTTTTTCAAACTTTTCATTTTTGGAGCGCACTCTGCATCATTGGCACATAATTTCCCCAAATGACCCAGAACAGAAGATATTGAATCTCTTACCGGAGAAGAAATTATTAAATTGCACACCAAATATGAAAATCACATCACTTCACTAATGACTCGTGATCTGAGTCGGTCTCTCCTGTGCCTATACACAAAAGCTGTGAGTCACGTCCTTCCTGTAGACGTTGAAAATCTCACACATGATCTCGAAAACAATAATATCATTTGTAATTCAATTGGCAAATTAGCATGCGTCATGTATTACATGTTTGGCAGTTACCTTTCACCTGTGGTAACTTTGCTTGTTACTGGGAGTCATATTGATTTTTTGAATTTTACTGCAGAAAAAATGGACCGAATGGGCGACCCACAGACGACCCCAAAACCGAATCCTGTTTCGACTCAGATTCAAACTGTGACCAAAACTAAAAGTCCAGGTCGGATAGAGGCTGGAAAAAGATTAGCCGAATGGAACAGACAAAAAAATTAGACCTTCAGGCATTAACAAAAAAGGCTCATGTAAGTGACCCTCCACCTCCAGCACCAGTGTCACTACCATCAATACCAACACAATCACACCCACATCAAAGTGAGAGACTATCAACTGAGTCTAAACCTGAAACAACAAAATATATAGTTGGCGGATTTGTTGTAGGATTTGGTTACGTAGGCTACAGGCTATGGAAAAAATACAAACCCCACACTTGAACAGTGACCAACAAATTAGACACTCCAAAAATAAAACCAGAAGTCGCCACATTACCAGCAACATCAAAAGCCGTTGATCCATTTCTTATGCAGTGAATAAAAATATTATTTTAATTTTTATTGCATTAGAAAATGAGTGAAACAAAAAACTTAATGAACCTTGTCTATCAGTCTGCCATAATAAGCGGACTAGCCATTACTTACTCTATGCTTGCAAAAAATATTCTCAAAATGAAATCGGCAGACTTGAGTAGATTAGACTTCGAAGATACGGCTCAGCTAGTAGCTAGTAGCTGTTGTAACAGCATCAATTGCTACAAAAGACTTTCTCATCAAGCAAGGAATTATTCCCGAAAATGTTTCTATGTAAATAAAATAAGTATGGCAACTTTAGCTATTATGATTGGCGGCGCCATGGTCAACGCTTTGGCTTTCAGTGGATCAAATTATCTCTTTTCAAAAGTAGAGAAGAATCTGCAGAAGAAATGAGACATCACAATGAGGCATCTGAAAAACTGGCCCAGGGAGAGCAGGCATATGAGAAGCAAAGAATAGAGAAACTTGATTTTATCAATGAAAAACTCAGACTAGAAGGTCACGCGCAGCATACATTTTCTAATGTCAATGACACAATCAAAGAATATTTTCTTGTTACGGGCGAAGACATGTCTTCCCCAAAGCCAAAACTTGGTGATTACTATCAACCAAGTCCACAACAAAGAAACGGGGAGATAATCTTTGTTCTAGTGGGAATGACATTTGTATATTTCACAGGAGTTTTTATTGCTAGAAAAAATGACCGATGTTGGAGCCAAAGCCAGGGCTAAACTATCAAAAATATATTTCTCTCAGATTGGTTACTGGAAAGGGAAACTGTGATACAAAAATTACATGCGGCTGTGGGTGGCGATGTCACACTTGACCAAATAAAACACTGGTTACAAAAACAAGCAATTTGGCAAATATATCTTCCTGCGCCAAGAAAAATATCAAGACCTCATTTTGAAAACACTACGCCAAATGACACCCATCCTGTTCTTACCGCACGACACAATAAGAAAGAAGCGTTACAAGTATGCACTAACTGTTGTCAACATAGCTTCAAGGTACAAGGTACAAGGTAACAAGGTACAATGTACAACTGACAAAAACGCTAGTACGGTTGCGACTGCTTTAACAAAAATATATAGTCGAGGCCCTTTAAAATTCCCCAGGCTTGTGCAAGTCAATGATGGATCTGAGTTCAAAGGAGCAGTTAATCAATTATTTGCAAAGCATGGCATGTTGGTGCGGCGGGGAATACCTGGCGTGCATAGGTCACAGGCAATTGTTGAGAACTTTAACAAACAATTATCAGAGACTTTTCAGCTATCAGTATTCTAAGGAACTCATGCATGACGCACATAACACTGAGTGGGTTAAAAGATTACCATCTGTGATAAAAGCAATGAATAACGAAGGTCATGTAAAACCCACTGATGCTATTAAACTAAAATCAATACTGCCAGTGTCACGGTCAGAGACGGGGCCAGAGCTAAAAACAACAACAACGCTGCCAGACACAAGTTTATTTACAAAACGGGTAAGATATCTATATCAACCCATAGAATCAGAAAATGATGTCAGGCACAGAGCAACCAATCCAATTTGGTCCACGTCTGTACACAATATTAAAAAAAATAGTCCCCTGCGCTAACGCTAACCCATCAATTTATTTTCTATATGAGCCTGCTCCACAGAGGGTATTTGTCAGAGAGAAATTACAGATTATTCCGCCAGACACGGTTACTCATTTTTAACCATTTGGGTCATTTCATTAACTAACTCGTTGATTAATTCATCAGCTATTTCTTCAGATAACTTAAGCGCATAATGACCAGGTGCATAAGCCTTTTCCTTGGTGTGAAACACTCGTTTTGTGTCCCCTGCTGCAAGTGACTTTTTATGTGTTTGGATCATTTCAAGATTGTGTCTATTTGACCTCGGTGTCTTGTTTGGATAATCAGGCATTAGTTCGCCATCTAATACTTGCTTGTAGTGTTCATGGCGGATGTCTTTATTTTTTATCGCTTTTTTTATATTTCTTTTGCTTTCAACTGACTACCTTTTTGATGCAGTATAGAATACATTTTTGACCTCAGTCCAACATACTCAACTATTGGCACTCCATTTAGTTCATCCTTAACCCTTTGAACCCGGCAAACCGCTGTAGCGGTTGGTGGCCTCGTATACCGTTGAACCCAACAAACCGCTACAGCGGTGTCAGGTGTTTCGTATCGTGTGCCTGGTGACGCGCTAGCCTCGCTGCGTGTGTGGTGACCTCGCCCTTCGCACTGACACATCCTGTTTACAATCACTACACAGCACGTACTTTCGTCTGTGGTATGCGGTCAGTTTTTCGGCGCTAGCATGGGAATTACAGTCAGAATGGTGAGTGGATGTGTAGATATTCGGAGTGATACAATTTTGTGTTTGGAGACATGGTTTCAAAAGCAGATAGCTTTGATGTATAGGGACATGTGTGCCTACCTACTGCGCGGCAGCATAACCACGTGTTGGCAGTGTCAGCTGGAGCGATCGCCGTTTGAGGCACCGACAACGGCAATAACTTACAGCTTGAGTCTAATGCTGAATTCGGAGGTTGTAATTGATATTCCGTTTTTTTTATACCACACCTTGGTGCACCTATAGGTAAGTCTGTGGACACCAATGACACACACTGGTCACATGTGCAGTACGTGTATAGACTTTACAACACTGGTATTTCCATCCGATCATGTACGAAACACAACACAGACACACTGATCATCATTCGATGCTGCTTATTACATGCTGTCTAGACCGTGATATACCTTATCAGTGGCAGGTGTAAACATTGATATCTGGTGACAAGGTAGGGGCCTTACGTTGTATCGGCATGGTGGAAATGCATGGACACTTATGTGTCACACTAACAGACGCCCTATTTAGTGATGCATTTTAAGTACCAGCGACCTGTCATGCACGAAAGACATTTTTTTCAAGTTTATTGTCACCTGTCACTATTTTTGTCACCAGGCATTACGACACAGGTGACACAGTGTGGTCAAATCCATAAAACGGCAGTCCATCCAATGGCAAATCTGTACATATATACCTTTATGGGGATATCTGTTGTAAAGTATTATTTACAAATATTTTACTGTACACACCCATTTTCAACAGAAATTTCTCAAATAAAGTCAGGGCTGAAGGGTATATAGACTTCCTATTTACTCAGGGTTCAAAGGGTTAAACTTGCCAGGCACTTTCTTGTTTTGTGTGCTGTACTTCACGAAGACACAACATTGGCTGAGAGATTGAAAACACTTTTCAGAGAGCAGGGTATCACTATTGCAAGTTTAATTACTGCTCTTGGATTTATTATCAGCACTGTTGTGTTGGCTATCTCTGGTGGTGGTGGTAGCAATTTATTATCAGTACTGTTGTAATGGCTGTGTCTGGAGGACCCGGCGTTGGTGGTGGTGGTAGTCCAGTTCATAAGCTTAAAGAAGTCTCTCGCACGCAATGTTGTGTTCTTCATTATGTAATCTTTCATGAAAGCACTTTGATCAAATTGAATTCCTCTGTGAACTTTATTTAGTACTAACCCATGTCTCATGTAAAACTGTAGCAAGCGATAGTGGCAAACGTAATTAAATTTGTCATTCAAATTTGGCACAAGTTTAGTGTCTTCTTTTTTCCCCCATCATACCCCACCCGGGTCTGCCCTGGGGGACTTGGGTGGGGTTAGGTACTTTTTAGTTCCCAGGGTCACCCTGGTCAGCCCCACAGGGTGGGTTTTCCTCTCTTTTCTGGGGCATGTGTTTCTGTCTACCCGAGGTCCATTCACCTGTATTTGCCTTTTAAAAAATCTCCCTACTGTATGCACTGCCTTTAGCTCTTAATATTGGATGTGTGTTGCTAAATGGTCTTAGCTTTATTTAGGCTCCATGTGTTAGGTTTATTTAACGTATTTGATCGGCTGGCAACATATATTCAATGTTCTGTTTTTTTGTTTTTTTTCACAAGCAGTGCAGGCACGTCCTGAGAAAGCCTTGTTGCTGTCGGGACGTTAAGCAATGTACAATCCATCCATCTATTTTCCCCATCATACTCATTTTTTCAACAGCTAAGAGATAATCATTGTGGTAATCATGCAGGTGGTGTGGGTACAAGAAATTGAAATGGGAGCAGTAACAAGCCTGCCAGAAATAGCAAACACAGTGATACAAGAAACCTCATTTACTGAAGGACAAATAAATGACGCTATGAAAACAATAGACGACTCTCCTTTGTCAATGTGAGAGATAATGGGCTTAAGAGGTGAGATGGTAAATAATGTTGCAAAACTGGGTGAGCTTGATAAACACATAGAACGTGAAAAAGAGAAACTGGCTACCGCAGATAATGGGAATCTTGACACAGAAATAAAAGAAAAAATACAACACAGATTAAATGATTTGCAGATAGAAAGATCAGGGCGATTAGAAGTGATTAGTATTGGAAGAGAAAAACTGAAAACACAGATCAACAGGATTAGAGAAACTATTCAAAAAATACTTTATGAAGACACAACATTGGCCGAGAGATTGAAAACACTTTTCAGAGAGCAGGGTATCACTATTGCAAGTTTAATTACTGCTCTTGGTTTTATTATCAGCACTGTTGTGTTGGCTGTCTCTGGTGGTGGTGGTAGCGCCCCTCTTCCGCCAGGCCCACCAGCCCCAAAAGATTTACAGTCATGGGTAAAGAAACAGTTGTCTCATATATCAGAATTGCTTAAGAAATTGGCTCTGAAAGCAGTGGACGAGTTGCCTGGCATAATAGGCACAGTTGTCAGTTGGCTGATCAGTACTGCAGCGAAGGTAGTTGGGTTTATGGCTGAGCATGTGTGGGTCTTTCTGGTTACAGTAGGAGGATTAATGGTGGGCTATTTAATGAAACAGGTAAAGAAGTAATATCCCTAATCCAGTAAGGCCTATTACCAATGCAGTTCTCTCTGACTCGTATGTGTTTGGTGAAAGGGCCGGGGCTGACTGTACTGACTGTATGGGTGCCGGTGTCAGGGTTGGGGTCGAAGGTGTTACTGTCTGTACAGACATTAACCCTTTCATTACTGAATTCTCTGGTTCGTGAATACCACTGAGTACTGCTTTTATAAAGTTCTGTATTACCCCTGCTTACTGAGTTTAGAGACTAAAAAAATACCCAAATATAGTAGTGTACGGGAAAGGGTGATAGCGGAGTACCCATCCACCGCAGATACCCATAACCCTATATTGCTGTGACGGGCTTTGGACGGGCTACACATTGACGTCATGTGTCAGGGTCGTGTGGTTGATTTGGTGACACACAGGTGCAAATATGTGACAAAATGACAGTACATTAACAACACACACCTATGAAGCAAGCAAACGTGCATGAAAACGGGTCTAACAGTGTTTGCATGCTCTTACCATGACAATGATGTGTTGGAAATTCATAATCCAAACTTGTGACTGTGTCATTGTCTGTTTATTGCTGTCACATAGCAGTGTCTACAATGCACACACAGGTGTCCAAAATACAAAAAGTAACTGAAAAAGATCCACTATTATATACACCTTGATTGTCCATGTTTATGCATACACTATGTACAGTTACTGGGAGGGTGAAGATGAAATTACAACACTGCTATACACTGTCATACACTGTCACACACTGTCACCCTGTATTTACAGTTGTACTTGTGTGTGGTACAAAATAAAACAGTTGTTGTCATTACGACAAAGGTACACTTCACATTTGCGGCACATGATAACAGTTTTGCACCTCTTGTAAGGGTTGTCCGCATATCTAACCCCTGGGTTTGCGTCTATGTAGCGGGTGTGTTGCTTGTAGCACAGAGCACATCCGTGGTCACGGCCCTCCCCTTTGACAGGTAAATGGTCAACTCGGTCAAGGCGAGTCTCGTTGTTGCTAGCGGCAGAGCGGGGATGGCCGACGGACGGTCGCCGTAGATGATAGTCGGCTACCAACTCATGGACTTTCGTCGTCGGCATCGCGATCATTATCGTTGTTGTCATTAGTGTCTTGTCGCACAACACGCACAAAATCAGCCCTTTCTTCCTCTGTCCAACTGAACTAAATCCAGCTCTCCAAAATCGCCTCTATCCCAAAACTCATCATCACTAAATTCCGGCGCTGTCACGGTCACTTTCTTCTCTCTCCGCCACTGATTTTTGCAAGCACAACCAAAGTTCTGGAAGGAATTTTTTATATAAACTCCGCATCCTGTTTCTCAGGCCCCGAGCCGGATATAACATAAATGCTGCGCGCCTGGCGGTACCATTCTAGCGCTGTCAAGGTCGCCGCTAATTAGGTAGCCACTCTCAGCAGGTAGCGCAGATTTCGAACGCGGCTAGCGCAAACCGCTTTAGCGGGCAGCCGTACGCGGGGGAGTAGAAGCTGCGGTCCCGCTATACCGGGAGGCCGTAAGCAGAGGAGGCGTTTCCCATGCCCGCTATAGCAGGCTGCAGTAATGAAAGGGTTAATGACTGTTGACGTGTGGTTGTTGCCCCCAAGTTTATAGATTGGTCGAGTCCTAATTTCTGACCAACACCAGCAACAATGATTTCATTATTATAATTTGTTATTGTCCCCATTTGGAGTTGAAGGTCAGATGGCAACATGTATAACCCGATGCCTACTACAAAGTAAACTTTTGATCTCGCATATCTGAGAACATTTTGGTAGCGTTGTATGCTTGATGGGAGATCTACTACTGAATTGATTGAATCTTCTAGGTTAGCAAGAAACTGTTTTTGTGCTTCAAATTTTCCACTCCCATTTAAAATGTTTGATTTTGTTAGTGATTGTGCTCCGAGTAAACACCACACATATGTTCTGATAGACTCATTTTTATGCGTTCGACTCCCGCTTGAGTAAATTCGTCAGTTTTATCTAAGACAAATGTGGTCCAGGCATTAGACTGTTTCTGTTCTATTGATCCTAACCACACTTGTGATTTTTGTGAAAATGAAGTGTAACCGGGGTAGTAATCTTGAGGGTATTGTCTGTGACTCATAGCGTAATACAATGTACCCATACCATTGTGATAATCAAGTTTTTGTGTGAAGTCATACCCAGCACGGGGGCTGATGTTAAATTCATTACAGATCCGTTTAAACGCTTTCATATTCATGGGGTTGTTATACCTGTTGAAACTGGATTCAGTTGGTAGTGGGGTATGCAGTTCTGACAGTATTCTTCTAACACGGTAATACGTGTGGAAACAATAGACGGACCTAATCAGTTTGTTTGAGTGATTCAAATGGTCTGTAAAAGAAACACCGCAGCCTGTAGTTGAACACAGTATGGCAAAGTTAAGTTGGTTTTGAAACATCTGTAGTGGGCTTGAGGACCATTTTCTTGCAATTGCATCATCTGTAATTGGAGCCCCCACCCGGGTCTACCCTGGGGGACTTGGGTGGGGTTAGGTACTGTTTAGTTCCCAGGGTCACTCTGGTCAGCCCCACAGGGTGAGTTTTTCTCTCTATTCTGGGGCATGTGTTTCTGTCTACCCTTTGTCCATTCACCTGTATTTGCCTTTTTAAAACTCTCCCTACTGTCTGCACTGCCTGTAGCTCTTGATATTGGATGTGTGTTGCCAAATGGTTTTAGCTTTATTTAGGCCCCATGTTGTAGGTTTATTTAACGTAGTGGACCGGCTGGCGACATACATTCAATATTCTGTTTTTTTTGCTTTTGTTTTTTCATAAGCAGTGCAGGCACGTCCTGAGAAAGCCTTGTTGCTGTCGGGACGTTAAGCAATGTACAATCAATCAATCAATCTGTAATTGGAGGGTTTAGGTAATGATAAAAGGGGTTGGGTATTTTGACTTGAAATAAATCTTGTTCACTTACAGCCATGTTGAGCTGATTTAGTTGAATTATTTTCTGTTCATAAGTTGGGGCAACATTATACTTGGCATCCACATTAAATTGAAACGCGTTTTTATTGACGCCTGTTGGTGATTTAAATTCCATCCTTCTTTTTTTATGAGATAATAAAAATGTTTATTACCTTAACAAATCTTGACACAAGCAAACCTGTGTGGTTAACTAATGGGATTGATAATCGTGATGGTAGCAAGCCTGTAGCTATCCATGAAATGTTCTACACAGTAAAGTGGTTTAATGTAACAGATGATACAAGTTATTATGTAAGTTATAGAGTCGCTGGTGGTTCAGGCACTGATACGCACTTGATACGATCTGGGTACTATACTTTTGTACTATAGCTGAATGGTTTTAAAGCAAAATTTAAAATTAAAGCAACTTTAAATCCAGCTAATTTAATTGTTACATTAGAATTTCCAGTACCAACGTTTGCAATTTCAAATAAACTTGCATCTTTACTTGGTTTAATAGGTGATTTTGTATCTAATACAGATGTTGATTGGACACAAGTAGTGGGTGGTGTTAATACTAGCAGTTTGGCAGTGACGCTCAAGCCAAATAAACTTAGAGTAATGGGAAGATATCCTGTCAATTTGGCAGTACATAAAATATTTAATGTTCATTTAAATGAACTGAACACGACTGAAAATGTACACAATGGAAAACCTTCAACTTTGTTGAGATGCTTGCCGACTGGAACTGCACCCTATTGCGAAAGTGTGGTTGTTAGATTTCCTGCGCAGTGTAAGAAATTAGGTTCTAGTTTCTTTGAATCACTGTGTATATCTGTAACTAATCAAGATGACAAACCAGTTCTGATGCATGATTTTTGTGTTGTGTTAGAAGTTAAATAATTTTATTTTTGTTTATAAAAATGAGTGCTGGTCCAAAGCCGAAAAGCCAGTTGCGTGTCTGGTAACAGATTTGAAAGATTTGGCTGATGTACAAGATTTTGAGAAGGAGGGAGAATTAGGGGAGGTGTATGGTTTTGAACTTGATTCTTTTGGCATGTACAAGCGGAAAGTAATCAGTGACATGAAGGAAGGCACAGAAAGGCCGATTCCAAAACTTGGTCAGCTGCGTGATGTTACTGTTCCTGTTCCAGTAAATAACGTGCCCTACAACTTAATACATGTGGGTAATAAATGGGTAGTTTCACCTGTACCTGTTCCAGCACCAACAATTGACTGGGACATAAAATTGAATTTATTAGTCCTTATGCATATACTGATGATGAAGCATCTTTCTTAGCATTCAGAAAAGTTGTTAACTCTGGGCCATTGATTGTGAGCCTTGTTCCAAGTTTTTCTTCAGAGATAAACTAAAAGTCCTTGAGTATGAGAAACGGAGGTATCTTCAGATACTTCTGTTGTGTTTATGCCAGCAAACCTCGCGCTGGGACCATATGGCGTTGAGGCGCGTCCCCTGGGTGGTGGATAGGGGGTCCCTCGCGAGAGGGGTGCACCGAATGAAATAAGGTGCCGTGAACCAACATGTCTAAGGGAAGGTGACCCCGACAGAAACCCCTGGTCCTCCTAGTAAGGGGGTTGGGCGTGGGGGTAGCTTCCCCACCCTGCAAAAAAGGAAATAGCTACAAAAACGCCGACGAAAAGACAAACAGTAATTCCTTTCCTGGAGGAGGAAGGTTCTTCTACCAGAAGATTTATGACGTTCTGTGGTGAAAGCCAGAAGTCTTCGGAAGCCACAGGACCGAGCCGCCTCTCTCTATCCAGGGACACAACCATGGGCACATGGAAGGCAGGCATTGTCATGGAACCCCCAGGGAAAGAGGAAAAGAGGTAGGCCGAGAAACTCCTGGCGTCGAGACCTCCAAGCAGACATTAAGAGACTGGGAACCACCTGGAGTAAAATAGAAGGAGAAGCACAGAACAGGAGTCGCTGGAGGTCTCTCGTCGATGGCCTATAATAATAAGCGCATTACCGGGTAGGGTATGCCAGCAAACTTTGCCATGGCTAAAGAAGTGACAATAGTATTTGAAATTATCATGAGATCAGTAACTTCTACCAAAGAGGCTGAAATTGCACAGGGAATCAAACTTATGTGGGATGACACATTGCAAGAGTCAACAAAGGTTTTTATTGCTATTAGAAAAGGTGTTGATATAGAGGTTTCGAGCAGTATTCCCGCTGTAACGATAGTAATAGATAAAACAACTTTTGTTTGTCTAAGTTACATAAAAGTAGAACACACTGATCTTGTTTCATATTATCAGGGGTGGGATTCTAGTACCAAAGAAAAAGAGGAAAATAGATGCTCCACCTTCCCCACGAAAAATTATGATTGATTGATTGATTGATTGTACATTGCTTAACGTCCCGACAGCAACAAGGCTTTCTCAGGACGTGCCTGCACTGCTTGTGGAAAAAAAAAAAACAGAACATTGAATGTATGTCGCCAGCCGGTCAAATACGTTAAATAAACCTAACACATGGGGCCTAAATAAAGCTAAGACCATTTTGCAACACACATCCAATATCAAGAGCTACAGGCAGTGCAGACAGTAGGGAGAGTTTTAAAAAGGCAAACACAGGTGAATGGACAAAGGGTAGACAGAAACACATGCCCCAGAATAAAGAGAAAACCCACCCTGTGGGGCTGACCAGGGTGACCCTGGGAACTAAAAAATACCTAACCCCACCCCAAGTCCCCCAGGGCAGACCCGGGTGGGGGAAAAATTATGAAATTCGGCAGTAAAATGTATGCAATATAAAACAGTATGAGAGCAAAATATAGCACTTAAAGTTACAAATACAATACAAACAAGAAATATAAAAAAAATGTAATGTGCTTACCAGATCATGGTCAGATGTACACTAAACAGCAAATGTGATAACAAAAATGGACTGCCAGGTACTGAGGTAGTTTCAGGTTTAGTTAAAAATGGTTTAATTCAGTCAATAAAAAAAAGTGTTTCTTACTACAGGTTTCTTATTTCTGTCTGTGGCAGGTAAAACCTAAGCAAATGATACCTGCCAAATAAAATGCATTTTTCTCTAAAAGGTATTTTTTCGAAAAATACTTACCGATGACATGACTGATAGGGAAGTGTCTACTTACTCTCAATTTTAGCCTAGGAACCCGTTGTGCCCCTGCACCAACCGGGAGGCACTCGGGGAACCCACAGAGGGGCCGAGAGTGATCTCCCGTGACTGCCCATCCGGTTCCGAGTCATGTGATGCTTACTCAGTTTAGGCTACTTAGCTTCCCAGCGGCAAGCGGGGCAGGAGGGAGGGTCCTCCGAGTCATGTCATCGGTAAGTATTTTTCGAAAAAATACCTTTTAGAGAAAAATGCATTTATTTCCTCAAAAACATTACCGATGACATGACTGATAGGGAGAATTACGAGCAGGAGGAGGGTGCCGCTGTCCGCAAAATAACCCAGGGGGCCTGCAGAGCCATCCTCCCAGTCGCAAACTCCCGACAATTTTAGCTAAGTAGCGTACCTACGGCGCCTGAGGCGCCGGGAGGGAGTGTTGCGCTGCCGTGATGTCCCCCACCAGAGCGAGGTTGTCTCGCTGGCCTGCCAGATCCCGGAGGTAGAAGCGGGCGAAGGTAGATTCCGCTCGCCAGCCGACTGCCGCCACAATGTCTTAAACAGCACAGTTCCGGTCAAAGGCAAGACTCGTGGCCATGGCACGTACCTCGTGCGCGCGTATCTTAAGCCTCTTTGCTCCCTGTGGGGAGAGGTCCTGGTAGGCGGACCGAATGACCCAGCGTAGCCAGGAAGAGATCGTCTGGGCCGAAATGTCATGTCTGCCGGGCCTAAGAGGCAGGAAGAGGCGTGAGCGTCCTCGACGGACGGCTTTGGTTCTGCGTAGATAGACGCGTAAGGCGCGCACAGGGTCTTGTTGCCTGGTCTCTCGAGGGAAGTCCATTCCCCGCAGCGGTCGCAGTGTGATCATTTGTGGCGCCGTCAGTGGAGACCTGGTCTTGGCAAGGAAGGAGGGATCTGGGAGAAGGTGCACGGAGCCATCCGCACGAAATTGCAGGCAGGTAGGGCGCGCCGAGAGCGCGTGCAGCTCGCTGACTCGGGCCGCTGTGGCAAGGGCCAAAAGGAAGCAGGTCTTACGAGTCACGTCCTGAAGGCGGGCCAAGGGCAGTGGTTCGAATTTGGATGAGTTCAGCCACGTCAGGACCCAGGGAAGATCCCAGCGCGGGACGAGAGAGCGGAGTACCGGACGTCGCAAGCCGAAGTGCGACATAAGGTCGGCGATGTCCTTACAGGCGCCGGGGTCCGGACGTCCAAGGTGTCGATAAGTGTCAGCAATCATGGAAAGGTATCCTCTGATGGTGATAGGGGCGAGACCCTGGTCTCCAAAGAGCCAGAGGAAGAAGTCCGCGAGCTGGGGGTGAGTCAAACCAGTGGGGTCGAGACGGAGGTCCTCACACCAGGCGCACAGCACTCGCCACTTTCCCTCGTAGACGCGTCGCGTTGAGGGTCTGCGGGCCGAAGAGATCGCCTCCACTGCTGCACTCGAGAAGCCTCTAGCGGTGAGGGCACGCCGCACAACCTCCAGGCATGAAGGAGGAGACGCTCCGGGCACGGGTGGAAAAGGGCCTGTCGAGGCTGTTTGAGCATCGTCCGGGGCGTCGGTAAGCGCAAAGGAGGGCCCGTGGCGAGGCTGAGGAGGTCTGTGGTCCAAGAGCGGTTCCAGGAAAACGGGGCGACCAGGAGAACAACGGCGTTGGATCCCCGGAGTTTGAGGAGGACTTTGGGGACAAGGACCGTCGGGGGAAAGGCGTAGGCGATCAAACCGTCCCAGGGGATGGAGAGAGCGTCGACCGCCCAGGCCAGGGGATCCGGGACCGGGGAGACAAAGAGGGGAAGCTGATGGTTCCACCTCGTGGCAAACAGATCGATCTGAGGAGTCTCCCAGTGGGCGCAGATTATCTGGAAAATGTCCTGGCGAAGAGTCCATTCCGTGTGTAACATCTGACCACGACGCGAGAGCGAGTCGGCGAGGACGTTCAGGTGGCCCGGAATGTGTCTCGCTCGAAGGAAGATGCCGCGGGTCTGGCACCAAAGCATCAGCCGGTAGGTGAGCATGCACAAGTCGGGAGAGTGTGTGCCGCCTTGCTTCTGAAGGTACGCCACCACCGTCGCGTTGTCGGAAAGGACCAAGAGCTCCTGGTGCAGCAGACTCGATTCCCAAGTGATGAGGGCTTGCCAAACCGCCTGAAGCTCCAACCAGTTGATGTGACGGGCAGACATCTCTGGCGGCCAGGCTCCCGACGTCGTTCGGAAGTCCGGAAACAGGTGGGCACCCCACCCTGAGAGGCTCGCGTCGACACACAGGGATAGGCGAGGAGGGGGAGACGCGAGGGGAACTCCCGAAGCCAGCCACGCCGGATCCATCCAGCGCAGCAGATGGGGACGAAGAAGCGCAGTGACCGGTACCAAGGCTGCCAAGTCGGCGGAGGACGGGCGCCAGTGAAGGAGGAGGTGCAGCTGTATGGGCCGATAGTAGAGACGCCCCAGGGGCAGGAGATCTGCAGCGGCGTTCATCGTTCCTAGAAGCTGTAGCCAAGTCCTGGCAGGTGCTGCGTCTAGCCGGCAAAGATCGGCGGTCAAGGAGGCTAACCTCTGAATCCGCTGTTCCGAAAGACGAACCAAGTTCAGATCGGTAGCGAAGTCCATGCCTAGGTGGACGAATCGGCGACTGGGCAAGAGATCCGATTTCCCTCTGTTGAGGAGAAAGCCGAGTCGCGCTAACAGCCGGATCAAGGCGTCTCTGTCCGCTGAAAGAACGGTCGCCGATTGGTTGCGTAGGAGGAGGTCGTCGAGCCTTGGCCACTACCGCGTCCATCAGGCGAGAGAATACCCAAGGGCTGAGGTTGAGACCAAACGGAAGGGCCCGGAACTGGTAGACTGCTACGTCGAAGGCGAAGCGCAGGTACTTCCTGGAGGCAGGGTGAATGGGAACATGTAAATACGCATCTGACAGATCCAAGCTCACGGCGAAGTCCCTTGGCTGCACCGAGGCCCTGAGGGACCGAGCGGTTTCCATGCGGAAGTGAGGAGCCGAAATGAAGGAGTTCAGCTTGGAAAGATCGATGATCGGGCGCCACCTGCCGCCCGGCTTGGGCACCAGGAAGAGGCGACTGTAGAAGGCCGGGGAGCCGTGACGCACAACCACCTCCGTGGCACACTTCTGCAGAAGAGCGGAGACCTCGGAACGCAGAGCGCTGGACTTTAACGGGTCGGAGGGCATGGCGGTCCACAGAGGGGCCCGTCGCAGCGGAGGAGGAGAGCGAAACGAAATCCGAAGGCCGTCGGAGACGGTGGTCCTGATCCAGGGGTCGTCTGGGAACAGCGAAAGCCACTCTTCGCTGAACCGGGCAAGCCTCCCGCCGACTGGAGGACCCAAGACGGTCGGCGGGGGCGGAGCTAGGGAGTCAGTGAGCCCGCCCGCGCCCAGGGCGACGGGCAGGTCGGGACCGGGCGGGGGCAAAGGAGCTAACCTGACCGGGTCGACCAAAGGCAGGGCGGCGGCGGGGGTTACGAGAAGAGAGGGGGTCTGAGGACGCAGGAAGTCCGGAGCCCCGCAGGGCGCGACCCGCGGCCTTGCGGGAGGAGCGAAAGCGAGAAGGCGCAGATTTGGAAGGCCACCGATCCGAGTTCGCGATCTTAACCGAAGACCAGGTATCGCCAAACAGAAGTGATCCACCTAGGGGGGCACGACGCAACTGGTTCTGCAGGTCCGAAGGCAAACCCCGGCAAGCCCGCAGGACAGCATCTCGACGCATGAGGTCACAATTGGAGGAAGCCGCCATGGCGTTGACAGATGAGTGATACGCCGCACGATTAGCTACCTCCGCGAGGGCGAGAAGATCTCCTAACAGGGGAGTGATGGAAGGATGCCAAGCTTCCTCTATCCGCTGTACCGCCGCTCGGGTGACAAGCTCGAGGAAGCCCGAACAAGCAAGGGTGTTACGAACCAGGGCCGCTGTAGCATCCAAACCTCGAGGAATGGCGCGTTTCAGAAGCGAAGAGCCGCCAGCCTGAAGAACAGCCGCCGGATCCACTGGAGGAAGAGCGCAGACAAAGGACTGGGAATGTCCAGAGTACCACTCCTGCCGGAAGGCGATGTCGAGGCCGGGGGGCCATCTGCGGTCGCCGAAAAACTGATGTTCCCTAGGGGCAGCGAGGAGGTGCGCGGAGAAGGCGTCCCGCATGTCGCTGAAACCAGGAGGCTGAGGAAGAGACTTAAACTTCTTCGTCTGCCGACCAGCATCGACGAAGGCCGATACCTTGCGCTTGAGGGGGGGAGACGGAGGGCAAGCGTCGACTGGGAGGGAGGCGGAAACGATGCGGGCGGCCTCATCCAAGGCGAGCAACGTAGCCGCGCGAGAAGAAGAAGGCAGCGGAGAAGAGTCCGAGATGTCCGAAAGGGACGAGCGGGAGGCGGGGGAACGGCTACCTGGGCCTAGCAGGGCAGAAGCAGAATCCTCAGCCAGCAAACTCAAGGCGTCCTCGTCCCGGGGAGGAGGGGGAGCGGCAAGCGGACTGCCGCGGCGAGAACGGAGAGGTCCCCGAGAGGCGTCCAGCCGGGAGGAGAAGGGAGAGCGACTACGAGGACGGGAATGAGGGGGACCCTCCCGGCGAGGGCTCCGCGCGGAGCGACGCCTAGGGGAAAAAGACGGCCGACGCGAAGAGCGATGGGGCGAAGACCGCCGGTAGCGCGAAGAAGACCGCGGCAAAGCCGCGACCAGGCGAGGGGGGCTGGAGGGCGTCCGACGAGAATGATGATGCCGACGACGAGAGTCCCACGGCGAGCGAGATCGCGGCGAATAGGGAGAAGCCCTAGAGTCGTGAGTCCTTGGTCGCGTAGCACTTCGTCTCTGAGAGCCGGGCGCTAAAAGGCGGGCTCCCTGCCGGTAACTTGACTCCTCGTAGGAGTGCGCGGGCGTGAGAGACGAGCGAGAACTGACCGCAGACAAGGGGCGGCGAGGGTCGCGTCCCCTTGGGCCGAGCTCAGGGAGGACGGCACTTGGGGTCTGCAAGGTAGGGTCAGTTGTCCGAACAGTGCTGGGTGTACGCGTTCTAAGCGGCGTCCTATCCATGGGGTCCGAACGGACAAGCTTGGTCCCTGCTCCTGACACACTGGGGGACGCTCGGACGGGAGGGTTACTCACAGGTAACGGCCGGTCCCGCCTGTAAAATCTCCAAAGCTGCGACCACTTCAGTTCTGGCCACGTGGAGCAGAGGTCACAAGAGCGGCCCGAGGCACAGCCAGAGCAAGGGAGGCATACAGCGTGGTTGTCCGTTGGCCACTGGAAGTCGCCGCAGAGGGTGCAGGTTCGCACTTGGCAACTGCAAGACACAAACAAACAAGCGTACAAGCGAGAGCACGTGGCGGCGCCCAACAAGGGGAAAGGGGAAACTAAGGTGACAAAGTCAACACCCAAAGTGAACACACAATTCACCCCCCCCCCCCCCCCCCCAAGGTGCGAGCGCCGAGGCACGAGGCCGGCAAGCTAAGAGTCCGGAGCGCAGCAACGCTCCGCCAGCACCCGGCTACCCAACGTAACCGCAACAAAAGACGGAAAGCCGTCTTGCACAACACATGTTTCATTGGTCAATCTCTGCATGAAAAACAAAGACAGTTTATGCGCCCGCGCTAAGTATTAAGCGACACGGCGTAGGCCGCAAGGGCCAAGCTGAGAAACAAAGCACGGCAAACAGGTCAAACAAACAAAGGCTGAGAAGAGCTCACGACCGGCGACCCACTTGGAGGCCGGCCGAAGGCCAATCAACTACCTTACATCTCCGCAGCAACAGGGGCGGGGGACGACACCTCCATACCACAACAGCGCCGAAGGTGGGAAAGGAGGCCAACCGAAGAGGCGAGAAGGCAGCAGAGGCAGAAGAAGAAGCAGCTGAAGGTAGCAGCACACGGCAAGAGTCCGCAAGCGAAGCAAGTCCCAACACAGGACAAAGACGGGTTCCAAACCGGTCGAAAGTAAGCGAGGCCGGAGGCTAGCAAAACACGTCTGCACTAGACGAGCTAAGTAGACTAAACTGAGTAAGCATCACATGACTCGGAACCGGATGGGCAGTCACGGGAGATCACTCTCGGCCCCTCTGTGGGTTCCCCGAGTGCCTCCCGGTTGGTGCAGGGGCACAACGGGTTCCTAGGCTAAAATTGAGAGTAAGTAGACACTTCCCTATCAGTCATGTCATCGGTAATGTTTTTGAGGAAATAAATAAACATATGGTCCTAACTCTTTTTGAAAAAGGAAGCAATGGTGCTTTGTTTAGGCTTTTTCAGTCGAGCTGGTGACACATCATTTGCATCTTCTGCAAGTCCTTGTGATGTAGCGCTTGGGCCTGTTACATTGTCATTATGCCCTATTTTTTTAGCTGCAGTTGTTGGCTGCTCAAATGATGTGAAGTCGTGATGTTCCAGCCTTGCCTTCTTTGCTGCTGTGATGATCCCCTCATTGGCTTTTCTTTTTGTAGGAGCTGCCTTTTTTCCACCAAGATCAGCCACATTCTGCTCCTTTTTGTCTCTGTTCTTTGTTTTTCTTTTCTCATTGAAGAGAGAGAACAATAGAGTCCCGATAGACAATAAATTCAATACATCCGCATCAGTCATTAATTTACATCATTTTTTAATATCATATTTTGACCCCAATTTTACCCCCGTTAATTCTGAATCAACCCTTTGATTTTTAAAAACTGACAAGCATGACTGATGCGGCCTTATTGATCTGATTATCTATCGGGACTCTATTGTTCTCTCTCTATAACTATTGTCTCTGTCAACACCTAATGACCTTAATTAATTACTAATTACGGTCATTAACTTTTACATGACCGTTTCTCTCAATACTGCCAGAGTCGATTTCCGAAAAACTCACATGCTATGTCCCACACATATCATTTCAGTTCACGCATGACAAGACTCAATGCCAAACCCTCTTTCAATGAGTTGGGTAAAAGCTTTCACAGCGCCATTCACACGTCACGCGTCAAAAGGCCTATAGAATTGTGTTGTGCAGGGGGGGACCGCTCAGTGCAAACACTTGGCTCTGTATATACAATTGGCTCTGTTTAAGCACGACTCTGGAACATAACAAGTCAAATATACGTGCACACGCAAACACACAGACACGCCAGTTGCAAACCAAGATAATTCAAGGGCAGTGCCAGATTGTCATACAAGTTATATACACAGGCATACATACACACACACACACATACCAACACATAAACACACGCACACGCACGTACGTACATACATATATACATACTAACATAAAACATGTATAAACAAAAACATTAAGTGCAAACCTTGCAACACAGGTACACATCATTTTCACAAGGGTAATATCCCATGACAATCACACGCCTGACAGAGCTGGTAGACCATGTCTGCCACACACACTCAGTATGCTGTTGTGGTCTATACAATTTCAGCTATGTTACACATTGGCCCTTGCATGCGTGGTGTATACAGTGAGTCATAAACACCTGTCTATCTGCACCGAGATTTTTCTTCCGGGTGCATACGCGAGCCATTGAAACCCACCAGCCCGTGAAAGGATAATAACTCTTATTGAATTTCACGCCCTGTTCGGTTAGGCGGTGTACATGACTGTAAAAGCTGAAAAGAGACGCACCTCAGAAAATCATACCTTGCTTTATACACCCGACTGAGTACATATACAACAGATCCTCAAGACACCCCCCCCCTCCCACCCAACACACACACACACACACACACACACACACACACACACGCACACACAGACACACTATCACTCAAACAACACAGACACGCATAAACAACTATCCGGTTTACAGAGCTGACGTCATACATCTCAACCGGCTAATAGTCCAATGAATAAATTATAAAAAAAACAACCGGTCACTTTCAAACACTAACCGGCAAGAATAAGTCCGATCCGGCAAAACCTGATCCTAAAATCGATCTTGGTCTTTCCAAAATGTTATGTCTAAATGCGGAACAAGCCTGACGAGTCTTAACGCTACCCGACCAGACTTGTTGAGCAAGTTTTGTGAGCTGGGGGTTTCTGTATGTGTGTTGTTGATTTTCAGTTGCGGCGAGAAGTTGCAAGAACCCTCAGTCGCACGCACACACACGCACGCACGCGCGCACACACACGCGCGCACGCACGCACGCACACACGCACGCACGCACGCACACACGCGTGAGCTTATAGCTGAGAGGTGTCAGCTTAATACATCCCGTCGTCAACAAGTCATGCATTTGTGGAGTGACGCATGCGGGTAAACCCACCTGTGGCTGAGACTTGAGAGCCCTCATACAAATCACTCAAGTACACAATCCACGCTAGTTAGCCTCAGGCTTTAAGAAAAAAGCCATTTATACCATTATTTCTGAGTCAATACCCTAAAAACATGGCTATAGAAACATTGTTAGCGAGTGTGTTCATGTACTTGAAAAAACATTTTTAAGCAGGTGTTAAAGTGACAAAAAGTAATTGCAAAATAATGTTTAATTTGGTTTTATAAAAAAATAAATCACTCATTGTTTTAACAAAATCAAATAACATTATTTTTATTCTATTATCTATTGTAATTATTTGCACAATTTGTTATTTAATTTTGACAAAAAATGTACTTTAGTCAAGAATTAAAGCATAATTTAATAGAGCAAGGGAAGTAACTTTTTTGTCTTGCTGAAATTTTTACAAAATTACTTCCCTTGTATTAACTTGTACTCAGAAAATTTTGTTATTGAACAGGAATGATTTCTTTCTTTTCTGGTGCTCAAGTCATGGGTAAAATTAACAAGTTACTATCTATGTTACTGCCTAGATGTTTCATTTGGCTCACACTTGGCCAGGGTGTGATTTATAATTTAATGCAAAGCCAATAATCGCCAATACTGTGTCAGGTTTGTTTGCTTAAAAGGACAGGGTTATTGTACATGACATTACAATTGAAATCTGTGAAACATGTCATTTATAAGCCCACTGAGAGAGACACAATATTGGTCTGGGGTAAACTCAAAAACTATTGGCTACATTTTGCTGAATGGTACAAACATATAAAGTTACTATTAATGTACTTCCTAGGAAACATGATTTTGCTTGATAACAATTTTTGTTTTTTGTTTTTAATTTTTTTAATTACATTATAAATGAACCAAGACGAACTCCTTCTATTAAATGATATCAATGCTGTAGAGAACAAAGACTTAGACTCGAAAAAACAGCGTCTTTTGTCTGTGATTGTCTCAGGCAAATCAAAGGCTTATCTCGGGAAACAATACATGACAGATGATATTGAATCTCTAAGCTCTGACGAACTATTAAAGCTTCATTCTAAATATGAAAACCACATTGCCTCACTAATGACACGTGATTTGAGTCGATCTCTTGTATGCCTATACACAAAAGCAGTGAGTCACTTTCTACCTGTGGATAGTGACAGTCTTTCACATGACCTTGAAAGTAATCATATTGTTTCAAGTTCAATTGGCAAATTAGCATGTGTCATGTTTTACAAGTTCGGAAATTACCTTGCTCCTGTCGTAACATTACTAGTTACTGGGAGCCATATTGATTTCTCAAAAATAAATTTTACTGCAGAAGAAAATGGACGAAACCCAGACGACTCCACAACCGAACCCCGACCCTGTTTTGACACAGGTTCAAACTGTGACTAAGGCTAAAAGTCCAGGGAGGGTTGAGGCTGGAAAGAGAGTAGCTGCATTGAACAAACAAAGAAAGTTAGAACTACTGCAAAAGGTACATGTAACTGACCCACCGTCAATAACATCATTGGTGTCACTACCGTCAGGACAGCCAGGATCAACACACCCTCATCAAAGTGAGAGACAAACAACTAAGTCTGACCCCCGCCCTGACCCTGACCCCGAACCTCAATCAACAAAATATATAATTGCCGGATTTGTTGTCGGATTTGGTTACGTAGGTTATCAATTATACAAAAAATACAAACCACAGACTCGTACAGTGACCAAAAAATCAGACACTCCAAAAACAAAACCAGAAGTCGCCACATTACCAGTAACATCCAAAGCCGTTGACCCATTTTATATGCAGTAAATAAAAATATTATTTTAATTTTTCTTGCCTTAGAAAATGAATGACTCAAAGAACATGATGAACCTTGTGTATCACTCTGCCGTAATCAGTGGATTAGCAGTAGCTTATTCTATGCTGGGGAAAAGTCTACTCAAAATGAAATCAGCAGACCTCAGTAGACTCGATTTTGAAGACAGCGCTAAGCTAATTGTAGTTGTAACAGCGTCGATTGCGACAAAAGATTTTCTTGTCAAGCAGGGAATTATTCCCGAAAATGTTTCTATGTAAATAAAAATATTATGGCGACGATAGCTATTATGATAGGAGGTGCTATGGTTAATGCTCTGGCATTTAGTGGCTCTAATTATCTCTTTTCAAAAATGGGTAGAGAAGAATCTGCGGAAGAAATGAAACGTCACAATGAAGCATCTGAAAAACTTGCTCAAGCCCAACAGGATTATGAGAAGAATAGAATTGAAAAACTTGATTTCATCAATGAAAAACTCAGACTTGAAGGCCACGCACAACATACGTTTTCAAATACAGACGAAGCAATCCGTGAGTATTTTTTAGTCACGGGTGAAGACATGTCTATACCGAAACCAAAACTAAGTGACTATTACAAACCAAGCACACAACAAAGAAATGGAGAGATAATCTTTGTTCTAGTGGGAATGACATTTGTTTATTTTACAGGAGTTTTCATTGCTAGAAAAAATGGCAGCCGAAAATAAACTATCAAAAATATATTACTCTCCATCAGGCTATTGGAAAGGAGCAACAGCTATTCAGAAATTACATGCCGCTGTGGGCGGAGATATATCACTCAATCAAGTCAAACAATGGTTACAGAGACAAGCAATTTGGCAGATATATCTTCCTGCTCCAAGAAAGATAACGAGGCCCCATTTTGAGAACACAACACCTAATGACACACACCAAATGGACCTCCTGTTCTTACCCCATGACACAATAAGAAAGAAACGATACAAGTATGCACTGACTGTTGTAGACATTGCTTCAAGGTACAAAGACGCTGAACCCATATCTGACAAAACAGCCAGTACAGTTGCTACAGCATTAACAAAAATATATAGTCGAGGCCCTTTAAGATACCCCAGACTAGTGCAGGTTGATGATGGATCAGAATTCAAAGGTGCTGTTAATCAGTTATTTGCGAAGCATGGCGTACTGGTCAGACGAGGCATTCCAGGTGTGCACAGATCACAGGCAATTGTAGAGAACTTTAACAAGCAATTATCAGAAAGACTTTTCAGTTACCAGTATTCTAAGGAACTCATGCATGACACCCGTAACACTGAGTGGGTTAAGAGATTACCACATGTGATAAAAGCAATGAACGATGAAGGACACCCAAAACCTGCTGATGCTATTAAATTGAAAACAATTACAGAGTCAAAAACAATGTCAGCACAGGCACCCGACACAAGTTTATTTACTAAACAGGTGAGATATTTATATCAGCCAGGGGAGGCTGAAAATGACGTAAAGCGCAGGGCAACAGACCCCATCTGGTCAACATCCGTACACAATATAAAAAAAATAGTCCCCGGCGCAGACGCAACAATATATTATCTGTATGACCCTGCACCCCAAAGGGCATTTGTCAGAGAAGAATTACAGATTATTCCCCCAGACACCGTTACTCATTTCAGTAACTAAGTCGTCAATTAATTCATCAACCAGTTCATCACAAATATCTTCAGATAACTTGAGCCTGTAATGTCCAGGTGCATAAGCTTTTTCTTTAGTGTGAAACACTCTTTTCGTGTCTCCAACTGCAAGTGATTTCTTATGTGTTTGAATTATTTCAAGATTATGTTTGTTTGATCTCAGTGACTTGTTTGGATAATCAGGCATTAATGCACCATCTAACACTTGCTTGTAATGTTCATGACGTATGTCTTTATTTTTTATTGCTGTTTTTTTAATTCCTTTGGCTTTCGACTGACTTCCCTTTTGGTGCAGTATAGAATACATTTTTGATCTCAGTCCAACATACTCAACTATAGGCACACCATTTAGTTCATCCTTAAACTTTCCAGGCACCTTTTTGTTTTGTGTGCTGTACAGTGGATGGTCTTTAGGGTAATCAGACGTGTCATACATGTGTAGTTCTGTTTTCATGTCTTCATAAAAGTCTTCAGTACACACATCAATGATCATAGAGTCAGTGTCAGTGTATAACAATCGGCACTCAGGATACTTTGGTTTGAAGTAATCATAATAAAATTCAAGCATCAGCAGTTTTGACAACTCCAGAATTGCCATACCAATGAATACTGGCTTGTCCAGTTTAACAATCTTTTTTTTGAGTGACACTGCATACAATGATGAATGAAACTCTTTGTACCCTGTGTACTGAGGCTTACCTGTGAGTTTAATTGCGCCCAATTCAGTTGTGACCAGTCTCACATCTTTTCTGTGATGAGGATTTTCCATCGTCTTCCCAAAACAGGCATTGTTCATAAGCTTAAAAAAGTCTTTGTCAAATGCAGTGTTGCCGTCCCTGGCACGCAATGTTGTGTTCTTCATTATGTAATCTTTCATGAAAGCAATTTGGTCAAATTGAATTCCTCTGTGAACTTTCTTTAGTACTAACCCGTGTCTGATGTAAAACTGCAACAAGCGGTAGTGACAAACATAATTGAATTTATCATTCAGATTAGGCACAAGTTTAGTGTCTTCTTTTTTTCCTGTCATACTCATTTTCTCAACAGCTAAGGGATAATCATTGTGGTAATCATGTAGATGATGAGGGTACTCCAGGTCGACTTCAAAGATCCAACCCTTCGCGTCGTTTCGGTCATGATTCATAATATTGTTTGTTATGTCTGTTATGTCATACTGTGACAAATCATACAGACAAAAGTTTTTCAAGGGCAATAATTCACACATCGCCCAGCCATACAAATTGTTAGCGTCCAAGTACGTAATGAATGACCTTGACCCCGGGCTTGAGGGGTCAAACCCCCGGCCGTCCAGATATTTATTGTTGGCTCTGGCATAGTTGTTTGAAGCTATACTAATGCCTCCCCTCAATCCACGTTCTACCATTTCACCCATCGTACGATCAGACAACAGGTCTATAGATATCTTACTGGATTTCAAAAATGCATCCCACGTCATGCCAGGACTAGTTATGTAGCAGGCTGGGTCAAGTCTGTAGTGCAACAAACCCTTCTCACGGTAACTTTCAAATACGTCTGCTAGCAAGCAAACGTCAGCTTTCAAGTACTGATCGTGGTAGTCACCAATTGTCTGACACCCCAACTTCCCCCACGCATCAAGTGCATGTTGATATTCAGAGTCAGAAATACCTTTTCCAGTTAGTGTAGAATAAAATTTCTCTTTTGGTGGCAGTCTTGTTTCTTCAAACACAACCCAGTGATCAATGTACTCATACGGATACACACCTTTCTTAATCAAGTCTGGCTCAAAATATTTACTTGTTATTGGATACTCAGTCAGTCCTTCTGCCAGACTAGCCAATCCTAAAGACAAATGTTGCATGGAGTCATAAAATGCTAATTTATCTAACCTAAAAGTCAAGTATTTCTCAGTTGTCTGGGCAATACAACTTATGTTTTTGTACGACTCGTCTACAGCCTGCATGATAATGTGTGAATCATATCCTTTGAGATTGTGGAAAAAGATTGGTAACTTGTATGTCTTAGGATCTGTTTTTAATAATAAGTTACAATTGTTATGTGCAGCACCCCTGTAACGCCCAGTTATGTGATCGTGGTCACGAACTTTATCACCTCCCAGAGGCTGTTCACAAATCCAACACGTCTCAGCTGTATCAAATTTTAATTTGTCTTCTTCTGTCATCACCAAAGGCATCTGACATGTTGTGAGATATTGTACTACCTGACTATACAGATGTCTCATTTCTGTTAAAAACAGACATGCTGCATTTTCACCCCTGTAGATAACAGGCTCTGAATGCAAACCGTCTGACCTAACAATAATGTATCCAAAAGAACACACCACTTGGTCACTCAATTTTATAGTCTTTGGTAATGATTCTGGAACAGGACCGTCATACGGAACTACTAATGATTCAAAATCTGCGTACACTACAAACGGCAACTTTTGTTGATTCCCATAGTTTTTAAAATACACTTGACTACCAGGATCTGGATACTTAAGTACAGTTTGTATGTCATCAGCTGACCTGCAGTGTAAAACATGTTTGTGTGCCACAGCAATAGAGGAAAACCTCTGTAAACATCTATTACAAAATTCCTGTTTGCCCTTGTGTTTTGTTGTATGATTATGAATTAGACGTGACATATTCCTAATAATTGTGTAGTGAAAGTTATTGTCATCGCCGATTAATAACATGTTGACATGTTTATCTTCTGACTGCCCATATGTTGGAGCCAGTGCTGATACTCTAATGGGTTGTAACTTGTCAACAGACACATTATCCCACACAAACACATTTACAGATATGCCAGGATTTAATTTTTCAAACAAGTCTATGTCCTCTATTTTAACAGGAAACTCAATGCCACTAAAATCAAGTTCGTTTACAAATTTGATGTAGTTAGATACACGTTCAGGTTTTGTCTTTATAAAGTGTAGTTTAGCAAGCACACACCACATGAAACAATAGTTGTCATTGTTCTGAATGTTAACAACAGCCTTTTTGTTTACTACTTCTGTTGGCAGTGGTAACCATGCTTTACCTAATATAGGATGATACCTAGACTGCTTTAGTTGTAGTTCATGTACATGTCCTTCGTGCCAACCAGACCCCTTCATTCTTGCACTGTCAATCGCCTGTAGAAAGTCTGGTAATAGTCTGTCTCTAAACACGTTCTCCAGTTCTCTTCTTGTGTTAACAGTGTGTTGTCTTGTTGATATATACGATACAATCACCTCACCGTCCACCCTAGTGAATTCGATTTTTGCAACAATCTGAATCTTTACACTGCCTGTAAGAAGATTTTGTTGTATGACAGAAAAAGAGTTTTCTATTGATTCGTAAACATTATTAGTATTGGATATGGGTAAGTTTGTTGTGTGAAACACGTTTCTTAAACCAGATGAGCCAGGGTTTGATGGGCCAGGGCTTTGTGAATTGTCCGTCATTTTTATTTGACCGACAAAATAATAAATAAAAAATATTAACGTTAACTCTGCTGGCTCACCTTGTGTAATACCACTTTATTAACTGTAACACTGTCAATATAAACATTTAGTTTGCGTAGTTGTTTAAATATGCTATAACAAACTTCTCCTAACCAACCATAGTTGGTATCAACAACTTTAAAAGTAGGTGTCTTTAAATCAACTGTCATGCACTCCACATCTGGATGCTCATCGACATAAACCAAAGTCACACTATATGTAACATATATTTCTGATGGTGCTGAAAGGCTTATGTAAGTCTGTTTGGGTGATATTAAGTCAGTAAAGTGCATAACATCTTTGAAAAGGTGTGTGAGATCAAGCACCTGTATGATTTGTCCGTCTGTCATTTTTTATTGGACAAACAAAAGAATAAATTAATTTACATCAATTTACTAACCCATACCCTGTGGGCTGATCTGTCTTTAAAATGAGCTTCAGATGCTTAGTTGATTTCAGTTTATTTTTTACATCATCTCGTTCATGTTTATTTGGTATGACATCGTTTTCTCTGAGACAGTCTTCGAAGCTGTCACGATCCTTACAGTAAAACAAACAGATAAACTTTAACTGTTCTCGAAAATCTTTTAGTACAGCATTATATTTTTGAGTGAGAATCCATACACTGACATTTGCGTGTCTGCCACTGAAGGCAAGTTCTGCTAGAGTGTTTCTCTTCTTGACAATGTCTTTCTCTGCAGAACAGTCATCAACAATAAACAAGGTTGGCTGTCCTTCAAATTGCTTGTAAAAATATTGTAGGTAGTCATTCAGTTTTTTCTCAGGGTCAACTAAGTATATGTTGCTGTCAGTCCAAATGAATAAACGGTTGTGATAAGCTTTGTTGTGTTTAATAGTAGGACAAAATATTACAATGTTTTCAAAGTGGTGGATGTATCTTGTTTGTAATAGGTTAAGAACAAATTCAGTTTTCCCACACCCTGTGGCGCCACAAAATAATCCACAGTGTGGGTCGAGTGTCATTAAGCTATGGTTCATTTTAATACACAATATAATTTTAATATATGTGTCCACTCAGTCTGCTTTCTGCAATATTGAGTTGTGCGTCATATATCAGGTACAAATATATGTTAATAGCTGCAGCAGTTTCAACCTTCTTTTGTATCTGAATTGTTATTCCGTCACTACCGTTCTCGACAGTTCGTCCTGACCCATGAAGATAATCGTCATCTGTACTACGAAGATCTAACCAAAGTGCATATTTATTTGTCAGGTATTGCCCGATCCTAACATCATACAGATGTAGATCTTTGCACGCAATGTTTGCTGGTTTATCTCTAATCCTTCCACCCGCAAAATACTTTGTGGTTTCGTCATAGTGTTGATAAGGTAACATTCCTGAAGCGTACACTTGATTAGGGCGGCCTTCGATTGTACAGGACAAATGTGTAATCTTAGGATTGTAGAATTTTTCTGAATCTCTTTTGTATGGACTCACTGGTTCAACAAACAACATAAGAATACCTTTCAGTGACCTGGCAGGCGTGTTCAAGTTTATGTTCCACATTGGGTCGCTTTTGTCTTTGGGTATTAAACTATGTCTAATCACCCTGTCATAATAAATTGGAAGTCTTGACTGGTACTGATTTTGAATGAGTCTGGCTAGTTCAGTATGTGTAACAATTTCATATTCCAAGGAAATGTTAGAGATCTTATATGTTGCATCTGTGGCAGATGATTTAATAACTTTGGAGTAGTCATTGAAAGTTAGTTCAAAACTCAGACGGTCATTCAGTGCTCCTTGATAATAAGGCAAATGAGCTGTTAGGATTTCAAACTCAAGTGGAATGTAGAATCTGGTTCCATATGTTTCAGCTATAATAACTTCCTTTGGTACCCCAGTAGTTGTTTTGTCTCCGGCATTGATTCGAAGTTTACCAACGTTATCAGACTGTATGCCTTGGTAAACACGGTCTTCTCGTTCTTCTCTTGTGAGCCAAAGATCCTTGTAACAGTAGAACACATCTGAGTCATCAAGACTAAACACTTCCTGTCCTTCAAGTTTTACTTTAATAGTCCTAACAATTGCTCTGCCAAGATTGTCAACCAGTGTTCTGTTTACGTCTGCGTCTGATGATAGTTCAATATTAAATGCTAGGCGTGCAGTGCCAGGAACAATAACGTCACTGGGACCTAGGTTTGGAAACTTGACTGTAAGTGTTTGGTTCTGGTCTATGGTACTTGGATTGTTCGTGATGACGATTGATTGTCTTATGCCCTTAACACCCAGAGGCTCACGTAGTTTTCTGTATGGGTCTAACTTTGATCCGTAAGATTGTGTCATTTTTATTATGCACAATAAAAAATAATAAATTAATAAAACAATGGCAGCAGGAGGATTTAATCATGAAGATTTTAAAATGGATGACACGTATGATTTTGGTAATACAACAGATATGGCAGATATGGCAGATATGACTGGTACAAGAAATATTTACAGTTTACGTCATGAACTTTTAGAAACCAAAGTGAACTCATTTTATGATCATGTTGGTGGCCGCCCAGACAACATAGACCCTAACCAGTTTGAACTTGATGGCAAAGGTCATTTATATTTAAACACTGTTGACAAAGGAAAAGTACTATTGACTAACAAAAAAGACCCTAGTAGGTTTAGGGCTTTAAGTACAATAAAAAATGAAGGTGGTGTTGGTGCCTTGCGTCAACTGGGTATTGGTGGGTCTCCTGTCACGCCAAGACTGGCTAGTGTTCTTCACGACACGCAAACAAAGTTGCCAACAGGGCAAGAGATTGAAATGGCACCAGTAACAAGCCTACCAGAAATAGCAAACACTGTGATACAAGAAACTTCATTTACTGAAGGTCAATTAAATGATGCTATGAAAACAATAGATGATCCACCTTTGTCAATGAGGGAGATTATGGGATTGGATAAATCACTGCAGACAATAAGAGGTGAGATGGTTAATAATCTTGCCAAACTGGGAGAGCTTGATAAACACATAGAACGTGAAAAAGAAAAACTGGCTACCGCAGACAATGGAAATCTTGACACAGAAATGAAAGACAGAATACAGCACAGATTAAATGATTTGCAGATAGAAAGATCAGGACGGTTAGAAACAATTAGTATTGGAAGACAAAAACTGAAATCACAGGTCAACAGAATTAGAGAAACTATTCAGAAAATACTTCACGAAGACACTACTCTGGCTGAGAGACTTAAAACACTTTTCAGAGAACAGGGTATCACAATTGCTAGTTTAATTACAGCTCTGGGATTTATTATCAGTACTGTTGTCTTAGCTGTCTCCGGCAGTGGTGGTGGAGCACCCCCGGCACCAGCACCACCAACCCCGGGTCCCCCGCCACCAACAGACCCAAAAGACTTACAGTCGTGGGTAAAAAAACAGTTGTCTCACATATCAGACTTGCTTAAAAAATTGGCTGTGAAAGCAGTGGACGCGTTGCCTGGCATAATTGGCACTGTTGTCAGCTGGCTTATTAGAACAGCGGCAAAGGCAGTAGGGTTTATGGCAGAACATGTGTGGGTCTTTTTGGTTACACTAGGAGGGTTGATGGTGGGTTATTTAATGAAACAGATAAAGAAGTAATACTCCTAATCCAGTGAGGCCTATTACCAATGCAGTTCTTTCCGACTCATGTGTGTCAGGGGTTGACTGTACTGGTTGTATGAGTGTCGGTGTGGGGGCCGGGGTCGGGGCCGGGGCTGGAGGTGTTACCGTCTGTAATGATTTTAATGACTGTACATGTGTGGTTGTGGCCCCTAAGTTTACAGATTGATTGAGACCGAGTTTTTGACCAACACCTGCAACAACTATTTCATTATTATAATTTGTTATTGTTCCCATTTGGAGTTGAAGATCAGATGGTAACATGTATAACCCAGTGCCAACTACAAAGTCAACTTTTGATCTGGCATATCTGAGTACGTCTTGATAGCGTTGTATGCTAGATGGGAGATCTACTGTTGAATTGATTGAATCTTCAAGATTTGCAAGAAACTGTTTTTGTGCTTCAAATTTACCACTTCCATTCAAAATGTTTGATTTTGTTAGTGATTGTGCTCCTAGTAAACACCAGACATATGTTCTGATAGACTCATTGACGCGCTCGACTCCTGCTTGAGTAAACCCGTCAGATTTATCTAAGACAAATGTGGTCCAGGCGTTTGACTGTTTCTGTTCTATTGATCCTAACCAGACTTCAGATTTTGATGAGAATGAAGTGTAACCAGGGTAATAATCTTGTGGGTATTGTCTGTGACTCAAAGCGTAATACAATGTACCCATGCCTTTGTGATCATCAAGTTTTTGTGTGAAGTCATACTTAGTGCCAGGGTTAATGTTAAATTCATTACAGATGCGTTCAAACGCTTTCATATCCATGGGGTTGTTATACCTGTTGAAACTGGATTCATTGGGCAGTGGTGTATGAAGTTCTGACAGTATACGTCTAAGCTGGTAATAAACATGGAAACGATACACAGATCTAATCAGTTTGTTTGAGTGATTCAAATGGTCTGTAAATGAAACACCACAGCCTGTAGTTGAGCATAGTATTGCAAAGTTGAGTTGGTTTTGAAACATCTGTAGTGGACTTGAGGACCACTTTCTTGCAGTTGAGTCATCTGTTATTGGAGGGTTTAGGTAATGGTCAAACGGATTCGGTACTTTGACTTGAAATAGGTCTTGTACGCTTGCGTCAGACACAGCTATGTCAAGCTGATTTAGTTGAATTATTTTCTGTTCATAAGTAGGTGCGACATTGTATTTGGCATCCACATTAAATTGAAATGCGTTTGTAGTGGTAATGGTTGGTGATTTAAATTCCATCCTTTTTTATATGAGATAATAAAAATGTTTATTACTTTAACAAATCTTGACACAAGCAAACCAGTGTGGTTAACTAATGGGATTGATAATCGTGATGGTAGCAAGTCTGTAGCTATCCATGAAATGTTCTACACAGTAAAATGGTTTAATGTAGAAGATGATATATATAATAAAGTAATTTTTGATGGTAAGACTGAAGCTTTACCACCTGGGTATTATGACTTTTGTACTATAGCTGAATGGTTTCAAAGTAATTTTAAAATTAAAGCAACTTTAAATCCAGCTAACCTACTTGTTACATTAGAATCTCCGACACAAGATTGGTTAAGGATCTCAGATAGATTTGCATATTTACTTGGATTTTATATTGACGAAGATTGGTGGAGAACAGATGATTTAGGTGAATTTAAGTTTGGTATTATAACAATGAAGACCAAAAGACTTAAAATAACTGGAAAACGTCCTGTCAATTTGTCAGTACACAGAGTGCTAAATGTTTATTTGAAAGAACTAAACACATCTGAGAATGTTCACAATGGAAAGCCTTCAACTTTGTTGAGATGCTTACCAACTGGAACTGCACCGTATTGTGAAAGTGTAGTTGTTAGATTTCCTAATTTGCAGTTTAAGAAATTAGGTTCTAGTTTCTTTGAGTCACTGAGTATATCTGTAACTAATCAGGATGACAAACCAGTTCTTATGCATGATTTTAGTGTTGTGTTGGAAATTAAATAATTTTATTTTTGTTTATAAAAAATGAGTGGTGGTCCAAAGTTGAGAATCATACCAGTTGCATGTCCAGTAACAGAATTGAAAGATTTGGCAGACGTACAGGATTTTGAGAAGGAGGGGGATGTTGGAGAAATATATGGTTTTGAACTTGATTCAAATGGCATGTACAAGAGGAAAGTAATTGTTGACATGAAAGACGGTGAAAAACAGATTCCTAAACTTGGTCAGCTACGTGATGTTACTGTACCTACTCCACCTGTAAATAATTCGCCTTACAACTTAATACATGTGGGAAATAAGTGGGTGGTTTCACCTGTACCTGTTCCACCACCCACAATTGACTGGGACATAAAGTTGGAATTTATTAGTCCTTATGTATACACTGATGATGAAGGCGCCTTAGTGTTTAGGAAAGTTGTTAATTCTGGGCCGCTTATTGTAAGCCTTGTTCCAAGTTTTGCCCCAGACAACAATAGCAGAGAAAAACTGAAAGTTGAAAATTATGAGAGACGGCGGTATCTTCTTACAACTAGAAAGGGTAGATCAGATACTTCTGTTGTGTTTATGCCAGCAAGCTTAGTCGTGGCTAGAGAAGCGACAATAGTATTTGAAATTATCATGAAATCAGTAACTACTGCTAAAGAGGCTCAAATTGCACAGGGAATTAAACTTACATGGGACGAAACAGTAACAGAATCATCAAAGGTCTTTATTGCTATTACAAAAAATGTTGATGTTATTAATGTTTCGAGCAGTGTTCCAGCTGTCAAGGTGGTGGTTGACAAAACAACTTTTGTTCGTCTAACTTACATAAACCTTGAACACATTGATCTTGTTGCATTTTATTATGCCAGCAAATTGTATACTTTTGAAGAGTTGCAAAATGTAATTGCTGATTAAATAAAAAAAAAATATTTGTCAATAAAAAAAATGGTAAACTTCTATCCGCAACTACCGACGCTTGAGCCGACTGAAACAAATGTGATGACTAAAACAACACTTGCGCCTGATACACAGGTGACAGCTGTGCCAATTGCTTCAGATAAAACATTACAGGCAGATGCATTCAGATTAAATAATATTACAGAAGCTTTGAAATATTTGGAGAGTGAGGAGGCTAAGTACTCACGGTGCAAAAGGAGGTATAAGTCAGTATTTAATTCTGTTCAAAACACTTCTATGGCTATTGGTGCAGTTTCAGCTTCATGTTCTGTAGGGGGTATTGTTCTGTTCGCCACAGGAATTGGAAGTTTGGCTGGAATAGCAGTTGAGGGTGTTAGCGTTGCTACATGCCTGGCTTGCTTTGGTTTGGAAGCCTTGAACAAGAGGTTTCACACGAAATTACAGAAACATGAAGCATTGAGTACGCTTGCTGGTGCGAAGCTGAGCAGTATGAAACTTATTATCAGTAAGGCATTGAATGATAATTTTATTGATGATGAAGAATTTAAGCGCGTCCAAGATGATTTGAATAACTACAAGAAACAGAAATCTGAAATACAGAATAAAATGCGTAGTCAATCTCCCGTGAATGTTGAAGAACTAAAGGCTAGTTTTTTAGCAGAGGGAAAAAAGATAGGGGTACAGGAAACCACAGAAAAACTACACAATCTTTTAAACAAATAAAAATCAGATTTGGTAATCAATCAATATTTTTGTCATATGCTTCGCAGAGAGATGACATGTCATTTACACCACTTGTGCCTGATTATTTAACCCCATCAGCACCACCACCTGAGTATTACTGAGAAAAAAAAGTTTTTTTATTGTCCTTGTATCTTGATAAATCTGTCTCAGTGTCTTGGGACTTGAGTCAAGTTGTTGTAAGAACTTAGGGTAAGTACTTGTAAGAACTTAGGGTAAGTACTTGTAAGAACTTATGGTAAGTAATTAATAAGTTCTTATGGCAACACACATAAAGGTTACCTCTGCAGGTTCCTAAAAGTTAGTTGCAACTTGTTAATAAGTATTAAGTTTCACTTGGCATCACTTGATCAGGTAAATGATTGGGTATTGACAGAGACAATAGTTATAGAGAGAGAACAATAGAGTCCCGATAGATAATCAGATCAATAAGGCCGCATCAGTCATGCTTGTCAGTTTTTAAAAATCAAAGGGTTGATTCAGAATTAACGTGGGTAAAATTGGGGTCAAAATATGATATTAAAAAATGATGTAAATTAATGACTGATGCGGCTCTATTGAATTTATTGTCTATCGGGACTCTATTGTTCTCTCTCTCATTGACTGAATTTGCCCTTTCCATTTTCTCCACAAACAATCTGTCAACAGAATCTGTGATTGGGTTACGCTTGGAGAAGTACTGAACAGAGTTCATTTTCTTAGCCTGCAAAGCATACTTCACACTCTGTATGGCTGAAAAAGTCTCAATGTCTATAGCAGTGTTGCACCTGTCGACTACCTCTGCCATCACACTGAAGGAAGACTCCACAAGGGGCCCATGAAAACAGCTCAGTGCAGCTTTTACAAGCTTTGTCAGTGTAGGGTATTTTCCAGTTTTACCTACACTGGCCCACCAAGTGTCTACCCTCATGTCAGTGTTAAAATCAGGGAGTGAGCGGTCAGAATGAAACTTTCTCACTTCACCTTCAAAGGCGTCTTCACCATCATTCTTTTTATCTTCCTCCTCTTCAGTCTCAGACTTGTCTCCACTATCAGCATAATCTGATTTTCTTTGCTTGCTGCCTTTCTTCTCATGCAAGGGTTTGATCAGGCTTTCCAGCTTTAACATTCTGTCCAGACCTATAGTGGTGCCTTTCAAAGTAGGGGCAAGTGAGCTGAAGCATCTCAGAACTCTGTTCTGCAGTGGCATTTTCTGAAGAAGCTCCTTTCCGCATGCAACATACGCTTGGCATGCTGTAGCATGGAAGTACTTTTTCAAGCTGTGGGAAGGTGACTTTGTCAGGATGTTTCTTGCCATATCTCTGAAGAAAATATTCTTCACTGGTAGCAGGTTGTCACTCTTATCTAGGTCATGTTTCAATTTCAGCAGTTGTCTAGGCCCTCCCTGAAGCAGCTCTGGCTTTATAAAGCAGCCTAGGAACTCTTTTATGACATCTTCTTGCTTGCAGTGCAGTTCATGCATAAGAGGCTCTTTCTTTTGGAAAAATAACACATACTTATTCAGGATTGGCAGTACTGCTGTATACAGACCAAGAACCAGCAGTAACTTTCCTGCCACTCTGATTTTCCTTTCCTTTCCTCCTTTTGTTGAGGTAGAAAAGGTTTTCTTGATGAGACACTGCAACTTGCTGATGGCATTCTTGGCTGTTGTGCTGATGTTCCTGTCTCTGAAGAACCTGTCAATGATTTCACTGTATAGCTCCTTGTCAGCATCCTTCAAGAAGCAGAAAAAATATACTGTGAGGGCATCAAGGAGACGGAGAGTATCCACTGCAACTGAAAGCAAGGACAGCCAACGATGAGGTACATAGGCTTCTGGCGTTGAAGGCTTGATACCCAGAGCTGTACATACATCACCAAAGAGCTTGAGTTTGTATGGTGACCACTTGAACTCTGTGTTGATGGACTTGAGCAAACTTTCCACATGATTTTCAAAAGGGCTGCAGAACTTCTTTGCACAGTTATGTGCATGGTGGCAGGTGTCTCCATCAACATCCAAGAGATGTGGTGCTCTTCTGGAACGAATCGGCATTTCAAGACCGCTCTTTGAGCCCCTCATCACACGGCAGGAGTCCATTAGAACAGCCAGGAGGTTCTGCCAAGGAAGCTTGTGTCTGTCAAACAACTTGTCAAGTTCTAGGAATAAGCTCTCACTTGTGACCCGGTCAACAACAAAGGATGTCAGGTGATTGATAGCCACATTTTGCTCAACTTCGCAAAAGTGACTTACAAGCATGGTCACCACCTTCTGTTTGTTTGAGTTCATGGCCTCATCTATGTTCAGACAAAAGGGGGTCACTTGAAGTGTTTCAATAAGAGAACTTTCCAGTGCACCAGCAACACCATACTTAAGTTTATAGGAAGCTGTTGTGCGGTCCATTTTCATGGTGTCGAGAACTTTCTTGTCTCTTGCAAGGGCTTGTGACAAGTGTATCAGCTTTGGAGCCAATGTCAAAGGCAGTGAATTTTCAGCAAGAAAACTCACAAGCATGGCCTCTGCATTTCTCTTTCTGTCCGAAAATGGAGTCAATGGGGTAGTCCTGGTTTCCTCTTTGACAAACTTTTCCTGCGCTTGCAGCTTTGGATTAGCTCCATACACGGCAGACCTCTCAGGAAGAGGATTTCCTGGTGAAAGAAGTTTTTAAACACATAATAAATCTTAAGTGTGTGGCATATTGTGAAGAAGTAGTGATGTAAACAGTAAGGAAGAACTAGTAGGTCCATTAGTCACAGAAATTAGGCTAACTCCCAAAGCACATTAAAAAAGCTAAAAATATTAAACTATTTAGTATTTAATTTTTACTATTTAGAAACTTATTGGTCAGATTGATGATGAAATAATTATGGATAAATATAATCGCTAATAAGGCAAACAACGTTTAGTCTGCTGAGTGATTTTTTTCCTCTTATTTAATATATTTCTACTACTAATTATATATGAAAAGAAAACGATGTAGAAAAGGGTCAGAGAGGGGGTAGAGAGATGCTTACCTGGCAAAGTTGTATTGTTTTTCCGTGATGAAAACGCGGCCTGGTGCTTGTTACATTTGATGTGGTCTGCAAGTGCCACTTTGCCTCGCTTGTTGTAGTTGATCTCTGTGCGGCAAAGCGAACAATACGCGATACCACATGCTTCAACTTTCCTAATGAATTCACCGATGACTTCTTCACCAACTGACTCTAGCGTCCACTCCCACTTATTTTTTTAACAATTTTCATCAATGGACAGCGCACTCTGTCTTTGAACAATATCCTTCCTACCTGCCATTTTCGACTGCGACCTAAAGCTACCGGAAGTATCGGGCGATAGTGAACCAAACTACATACAAATCCAACCCATTTGAGAATTTTTTGCCATTTAAGAAGAAATTTTTTTTTTTTTTTTTTGTTTTGTTGTTGATGTTTTTAGACGCGGAAAATAAATCTGCTTCAGCTGAATTGTGAAAGAGTGTCCGTGGAAATCCGCGGAAACGCTGAAAAATCCCACCCCTGTATTATGCCAGCAAATTATACACTTTTGACGAGTTGCAAAATGTTATCGCTGATTAAATAAAATTAAAAAAAATTGTGAATAAAAAAAAATGGTGAACTTCTATCCGCAACTACCGACGCTTGAGTCTGTGCCGATTGATCCACATGTGACAACTGTGCCAATTGCATCAGATAAAACATTACAGGCAGATGCATTCCGATTAAATAATATTACAGAAGCAATTAAATATTTGGAAAGTGAAGAAGCAAAATACTTCAGGTGTAAAAGACGGTTTTCAATTCTGTTCAAAACACACCTATGGCTGTTGGTGCAGTTTCAGCTGGATGTTCTGTAGGGGGTATTGTTCTGTTTGCCACAGGAATTGGAAGTTTAATTGGAATTGCAATTGAGGGTGTTAGCGTTGCTACATGCCTGACATGCTTTGGTTTGGAAGCCCTTAACAAAAGATTTCATACAAAGTTACAAAAGCATGAAGCGTTGAGTACGCTCGCTGGTGCAAAGCTGATTAGTATGAAACTTATAATCAGTAAAGCTTTGGTAGATAATTTTATTGATGATGAAGAATTTAAGAGAGTGCAGGATGATTTGAACAATTACAAACAACTGAAATCTGAAATACAGAATAAGATGCGTAGTCAATCTCCCGTAAATGTTGAAAAACTAAAGGCTAGTTTTTTAGCGGAAGGGGAAAAAAATAGGTGTGAAAGAAACCACAGAAAAGCTTCAAGGACTTTTAGAGAAGTAAAAATCAGATTTGGTAATTTAATATTTATGACATACATTTCACAGAGAGATGTCACGCCGCTTGAGCCTAACTATTTGACGCCCACGGTGCCGCCAGAGTATTACTGAGAAAAAAAGTTTATTTTTTGTCATTGTAAGTTGAAAAAATTGTCCGAGTAATTTGTTGACTCAAGTCAAGAACTTACAATTTGTTATGTTTAAGTTCTTATAAGAAGTTATAAGTTCTTATTTTAAGACACCCCCACCTGGGTCTGCCCTGGGGGACTTGGGTGGGGTTAGGTATTTTTTAGTTCCCAGGGTCACCCTGGTCAGCCCCACAGGGTGGGTTTTTCTCTCTATTCTGGGGCATGTATTTCTGTCTACCCTTTGTCCATTCACCTGTATTTGCCTTTTTCAAACTCTCCCTACTGTCTGCACTGCCTGTAGCTCTTGATATTGGATGTGTGTTGCTAAATGGTCTTAGCTTTATTTAGGCCCCATGTGTTAGGTTTATTTAATGTATTTGACCGGCTGGCGACATACATTCAATGTTCTGTTTATTTTTTTTTTCACAAGCAGTGCAGGCACGTCCTGAGAAAGCCTTGTTGCTGTCGGGACGTTAAGCAATGTACAATCAATCAATCAATTATTTTAAGACACTTATAAATTCTTTTATGTCAACTAATTTATAAGAACTTATGCCAACTAATTTATAAGAACTTAAAAAGTTACCTGTAAAATTAGTTGGCAGTTGGAAATTTGTTATCAAGTATCTGTAGGTAACTTTAAAAAAATTGTTATCAAATGCATATAACAATTTGTGTGTGTGTGTGTGTGTGTATGTGGTTATTATTAAAATAACTGTGTTTTTGGGTATATTACTCAGAGGCAATGGTAAAAAATGGTCTTGAAATGCCTTTTTTCCTATCTCTAACACTGATCCATATATATATATATATACACACACACACAAGCACACACACAAACACAAACATACACACACATACAAACAGACAAACAGACAAACACACACATACACGCATACACATACAAACACACGCACGCAAACACATACACACACACACACGCTCACACATACATGCACACATACAGACAGACACACGCACTCACACAAACACACATACACGTACGCACTCACACACACGCACAGACACAAAATCTTTATTCAGCATACATGAATATTGTAGACTCCAGTCTGCAGAACACTTCACCACACTTCAGTTGTATGTCACGCGATACACAGCGGCTGTGTACACAAATTGGCACTGCGCACTTAGTCCCGTTGTTAAGGCCCTATGACGAAGTACGATAGATACCGGTCTGACTACGTCATTTGTTTACATTGGATACTAGTCTGACTGGTATCTAGCGTACTATGTCATTTGTTTACGTTGGATACCACGATTTGAAGGCTTGACCAGGGTGCTGAGTGATTATAAATCAATTATTCAGATACAAAGCCTTTCTTTGCCAGGGTGCAACAAGTGTGCTGACCAGGGTGCTGTTTTGAAAATCAATTATTCAGATACAAAGCCAATAAACACCTTTCTTTGCCAGGGTGCTACAGGTATACCCCACTGACAGTCCTGTTGCTAAAACCTATGTAAAGTCTGTTTCAATTCACTTGCAAAAAGCAAGCCATCTACATGAACGCGGTGAAAACACCTCACACTTGGTCCATAAACATTTAGAACGAGACAATACAAACAAACATACAAACATGAGGAAGGTTACAAATTAAAGTAGGTTATAGCACTGTCAGATCATAGATCTACTGTGGCCAAAGCACAAAAAAAGACATAGGAAAGAGAGGGGGCGCTAAGAAAGTGACTGAAAGATAGATAAGATAGATAAGATAAGATGGTTTATTGCCATATGTTTCCATGTACAAAACAATAAAAACATTGGAATTTGTCTTGATGTCAGTTACTAAGACTAAACACACACACACACACAGAGAGAGAGAGAGAGAGAGAGAGAGAGAGAGAGAGAGAGAGAGAGAGAGAGAGAGAGAGAAACATCTGATACAGTTAAAAACTGACTGTACACAATCATTCTCACTCGTCACTCGCGCTCTCTCCAATTAGTCCAGTTGATCAGAGAGAGCGTGAACAGCAAGAGGGAAAAAACTGTTGCGGAATCTGCTGGTCCTGGTACTGATGGACCTGTACCTGCGCCCTGATGGTAAAATTTGAAAAAGCTCATTGCCGGGGTGGGTGGAATCACTGGAGATAAGACGTGCTCTACGTAAGAGACGCTGCTGGTACAGTGAGTCCAGGCTAGGAAGATCTCTGCCTATGATTTTTGAAGCGGTCTTGACCACCCTACTCAGTCTGATTTTCTCTTTGGCCGTGATGGAACCATACCAAACCGTGATCGAAAAGGTGAGCACGCTCTCAATCACAGCTCGGTAGAATTGCATCAACATGTGGGCACCGAGACCGAAACTTTTCAGACGTCGCAGGAAGAACAAGCGCTGCTGTGCTTTTTGGACGATAAGGCGAGTGTTTTCCTCCCACTTCAGGTCACATGACAGGTTTGATTGATTGTACATTACTTAACGTCCCGACAGCAACAAGGCTTTCTCAGGACGTGCCTGCACTGCTTGTGAAAAAAAAAACTAAACAGAAAATTGAATGTATGTCGCCAGCCGGTCAAATACATTAAATAAACCTACAACATGGGGCATAAATAAAGCTAAGACCATTTAGCAACACACATCCAATATCAAGAGCTACAGGCAGTGCAGACAGTAGGGAGAGTTTTAAAAAGGCAAATACAGATGAATGGACAAAGGGTAGACAGAAACACATGCCCCAGAATAGAGAAAAACCCACCCTGTGGGGCTGACCAGGGTGACCCTGGGAACTAAAAAATACCTAACCCCACCCAAGTCCCCCAGGGCAGACCCGGGTGGGGCCACATGACAGGGTAGTGCCAAGAAACTTAAAGTTCTGGACTGTTTCAATGATTTCACTATTGATCACAAGAGGGGGAGGGGGAGGGGACTGTTTCTTTCTAAAGCAATGCATATGGAAGCCCCCCCCCCCCCCCCCCGAAGGGGGGCGTATCACATATGCACTGTTCCAGCCACTCAGTGCATGGAAATTTAAATCTAGGTCCCCCAAGGGGGGTCCAGATATTTAGCCGGTGTGGACAGCTGTTTCGGTCTTGGCCTTGGGGGACCTAGATTTAAATTTCCATGCACTGAGTGGCTGGAACAGTGGATATGTGATACGCCCCCCTTCAAGGGGGGGGGGGGGGCTTCCATATGCATTGCTTTCAGTCACTTTCTTAGCGCCCCCTCTCTTTCCTATGTCTTTTTTTTTTTGTGCTTTGGCCACAGTAGATCTATGATCACTGGTCGATCATGCACATTTCTCTCCCCTGACAGTGCTATAACCTACTTTACTTTGTAACCTTCCTAAAATATTAGCACTGGCAGTCTCCCCTTTTCTTTTCATACAAACATGAGCTTCTGGTGCGACTTGGTCATTATGGTGATTGACACGCATCAGACAAAATCTCACTCCATCCATTTTATGACCTGCCCGATGATTTTCTCACTCTCAGTCTTAAAGCCACTTTTAAGTGTAACCTGTCCGATGATTTTCTCACTCTCAGACTTACAGCCTTTTTTTTGTGGTATGTTCTGCGATTTCTCACTTTAAGACTTACAGTCACACATTTTCATTTGTCTTGTTTGTAATCTGCTCAGTGATAGATCACACATTTTCATTTGTCTTGTTTGTGATCTGCTCAGTAATTTTTTTACTCAGACTTACAGTTACACGTTTTATTTTCCTTGTTTGCGGCCTGCTCGGTGATAGATCACACACACGGACTTATAGTTACACGTTTTCATTTTCCTTGTTTGTGGCCTGCTCGGTGATAGATCACACACGGACTTAGTCAGTTATCAAAATGAAAGTGATAAAATGTCTGATGTGATTCAAACATGGTCGTTAAGACGCATTAGAACCTTTGTACAAACAAACAAAAAAAAAACAAGGTTATGGACCAGCGTTAGGTGTTTTCCCAAAATTTGCTATTTCCGGTACTTTTAACATTTCTTCAATTTGCTTCCGCAAACTATACACTTTTCGGAAAGACAGTGATAGCGAATAGAATTTCGGATACCCTCGTAGAACCCTGGCTAAAACACTCAACTGATGAGCATAAGGCTTTACATTCAATTTTAACCAATCCGTCCAGTTTAAGTTTGTTTCATTTTGTATTTTCTGTCTTTTATGGATTTCAGCACCCTCGACAAACAGGATAGCAGACATCAAGTTTTTTCTTTCTGTTTCTTGTATTATCGCGTAGCCATTTACCAAATACGGTTTCAAGGTTGCCAATGAAAGTGCAGTCAAATCACAGTTGGCTACTGCAATACAATCAGGAAGCGATCCATTTGATAGATCTTTTTCTAAATACAAATGAAGATCTTTTGGATCACTCGCCTCTTTAATTGTTCTTCTTTCAAGAACGTCGGCTAAATTACCAATTGTTTTTTTTTGGTATTGAATTCGCTGTCCAAAATCCAGGCTGGTTTGTTAATACGGACTCTAAGAAAGTCGTCATTGATTTAAGATAATCTAAGTGAGATTGAAGGATCAACCGGTCTTCCTCAACCCAATTCATTTTCTAAAACGTGTAATACTAGCCTGGTTAACAATTAAACAGTAAGATTTTCTTTTTTCAGCGAACTGCAGGCTAACCGCGAGGCCTTTTCTTGTTTCTAAATATCACAAATTTAACAGACAAACTAGCGACAAACTACCCGTCAGTGTCTTGTATGCAGTCACTTAAGTATTTGTCACGTACGTTAGTCAGAGTTGACTCGGGAAAATTACACTAGAATGATAGAACGATATACCACAAATTTAAACAGTCACTTACCGATCTCAACGTAGTATATTTTACAAGATTTAGTGCTATCACTGGATAAGAATTCTGAGATTTAGTGTCTGTCACTGAAAACACAACTGACTCACTCCACACAGCGTAATAGAAAGAATGCGGACCAGGCGCCTCAGTGTTTACAAAATGTTACACACCTGTTGTCAAGGGTGACTGACGTCACTGAGAGGTGCGCGTGCCCGGTGAGCCGGCGTGTCACAGTTGGCGACAACCAGCCGCTTGGCTAGGGGTCATTGAGTTCGCGTGTACATTCATGAATGTACACACTTACATAATCAATATATTAATTAACTCAGGTGTTAACCCCCTGTTGATATTACTATGTGGGGAGGTATGTTTAAAAGGGTGTATGTTTAAATAATAATGTTTTAGGGGTAAATTCCGACGGTATTTACTCTGTGCGGGGAACATGACTGATGAGGGTTCAAAAAGTTATAATTAAAGTTATAACTCAGTCATTGTGTTAATGAAGATTCAGTTCTCTCATTATATCTCTCTCTTCTGTTATGTAACAAATGAACAACTAATAATGGCTGCTGAAAACTAAAGGTCATGTTACTTATTCAAATGAGGTAGGTGAGTAGGACTGGTGTTTTCTTTTAAAAATCTGCCTTCTTTGGCATTTTGTACAGAGGCAGTATGCTGGAATGGGCGTAAAATCTCTTGATAGATGAGTAGAGACATGTTTGGTGCTTTGATTCATACCAGCCTTGGCTTAACAGCGGACTCTTTTTGTCTGAGTTGCCAAGCAGATGGTGATTTGAGGTGTGTACCAGTTTTGGATGTAGGGTTGGTACAGAATTATGTTGATAGCCAGGAAATGAGATGGGTGATGTCCTTATTTTTTTGGATTTTGTGCATGGCAAATGTGCAGCAAGTGGGCGTTAGTGTTGTTTAGGGGATTGAAAAATTAGGGGATGACTGGGACAGACTAAGGCTAGGGCATTTTAACACATGGGACTGCAGGGGAGACCCACTGTGTGCTTTGGCCTAAAGAGCTGTTGAGCTGCATGTTTGTTTTGCCACTTTCCATCTTCAAGCCAACACTGGCTTGGCACACTTAAATAAAAACAGTACATATATGTCACATAGAATCACAATTTTATGCATAATGAAATGCACAGTAAAATTATTTCCAGCACACAAGTTTGATTGCAGTTACATATTACAGTAACAGCGGTCAGTTCACAGTTCAATGGAATAAATACAGCCACATACTGTCAAACTCAAAGAGCTGCAAACATACAGCTTTGACAAAGATTGCGAAATGTTTTGAGGTACCGGTACAACATATCACTATCAGCCTGGAGCATTGAAAGTTAATACAAGCTAACTTCACCGAGACCTCCATGATTGCACTTGCTGCCAAAAAGGATTTTCTGTTGCTTTGGGTAGTACACATCACACACATTTAACCCCAAAAGTCTTCAAGGATAATTTCAAACCATCGAATAACTTGCTTTGAAATGTGTATGTACTGGCAAAATATAAAAGCATAAAGACTTTATGAAGCCACAATCACCTATAAAAAATGTTTAGTCTTTAGTAATAAGGAAATACAAACACTGACATTAAACCACAGATGATGGATGATGGCAGACAGCAAACGGACAATGGACAGACAATCAATGGCACCATTCTGCTTATTGCATGAGCCAAAAAGACTCCATTTATTTTTATATGGATCACAGCTGCTAGCAATTGATATTATGGTGCATACACAGGGCCTTCAAAAATAAATGAGAATGCTGCAAAGCTTTTACGTTGTGGCCAATTTCTTTTCAACTTCCACACATTAACAATGTCTTCCTACATCATTTAAAAATGCCCCTTTGTTGTAGCTTTTTGGGTATATGCGAGAGATACTGCAAATGGCAGCTCTGACTGTGGATTTAGTTTGGAAACACATCTTCACCTGGAAGAAAAACAGTAGACTGCTTGTCATGTAGAAACGGTTGGGCAGTTCAACATTCTCGTCCACGAGTCTGAAGTGATGAGCAGATGCTATTCGTTCCACTCAATTTTGTCACTATGTACACATGGGATGCTGTGACATGAAGCTTATAGTGACATGGTTTCGCTGCTCGTGCAATTCTTCTTCATAATGGCTGTTGCTTCGCCAGCCCACAGAACTTACAACTGGTGTCCGTCTGTGTTTGTGTGTTACAGTGTGCGTTGATCAGAGGGTAGGGTGGGTGAGTGTGGTGAGAAATGGATCAGAGGGATAACATTAAAATAGGAACAACTATGGGTTGGGTATCCCATCTTGTTTTCTTTTCCCATAGGAAAACAAGAAAGGCAAAGCCATTATGGCTCGCGTGTATGACCGATTTACATGTGTGCGACCTTTGTGACAAGGGCTGGCTTCTGCAGCAGCAAAATCCATGTTTTCTTGAAAATGTAAGCATTTTTCACACCTGTCAAACCCCCGTGACCCTTGACCTTTGTGATGAGTCGACTAAATTAGTATGAATAGGAAGGTCTTATCATCAGCTATCTTTGTACCAAATTTGTTTGAAAAATTTGCAAAAATTTGGGAATACCTACAATTTTATCAAAAATCAGCATTTTACAGACATTTGACAGCCTTTTGTGACCCTTGACCTTTCCAAGGGGTCATCCAAATTAGTATGCATAGATCTTATGATCAGGTATCTCTGTACCAAGTTTGCGTTTGAAGTTGTGAATAGTATTTGAGAAAAAAAACATCTTTTGTCAAAATATGGCTTTTTCACCTATTTCCTGAGCTTTGTGACCCTTGACCTTTCCCAGGGATCAACCAAATTAGTACGTATAGAAAGGTCTTACCATCAGGTATCGTTGTACCAAGTTTGGGTTTGAAGTTTTGAATAGTATTTCAGAAAAAAAAAAGTTTGTCAAAATATAGCTATTTTTGACATATTTCCTGATCCCCTGTGACCTTTGTGAGAGGTCACTCAAATTGGTATGTTTAGAGAGGTCTTACGACAAAGTATCCTTGGGCCAAGTTTGAAGAATGTGGCTTGAATAGTCTCTGAGAAATGCCAACGTTAAAGTTTACCACAGATGACTGACGGTACCACTGGCCCAAAACATAGACCCACTTCTGCTTTGCATGTGAGCCACAAAAAGGTACTCAGGTTTTGTCACCATTTCATCCAGTCGCCTTCAGTGTCAGTGGTCACAAACTTGCAGCAGTGAGGGCACTTAATCATAACGTTCTTGATTTCTGACATGTGAATTTGGGGTAACTAGTGCAAGAAACCTTTCTGTGGCTGAGCTTGAGAACGGCCCCCCCCCCCCCCCCCCCCCCCCCCCCCCCGACATCTGTTCACTCTTTGGTCTTTGTCCTGTGTCTTTCACACGAGCAATGTGTTTGCCTTCCGCTACTGTTAGATGTTTTACTTTTCATTTGCTGTCTTCGAGGTTGATTTCCAACCAGAAAAATGAGCTACCAACTGATGGTGGCACGGGAGTGAGCAGAGGCTGGCTAACAGCTGTCGAGTCAGTAAGAATGTTACAGTAACTCTTAAAATTTATGTAGGTGCGGACATTTGTATCTTAAGAACATCAAGTTTTGAGCCATGCTATCAAGGTGTGTCATTTCACTGTGTTACAGACGTGCTTGTTCATGAAACTTTTAAATTTTGAACATTAATGTTGATCTAGCCAATTATATCATTTATTTGGAATGACATTCACAATTTCAATCAAGATATGCATACGAGCCTGTGAAAAAATGTCATGTGTGTAACAACCGACATATTTTTAGTCAAGAAAACCGCACAACAACAGAAAATTAGTTCTTTTTGCGATTCTGCTATGAAGACATTGTTTTTGGAACACTTACATTTCTCACAGAGTCTCCCTTTCATCAAAATGGACTAATCTATAGATGATTTTCATGTGCATGTCCAGTAGTATGTCCAGTGAGACAACAAACATTTTTCTCTACTGACATGAAAAAGTTCTTCATTGTCCTTAGATGAAATAACAGAAATACAGATGACTGAAGAACTTTTTTTGTAAAATGTGGTAATCATACAAAGAACTGTGTTTTTGTGATTTTAATTGACCGAGTATATCCACCGTAACAACCAACACTGATTGTTACAGAAAACTTAATTTTAAAAGGAATAAAATACTTCCACCTGTGAGAACAGGTTATATCTTTTGAAAGAGAATTAAAAAAGATAAATTGACTTAATGTGATCATATTTATCACTGTATGCCCACTGAAACAACCAACATTTTCAGAAAGGGCCAGATTTAATTATTCGTTGCTGGAAATCATGTTTCTGCACTCACATTAATTAATTTCACATGCCCATACGCCAGATACATCAAAACTAACCAGTATCTAAAAAAAGCCTACTTTAAAGACATCACTGTTGGTTGTTACTTTAAACATTTCTGTTCGTTGTTACTCTTGGTACAAACGACCTTTTGTCACAGGCATATATAGACAATCATTTTTCTTTGAAGGCCCCTTGTACACATGCACCAGGCACCATACGTACATGTATACAGTTTGGCAAAATGCAAACACACACACAGAAAGACATTACAGAGGATTGTACATAATCACCGGCTTCAGCAGCAATCAATTACATCTCATTATGATTCAAAAAGTACATTATGTTCTGTCAAATTACATAAGCGGACTACTTTACACAAAGAGTGTGGTCTGAGGTCTGTTAGAAGTGAAATTGATTGTATAAGATGAATTATAGGGCCTTACTCACCAAAAGTGAAATATGTTAGAATCTTGTCAAGGGTAAGAGTTTGGTAAGATAAATCGTGGAAGAGCAGCCAAACTTATAAAGGATGGACTGGGAAAAGATGGCCTTGGTCAGTTCACTCGAAGACCACAGGACAAAATATGTGCCACTGCAATAAAGTACTTTATAAAACTGGCTTACATGTATCACAAAGGTCTGTACTAAATGCACTCGGCCTGACTCTTGTTGATTTTACTTTCAGAAATAAAAAAAATGTTGGCATCAGCTAATCGGTGACCAAACATTCAGCAGTATACTCTGTAATGTGTTTACCACAGTGCTCTCCCCCCACCCCCACCCAGGTGGCCCAAATATACTAAAATAATTTTCCTTTTGGGGAGTTCGGAAACCACCATCCTCCTCGGCGACGAGGGTGGAATCCCTCCACCTCCTTCCCTCCACATTTTTGTTTCAGATACTCGCACGTCTCCCTCCCACCCACCCACTCTCTGTCTTTTGAATTTTTGTCCAGTGAAAACGTCATCCCCCCCCTCAGTCATTTCGTATTTTGAGAGTATGAAGAGCAAAGCCTCATTGCTACACCCTTTTAAATCTTTATCAGTTTTCTTTTTGTTAATGTTTCCTTACAACCAAAACTGTCGTCCATTTCAGTTTGAACCATATTGACCCCATGCTTTCTGAGATACTGCGGAAAAAACAAAACATACATGTACTTACAGTGTATTTATGACGTGCGAACAATCTTAGATGTCGCAGTTCCAACTTTTGAGATCATGTCGTAATTCATTCCATGCTTGACAAAAATTCTTTTGTACATATCCATAAAGCAAATTTATCAAGAGGACTATCATAAAAAAGGCAAAATGCAAATACATGCATGGCGGCCATAACCTAAATTGTGATCTAATTTTTGCATCATGCAAACACGATCTTTGTTCATTTCTGTCAAAGTAATAAATTTGAAGTAAATCAATTCATGAATTTCGGATACCTCACGTAAAACAAACCACATTCCAATATGGCAGCCATGACCTTGACCTTGGTGATAACCATTTGTTTGTTTTTTCAATACACACTTTTTAGTAAGGTCTATAATCAGCTCAATGTTAAGCAAAACCCGTTGTAGTGATGCTGTCTATACAAAATACATCAAGAAAAAAACATGGTTGCCATAAAAAGTAATGACGAAATTCTTATGCTAAACACATTCTTCCATTAATATCTATCAAAACACCAAATTTCAAGCACACTAACCCATTAGTTTCAGAGATCTCATTTAAACAGACAAAACACAAATGTTGCCTCCTTAACCTGTCGTTAATCCAAGCCTGAGCCAAATTGGTCAGATGGTGTCAGAGATATTGCCCGCAATAAACACTCTATTTTGATAATCTCTATCAAAATGCTGATTTTCAAAAAAATTCATCGGTAGTTTTGGAGATCCTGTGTATGTAGACAAGACATGGCCGACATAACCTTAACCTTGGAGTTTCTTGTTTACGACACACCCTTTCAGTGCAGACTATCATCAGTCCAAGTTTGAGCCAATCGGTCCAATTTTGTTACAGAACACACTTGGACAAAGAAACTGAGGGGTCACTGACAAATAAACTGATCATGCAAAACTGCATTTTCATCCAAGTTTGAGTCCATATAGCATCGCAATTAGAATATGTATGCTACATTTGGCTCTATAAGTAGATGTAGAACATATATGAACTGTATGAATATGCAGCTGAAATACATGCTTTTCATTTGGTAAAATCATTATGCTGTGGCAAAGTCATTCAGTTGTTACACATGTACATGGACTCAAAGCAATATTTTTGCACTGCCTGGCATCCTACAAAGTGTACGGTGAATATTTTGTTGTTTCCTGAGTTTTATGATATTTCAATTTTTCGTGATTGCAATAAAAAATTTTTGCCCAAGTGCAAATTTGACAAATCATCATTTTGTCCATTTTCAGAACGTCGTTATTTCCACATTTATTATCTGACCATGTGTTCTTGAATACGCGTCTTTATTCAATATGATCACATGTACATGTGAGCCCCTCTTAACACTGGACATTGAAAGGCTATCATAACTGTTTTCAGAGAATACAGTGTATAGCACCTTCTTTTGAGACCTTTTTTTTTTCTGAAGAACAATTTGAGTCAGATTCCCTACTTTGTAAATGTACAGTTTGCACTCTTTGCTCATCTCCCAGTTCCACATCAAGGCAGCCATGCCCTGAAAGTAATTCAGTTAATTAAAATGGGTGACAATCGGCAGCAGCGTAAGTCTATTACTATAAGTATGCAACGCCTCTGGCAAAAGTTGACCTGTAATGTTACTGGCGACACTCATTTGAACAGATATTTCCCAAGTATCTATTTTAAGACCAGGTGTCGAGAGCACTTGGGTAGACCTATTGACAAAAGAAACACAAGCAATCTTGCATAATAAAATGTTAGTCTTAGGAAATATTGCCATTTAGACGTCATGTAATGTTCTAAGCAGGCAATTTTGAAAGAATACTTTTGTTGTACGGTGCAGGATTTTTTTGTGGTGTGTGAAGGAGGTTGGGAGCAAATGGCTGCATAAGATAACAAAAGGAAAGAATACAATTTTCTCATAATTTCCTGCAAGGACGCAAAAAGGCAAACAAAAATCTTGCTAAGGCCGATCTCAAATTATCAAACAGAAGAATTGTTACCATCTCGGTACACTTGACTTGTCTTTTCTCTGCATCTTCAATCTTTTTCAGAAACAAGAATGGCAAAGCCCTTTAGGCTCACGCGCATAAATGATCCAGTTCTAATGTAAGTAAAGGGTTGGCTTTTGTACATTTTTCACACTTTTGTCATTCTCCTGCGACCCTTGACCTTTGAGAATAGTGAACCAAACTAGTATGCTACCTTTCTACCAAATTTTGCTAAAACATTTAGCAAAAGTGCTGATAAAAGCTATAAAAATTCTACTTCTTTTCACGTCAGTTGCTGATCGCTGGTGACCCATGACCTTTCCAAAGGGTCATCCAAATTAGCATGCATACGAAGGTCTTACCATCTGGACCAAAGTTGGGTTTAATGTTGTAAACTGTATTTGAGAAAAAACAATTCTTGTTGGGAAATTGCTATTTGTGATCCATATCCTGACCATTGACCTTTCCAAGGGGTTATTCAAATAGTATGCATAGGAAGGTGTTACCATCAGGTAGGTCTTACCATCAGGTACCTCTGTACAAAGTTTTGGTCAGAAGTTATGAACAGTATTTGAGAAAAAAACATCTTTTGTAAAAGTAGGGCATTTAAAAAAAAAAACTATTTCCTGATCTCTTCTGACCCTTGACCTTTGGGTCATACAAAATATTATGCACAGAAAGGTCTTACAATCAGGTATCTTTGTACCAAGCTTGTGTTTGAAGTCATGAATAGTATTAGGGGAAAATCAAATTTTGTCAAAATAATCCTGTCCTAATTAATCCCTTGTAACCTTGACGTTTGAGAGAGGTATGTTTAAAAAGGTCTTGCCACAAAGTATCCTTGGGCCAAGATTGAAGACTGTGGCTTGCATAGTCTCAGAGAAAATGCCAATGTTTTTACCATGGTCAACGGCAGTCGCCAGACTCTAGACAGACGACCACTGACCAATAACGTAGATTCACTTTTGCTTCAAATGCGAGCCAAAAATCAAGTAGAATTGAATGACCGCATTTGTCGTCATGTTATAATAATAATAATAATAATAAGCGCATTAAATAGGCGCTTTATCCCAATTGAAAATCAGCTCAAAGTGCCGCCGCGAACTGAACCCAACAAGCACGCTCACGTGAATCACGCGCATTCACTCACACACTGTACATAAACACAGAACATTCACGTGGTGCTAAGGGCAAGCTCAAGCGAGCTACTGTAGTTTTTGGAAATTCAAAATCGTTTGTATTTGAAATTTGATTAAGTGGGCTGAAACTGATACCAAATGTTGTATTCCATCATCTCGTGAAAGACAGTGACGTGTCAGAAATTTCCATGCAACCTTCCCATGATGCTGACCTGATTTTTGTTTTTTGAAGTCTGTGTATTTGTTTTATATGTCACTACAGAACTTTCAAGCTAAGGTAATAAAACATTTCACGCTGATTAAAGTTCCAACATGTTACTACATGTGCTGCAACTTTAAGGTGACAGCGTAGCTATCCAATGCCACAAGATGTTTATTTCTTTCATTAACAACACGGCAAAGCCACAGAAAATTCATCTCATGTCTACTCAAGAAATGAAAGCTTCATTGGTGCTGACCAGAACTGTTTTTGTTAGAGCTAATGGTAAGCTCACTTGGTTTAGTCATTATCGCTTACTATCTCTTCCCACCCTTTGCACCTAAAGCCCAACCTCCATGTACATGTTTAATACAGCCAATGTTGTGCTTTGTGCAATACAAATCCAGTGCCAGCAAACAAAAAGGAATTTCTAAAGTGAAATAAACATCACTTTAAAATCAAATGCATACTGCCACCATTGAGGCCATGGTTAAAATGTGAAAGACATGGGTAAACCAGTTCAACAGCGTCGGATGAATGTGGAACAGAACATCTGGGAGTGTCAAATGCCTTGAGCAGCAAAAGCAGGTATTTTGTTGATGAACTCCAGTTATTTAAAATACTGATCTCACAATCACTCACACACTGTTAATTCACAGAGAAAGGTTGAGCCTCATGAGCACACTGTGTGTGTAGTGACCATGTTTCCCACCTGCTGTGTCACTGTACGGCAAGACTGTCCATGGAATCCTACAAAGAAAAAACAAAATCAGATACGAATACAAATACCTTTATTGTCCCAAGATGGGAAATTTCTTTGCAGCAGAATTGTTTTTAAACGATTGTAAAAACAAATGTGAACATAAAACAAATACATTTGACTGACAAGAACACACCAACCAAGTACAGAGAGTATGTTCACGTACATAACGTCGCAACCATCTGTAATGTTAAATCCACCTAGAAAGAAAACGTTCTTAAAAACGAACCGAGACGACACTACCTTATATGATGACGATTTCATCCCAAAGTCTACCAAATGTAATGAGCTCGCATGTTTACCAAGTGTTTTTTCTGACATTCACAATCAGATTAGGGCTAATGGACGCAAATCCTGCAGGTCTGCACGGGTATGAAACATGACTGACAGCGTGGACAGAATTCCTCATCATAGCTTCACAAAGGCGCAACTTCCAGACAAAAAGGTGACTGCCAAGCATGAACAGCATTGGGTTATTGTCTGTACAACATTTTAGAAATTTTCTGACCTCACAATTGCATGTAAAGCCGTACATCTGAAATTCAGCACAATTATTCATCTAATAGTGACGTAGACAATTCCTGAATATAGCTGACCTAGGGAAAACAGTTTGAATTTTACAATTTTTTTTCCTTGAACAAAATAATTTTCAATTAAAAAAAGTTAAGAGCTACAAATGTGCTAATGAACCATTCAATTTTACTCTAAAGTAGGTAAAAGAACTTACTGACAAGTTATTTCTCTTTAAAGAGCAGTCATATATTTTTGTCTAGCGTATTGAAAACCCCGGTAGACTTTGAGATGGGGCTGGTCGAAGCACATCCGTAGCATGCAAATGATGAACATAGGCGGGCCCACATCAGACTGACGGTGAAATAACACGATAAAAATTATGTCGTGCCTAGATATGCTAACGTGCTGTTAATCGTACATTTCACCTACTACATAAAGCAGTAGGGACTACCCCCAGGCGCCCCGCCATCCGCATTATATATATACACAATTTGTCATTCAATTCTGAGAATGCTCTTGCTGTGCTAAATGCCATGGAATTCCAGGCTGGTAAGCTTGCATTGTGTCATCAGGACATCCGCTGCCCTTTTTGTGACTGCATCGCTCACTAGATCTAGAAAGAGAGGGGAGTGGGAGAGAAGGAATGACAGACCTATCATTTTGATCCTTCCACTGAACACCTACTACATAAAGCAGCAGGGACTACCTGTAGGCGCCCCGCAATCCGCTGCCATGTAATTCCAGGCTGGTAAGCTTGCATTGTGTCGTCAGGACATCAGCTGCCCTTTTTGTGACTGCATTGCTCAGCCTGGAATTTCATGGTATTAGCACAGCAAGAGCATTCTCAGAATTGAATGAAAAATTACGTCTCTTGGAGCTAATCTGATTGAGTCCATTTTTGGCTTTGGGCGACGCCTTTGTTAAAAGTAAAGAATAATTGCACCACAAAATTGCCTAGGTGTTGCCTTTTCAAAATTAGTCTTCTTCCACTACAACACCTCATAAAGCTTGAGGGATGCAATCCGCGCTGTACTAGTGGTGCTACCAGTAAATTCTGGAGGCGGCTTCTGGTACATGCGTTGTGTTTGCAACTTTCAAGTTACGCCATATGCCTACCTGAAGAGCCCAGCCCCCCCCCCTCCCCTGAGTTCTGAAAAGGCCGACTGAAGATTCACACATGTAAATATTGTAAGCCAATGGCTTACATGTTCTCGATTTCGTAAGCGATTCACATTATTTTTGTTGTTGTTGTCGTTTATAACCGTTAGAGACGCTTTAGAATGCTTTCTCAAGTTCACTAATGCAATTTGCAAGACTATGGCCAAAGCTTTTCATCATAGAACTATGGAAAGCAGTCTGAAACTTGACGGTGATTGGCACCTTAGCAGATGAACTAAGGGAGCTAATTTTACCGGAAATAATGACGAGGGCAAATTTTCGAGCGGAGATTGAATTTCTACTGATATTGGCAAGATTGACTGATTGATTGTACATTGCTTAACGTCCCGACAGCAACAAGGCTTTCTCAGGACGTGCCTGCACTGCTTGTGAAAAAAAACAACTAAACAGAACATTGAATGTATGTCGCCAGCAGGTCAAATACATTAAATAAACCTAACACATGGGGCCTAACTAAAGCTAAGACCATTTAGCAACACGCATCCAATATCAGAGCTACAGGCAGTGCAGACAGTAGGGAGAGTTTTAAAAAGGCAAATACAGGTGAATGGACCTCGAGTAGACCGAAACACATGCCCCAGAATAGAGAGAAAAACTCACCCTGTGGGGCTGACCAGGGTGACCCTGGGAACTAAAAAGTACCTAACCCCACCCAAGTCCCCCAGGGCAGACCCGAGTGGGGGGATATCGGCAAGAAAAACTAACGACAAGACAATTTGTGGTTATAATCGGAATTCTGTAGCTAATCTGTAACTCAGATTATTTCCTGAGATTTTATTTCAGTGCAGTTTGCAAGTTATAAGCTTTTATTCTACCGTGTGTAAGCCTTTCTTGCTTGCTGGCACCCCGTTGGAGGAGGTGGAGTCCTTCACCTAACTCGGGAGCATCATAGACAAAAAAGGCGGCACTGATGCAGATGTCAGAGCACGAATCGGTAAAGCCAGAGCAGCCTTTCTCCAGTTAAAAAAAGTGTGGAGTTCCAGAGAGCTGTCACAACACACCAAAGTCCGGATTTTCAACTCCAATGTAAAAGCAGTTCTCCTATATGGAGCAGAGACATGGAGATTGACAAAAACCACAGTCAACAGAGTACAGACCTTCATGAACAGTTGCCTTAGAAGAATTTTGAAAATCCATTGGCCAGAGAAGATCAGCAACGTCAGACTCTGGGAGAGAACAGAGCAGATAACAGCAGAGAATGAAATTGGGCGAAGAAGATGGGGATGGATCGGTCACAGCCTGAGAAAGCCAGCTTCCAGTATCACTAGGCAGGCATTGTCATGGAACCCCCAGGGAAAGAGGAAAAGAGGTAGGCCGAGAAACTCCTGGCGTCGAGACCTCCAAGCTGACATCAAGAGACTGGGAACCACCTCGAGTAGAATCGAAGGAGAAGCACAGGACAGGAGTTGCTGGAGGTCTCTCGTCGACGGCCTATACCCGGGTAGGGGTGACAGGGTAAGTAAGTAAGTAAGTGTAAGCCTTTCACTTTCGAAGGTAGCCATTTGGATCCGCTGAAAACGAAACTCTCCGTTTGAATACAGATTCCTGAATGAATATTTGAAATTGTTTTATAAACCGAACGATTCTGAATTGCAGTGATGTTATATGATGACATTATCTGACATGGAATACGATTTATTATGCCTAATTATCGACATTGTAAAGAAGAATGCTTGCGAGTAACGGTCCACTAACCGCTTGTTATGAGTAATGCGGCTAGACTACGCTAGATCTAAGTAAATTCCAGAATAGATTCAATTTTTCCGACATGGTGAATGATCGGAACATCTTACTAAATAGCTGGAAATACTTGGACGTTTTATTTGAGGCTCTATGAATTGAGAAACTAAGGGACTATTTTGTTTTGTGTAGTTTCTAGTAGGAATGACCAACTACGGCATTACGCGTGCCTACTAGAAGCCGTCAGTAGGAACCTGAATAACTAAATGTAAGTGTCCAGACATAGGGACAAAGAAGGAATTAAAAAGTATAAAATCCCGGGAAAAGAAAGCCGGGTACCTGCTCCCCCACATTCCCTACCTGCTCCGCTGACGCAGATTTTTTTCCACCAACTGACTTTGCCGATGCAACGTAATTTTTTTTCCTATGTCTACTGGCCAGCAACGATTTTTCTTCGGTCAGAAGAGGTAGTCCCATTACAACTACACAACGATTTTTCTTCAGTCTTCATCTCCGACAGAGGGTCTCTAATTCGACAGAAGAGGTAGTGGTCCCATCACAACTACATTTCGATTTTTCTTCGGTAACTACAGAGGATCTTCTACTTCGACAGAAGAGGTAGTGGTCCCATCACAACTACACCACGATTTTTCTTCGGTAACTACAGAGAGTCTTCTACTTCGACAGAAGAGGTAGTGGTCCCATCACAACTACACAACGATTTTTCTTCGGTCTTCATCTCCACCAGAAACAACAGAGGATCTTCTACTTCCATCAGAACGTCATAGCAGATTCACGCGGCTGGCTGCAAACCTTCCTCGCATGTAAGATCGCCACAAACTTTATTGCATACGATTTTGTTAACGCAGTCGTCATCACGGTAGGATTCTGCTAGTATTTTGTCAAACAGGACATTTTAGATTAACTCCCCTAAACAGATTATCTCCCTAGGTTGTTGACAATTAGCCAATTAGAATGCGTAACGGTCAGCCAATCGATCCGTTTGGATAACCGAGAGAGAAAACTGACAGGGGTAGTTCCCAGCAAAGAAAGTAAGAATAATCTTATTTATTTGCCTATTATTTATTAGAACCGTTAGAAAGTTGCCGAGAACTTGCAAGCATTTTTCTAGAGTAACCAGAGAACGAAGAAGAAAGGGGAAATTATATGACTTCGTGATTTGAGAAAAAGAGAAGTCTCTTCCTGAAGAGACGAGAAATATGTAATTAGTACCAAGAAAAGAACCTTGTTTTCTAAATTTATTATCTCTGTCGTTTATCAGATAACAGTTTATTGCGTGAGATTGAACGGCGCAGTTACAGTTGGTGCGTGAGTTTGTGTCTGCAGGAACTGAAATTGCATACACACGCGAAGCTTTTATAATGACAAATTAGTAATGGTTAGCCATCCTGACATGTGGATGTGATTCCTCTGCCACGTAAAGAGTACGTCGCAGGGGTGTCGCATCAAGATCATCACAAGTGCACGCACGCACAAAAACAAATCCCGAACCACCTCCACAGCTAAAAGAAAGGCAAATAAGAGAGCTGCAAAGGAGTGAAAGAGTGAAGAAGGGGATTTGTTACAATATGTATTCTGGTGTGTGAGTTTCGACCATACAGCTCTAGATTATGAGGTCCAAATCTACAGATGTGTACACAGACAGTGTACACCGGTACAGATATACACCACCACCATCATTATCATCACCACTGCCACTAGACTGAAGCACCAACAGCCAAAGGTCCAGTCACTGCAACTAACCTGTGTCAGGTGAGTGCCCAAAGGACTGGGTGTGCTGGCGGAAGCTTCCATGCTCAGTGGTGTGGTGACTGTGATGCTGGTGAATGTGCTGGTTGGCACTCTTGCTGTACTTGCTGTGCTTTCCAAACATGTCATCGCCAAACAGATCATTAGCAAAAAAATCACCTCCAAAGTCAAAGTGCATACCTCGACCTCTGTTGCCACTAAAGTGGAAGTTATCAAAGAAGTCATCCCCTGCATCATCAAAGAGGTCGTCAAAACTAAAAAATCCACCTGGACCAGCATCATAGCCTTGATGAAATTTGTTGTGAGTGTGATGAAAGTTGTGGTGAGCATGATGAAAGCTGTGGTGAGCATGGGGATAATGCTTGTGGCTCTGGTGCTGCCTGAAGGCATCATCAAAGTTCTTGAAGAAGTCATTGAAGTTGAAGTTTCCTTTGAAGTCCTGACCTTGTTGTGCCTGCTCATTTTCATCCCCATAAAGGTCATACTGTTTTCGTTTATCCATGTCAGACAAAACCTCGTATGCTGCAAGAGAAAAGTGAAAGCAATGTCAAATAGACTGAATTCAGACTGTAGCACATATGATGAACACCTGTGTTAGTATTGTATCTTGCATTTCAGTCAGCCTGCTAATGTGTGTTCGCAATACCCTGGTATTTATGACTCTTAGACTTAAATTACGCACAAATTATCTTTCCTTATTTAGTCATGCTTCAAGTCAAAGGTCCCTTCTTTGGTCCGAGCCCATGCCCCTTTTTGTCCCGAGCTTGTTCTGCAGGCTACAACTGTGCTGCTGAAAACAACTACCATGGCAACCAAACGTGCCTAAAAGTATGGGATCAGTAGTGGCAGGGCTAATGCATTTTTTTTTAACAAATATGACATGAAACCCAAAGTCAAAACTTAAGTTTCACTAGAGCGATTTAGAACAAATTGACCTTATTTGAAACAAAAGGTAACCGAGTACAATTTACTGTAATTTGCAACAAAGTTAATTGAAAACAAATTTTTGTAATTTGCAACAAAAAAGCCAACGAAACATCGACGATGCAAATTTATTTATTTATTTATTTTATTTATTTATTATTATTATTATTATTATTTTTTTTTTTTTGGGGGGGGGGTCTTGTTGCACGAAGGTGGAGGGGAGGGGAGGGATGTGTGTGTTTGTGTGTGTGTGTGTGTGGGGGGGGGGGGGGCAGGGGATGGATGAGAAGTGTGTGAGATAGATTATGTTATTGGTCGCAGGGGTTTGCTACACGGACCCTTTGTAGGCCTAAGGGAGGTCAAAGGAACCATTGTACCCTGAAGGCCTGAGGGTACAATGGTTCCTTTGACCTCCCGAAGGCCTACAAGCCCCTGCTACCAGTAATGTATTTGTTTTCATTCCTCCACTATTTTCGTAAAAAAAAATCGAGAAGACATCTTCCGATCTGGATCACGCCAGACATGATTGACGTCAAAGGAACATAACAGACATGACGTAATTTAAAATATATCATGACGTTGCCGTCTCCAGTACTGAGTGTGCTTGTTGTTTTGAACAACACTAAGTAACTAAATAACTTTTACTTTAGAACGTGTTGGTGATCTTTTATACAACAAAACTCGCATCCAAGATGTGTCACAAAGAGGGCTATAAGAAGTCCGCCATTTGTCACTACAAGGGTTTTTGTATCACTGGTCAAGTGACGTAGGGATGAAAACAAACTTAATTATACCATTGTGATAATGTGGCTAAAATCATACGTGCGCATGTGTCTTTCGCTGTTTTAGCAGAATGATCCCACTGTTGAGTTGCTGTTCCTTCTCTTTGAAAAGATATGAGAGGAAGGAGACATACCAGCAGACTGGAAAGAGGGCTACCTCATTAAGATACAAAAGAAGGGCAACTTGAGTAACCGTGAAAACTACAGTGGAATCACACTATCAGTCCCAGGAAAAATTGTCAACAGGATAATCTTAGATAGAATGAAAGATGCAGGGGACCACCAGATGAGAGACCAAACAGGATTCCGAAAAGGAAGATCATGCACCGACCAGATATCAACATTGTGCATCATTTAAAACAGTCCATCAAATGGAGTTCATCCCCTGATATCAGTTTTGTAGACTATGAGAAGGCATTTGACAGTGTCCACCGAGAAAGTCTCTGGCAGCTCTTTCGGCACTACAGGATACCAGTCAAGCTAGAGAACCTGATCAAGAACTCCTATGATGGAATGACCTGTAGAGTCACCGACAGTGGCCAGTTCACAAGGAGCTTGGAGGTTACAACTCGACTTTGAGGTTACAACTCGAGTCAGGCAAGTCACCATTCCTATTTCTCCTGGCAATCGAGTGGATTTTGAAGAAGACAACAGCAGGGAAGTGGGGGCATTTACATACCTGGGGAGCATCATCAACACACAATGGGGCACAGACATAGACGTCAAAGCAAAAATCGGGAAGGCGAGAACAGCATGCCTCATGAAGAAAAGGTGCACCAAAATACATCTTTTCAACTCAAACGTCAAGTTGGTCCTTCTTTATGGAGCAGAAACCTGAAAAACCACAAAAACAAGTATCAGGAAAATCCAGACTTTCATCAACAGCTGCCTTCAGAGAATCCTCTGGATCCGTTGGCCAGACACCATTAGCAATTGCGACCAATGGCAGAAGACAAACCAGCTTCCTGCAGAACAAGAAATCAGAAGAGGAAGTGGAGATGGATAGGGCACACCTTGTCGAAATCAACCACAAACAACACCAGACAGGCCCTGTCTTGGAATCCACAAGGCAAAAGGAAAAGGGGGAGACCCAGAAACACCTGGAGAATAGACTTGGAGGCCAACACCAAACAGATGGGGTATACTTGGAAAGAGATGGATAAAATTGCCCAGGACTGTGGACACTGGAGAAATGTTGCTGAAGGCCCATGCTCCGAGAGGGGCAACAGGCCTAACTAACTTGAAAAGGTCAACGGTCACACGAGGTATAGAAAAAGGTTTAAAAAAAAGTCATATTTTCACAAGATTTTTTTTTTCAAATACTATTTCAACTTTAAACGCAAATGTGGTACAGATATATCTGATGGTAAAACCTTTTATGATACTAATTTGGATGACCCCTCGGAAAGGTCAACGGTCACAAGAGGCCCAGAAATGGGTCAAAACTGACGTTTTTCACAAAAATATTCTTTTCTCAAATACTATTTTCAACTTCAAACTCAAACTTGGTTCTGAGATACCTGATGGTAAAACCTTTCTGTGCATACTAATCTAGATGACCCCCTGAAAAGGTCAAGGGTCACAAGAGGTTGACTATGATAGAATTTCAGTTTTATCAAAGTTTTGGATCAGTCGTGCACATAAGCCATAATGGCTTTTGCCATTCTTGTTAAAAAGACCTTCATCAGGCCTGCAACACAATATAAACAAGAATGGCAAAGTCCTCAAGGCTCACGTGCATCCGATCCATATAATGACCTTGACTAAGTGTTCTAACATAAGGAATGGGTTGGCATTTGTACCTGCAAAATCCACAAAATTTATTAATTTTTTCACTCTTGTCAACCTCCTATGACCCATGACCTTTTTAAGTATAGGTAGTGAACCAAATTAGCATGCATAGAAAGGACTTATCATCAGCTACCTTTCTGACAAATTTGGTTGAAAAGTTTTGCAAAACTCATGATAAAAACTAAAATTCTACAAAAAATAGACATATTTCATATCATTCGCTGATCTCTTGTGACCCTTTACCTTTCCAAGAGGTCATCCAAGTCAGCATGCACATGATGGTCTTACCATCAGGTATCTCTGTACCAGGTTTTGGGATGGAAGTTGTAAATAATATTTGAGAAAAAAACATTTTTTAGTCAGAAAATGCTATTTGTTACTTATTTCCTGATCTCTTGTGACCCTTGACCTTTGCGAGGGGTCATCCAAATAAGTATGCATAGGAAGGACTTGCCATCAGATATCTCTGTTTGGGTTTGAAGTTGTGAATAGTATTTGAGAAAATAGTATTCACATAACCTATTTTGACCCTTGACTTTTATGATGGGTCAACCAAATTAATATGCATAGAAAGATTTGGCTTTAAAGTTGTGAATAGTATTTGAGAAAATATACAGTTTTGTCAAAATACTTTACCTATTTTTTTAAACCTATTTCCTGATCCCTTGTGACCTTGACCTTTAAGGAAGGTCACTCAAATTGGTACGTTTAGAGGCTGGGCACACACTACCACAAACGCCTATTGCTGGGCGCAATTTTGTGGTGGCAATGTTGCTGCCACATTATGGGGCGCCAGCAATATTGCCGCCACAACTTGCCACCCGATACAATCCGAGTCTATTTTCTTGTGGTAGCCCGCAAGGCTAGAACAATGTTGCCGCCTCTCAGCCAATCAGCGATGTCCTTGCGTCACTTCCTGTTTCTTCATTTTCCAAGCCAGAAAAAATGGCGGACTCAGAAGCTGAACGACAGCTTTGAGACTGTTAACTCATTGGAGATGCACCGCATGCGAAAACACTGTGAATAGCCGCGTATCCATATGCGGCACGTCTCCAGTGAGTTAACTGATCAACCTTGTCCGAGAGTTCCCATGCATATGGGACTCCCGCAGCTCCGAATATTTCAACCGCGTGCGTGAGAGCCATTATATATATGGTAATAGCAGGTCAGTCGGTACAAATACATTGCGTGTACATTGAAACGTGCCACAAAGCCGATGTGGCAGGTGGTAAATTTTTGCTTACCACACATTGCCGAAAGCAAAATCTGTCAGCGTGAACCGAGCCCCTTAGAAAGGCTAGCCACAAAGTATTCTTGGGCCAAGTTTGAAGACTGTGGCTTGAATTGTCTCCGAGAAAATACTAACGTTAATCACAGACGACGACCACTGCCCAAAACAGACTTTCTTCTGCTTCAGAAGAATCTAACGGAGAAAGAAACACACTTAGAAAATACAGTTACAACGCAATTTATTATTATTTTTTGTAAATACCCTTTTTCAAAATAGACAAACAAATATAGAGATCAGTCACTACTTATAGTCTAGCAGCTGCCCTTCATAGACGATCAGCCGTTTACGAGATAGTGATTTTCTAGAGAGTAACAAAGGTTTGGGTATATCAAAATGAAGTCTAGTATGAATAAAAGCAGTGCGCACTCGTTTTAAACCGCCGGAGCATGGAGACATTTTTCTGTAGCACATTTTGTTTCCAGTATGGCTGCAGACGAAACCAGGACCTTCGCGGCCATGTTTACAGGGGATCAGTAGTTTACACGGATCTCATTGTTCCTGTATTCAGTGGTAGTATGCACTATATGTCACTTAAAAGGATTTCATTTTTTAAAGTAATATTTTCACACTTAGATATATTAAGAGAAGAAACAATTACGAAAACGCTTGCCTTGAACGCAAAATTAATATCGTTTCGCAACAATAAGGTATCCCAAAATCACATCACGTGATGCCACGACCTCCGCGGACGTGAATTTCCGTGTGCCGACGGGTTCTTTTTTATTTGTTCTACAAAAGCTTGTTTGTTTAAAAAAAAAAAGCAAACGTGTCAAGTTGCTGTGTGCATTTTTACGGCTTGATAAAGGTTTGTCACGTTTTTTTCCATTCACTTTACCATCGCTTTGCCCGTTTCATTTCGACAACACAGCACCAAAACAAAACGTAACCCACAACACAAACGCTATCTTCAAAACCTATGCTGCATTCTGTAAAAGAAAAAGAGTGCCACACCACTTGGTTTTAACTGTCATGGCTGAGCAAAGTTTCGGAACTTGATTAATTATTTTATGCAGCAGTAACATTTATTTTAATCAGTTGCACTGACAAGCTATGTTGTGATGTGCGATCACTGCCAGTGCCAATTTTGCAGTCTCAGTGATCACTGATGGTACAGTACACTTCACACTGAAAAAAAAAAAATACACAGCACAATGTGAACACGCTTGGAAGTTCATGCAATGCTTTGTTTAAAATTGAACCGTATCTTGCTAGCAGTAGCCTACTGCACAAAAGAGGAACTTATTTTGCTGCTGTGTTATTTGCAGTTTGTCTGCATATAGACATTTGCAGTTCGCTGCAAGGATTCTTAGCAGCTGACATTAGCACTGACATATTGGGATTAAAACGAGAAAGAAAATGGAGAAAGGTGACACAGAGATGATTTAATAAATCAGTCAAGTGATCAAATGAATGAGATATCTATGTTTTATGATAAACAGCTAGTTATGGGAGGGGGGGGGGGGGAAGGAGGCACATACTTTATAATGTACACGTACTATTTCTTTCAGTGTTTCCATCACCCACTCATAACGCCATTAGACTCGATGAGTTGTCATGTTTTGAGTGGTTTACAAAATACATGTACTTGTTGCTGTTACATTATCTTTTTACTGGTTTTGACATTTCGCTGTAAGATTTACAGTCACATACTTTAAGCATGTTCCCCCTAACGCACACAGAGGTTGACTGTATCATTGATATGTGTGTGTAGGTAGCGTTTGGTTTTGTTTGAGGTGGCAGTTTTGGCCTCACCTTTAAGTTTGGTGCCGCTGTGCATGTGGCCACCAGTACTATTTACAGAACTGATGACAGCATGTGCAGGCTAGTTCACAGTATCAAAATGTGAACTGGGCAGCCTGTTGTTTGAAGTGATCAGTGGTAGCAACATCCATGATGTATGTGTGCATTTGGCCACTGGTACTGTTTACAAAGGTGCTGTTTACAGAACTAGTGGCTGAGTAGGCATATTATTATTAGTACTGTTATTGTTATCAGGTGTGGCCTTATCTCTAAGTTTTGGTGCCCCTGTGCATGAGGCCAACAGTACTTTTCACAGAACTGATGGCTGCATGTGCAGTGTGGTTAACTGGACACATGAAATTTGTAGGTGGGCAGCTAAAATACAGGCAGTCAATACAAGCCACTTGCTTAACCTGAAGTCTCTATATATAGATTTTACAGTCCACTAATGCCCATCAGTATACAATTGTGCATGTCTTTTGTGGGTATTCTGTGGTTTTGTATGTGGGCTGGGGTTGAAAGTGGGGCGGTATGGCACCTATTACCGTGTATGTACAAAACCTTCATTACAAACAAACATAAATTAATAATTTTAATAAATAGTTATTTGGGTTTAACGCCGCGCGGTAGACTACGGCCATCTCATGGCAGTTAAATAAATAAGATAAAGTAAGTCAAAGATACCTGGGACATAAGAATGCTAAGTAAAGTATAGATTATGATCATGCACAGATGTACATTGGTGGATGTTCTGCGGTTTTGTGTGTGTAACTGGATTGGGGTTGGGAGCGAGTGATACTGCACCTATTACCATGTACGTGTATAAGACATAAGACATTTATTCACCAAGTAAAACGTTACAAGGATTTTTGTGTGGCATGGCGACAGTAAAATATGTCCTCACTTGTAGGGCATTCATCATGTCATACACTTAGTTGGCGATCATCCTATATACAGCACTAAAAGATAGATAAACACAATATTAAACACAAATCAGTCATATGTCACAAATCATGGAATCACGTTGTTCCGTGCATGGTGATGTATTGAGGACAGCTTCTGGAAAAAAAATTGCATCTGAATCGAGAGGTTCTGGCTTTAAAAGCACGAAACCGCTGGCCAGAGGGCAGAAGCTCGAAGAGATGATTGGCTGGGTGTGAAGATCTGACAGAATAGTACTGGTGGCCACATGCACAGGGGCACCATGGTGTATGTTCTTGAGCTGTATGCTGATGTGTTATGTACAAAACCTACATTACAAACAAACAAAACAAAACAAACAAACAAAATAAATAAATAATTTAAATAAATAAGATAAAGTAAGTCTAAGGTACCTGGGACATATGCATGCTAGGTAAAGGATAGATTAAAAATTATGAACATACACAGATGTGTATGTCCTTCTTTTGGTAGGTGTTCTGCGGTTTTATGTGTGTATTTAGTAAGGGTTGGGAGCAGGCAGTATGGCACCTATTACCATCTATATATGTGTATATTTTCTTGTTTGCTGATGCCCCCACCCGGGTCTGCCCTGGGGGACTTGGGTGGGGTTAGGTACTTTTTAGTTCCCAGGGTCACCCTGGTCAGCCCCACAGGGTGGGTTTCCTTTCTATTCTGGGGCATGTGTTTCTGTCTACCCTTGGTCCATTCACCTGTATTTGTCTTTTTAAAACTCTCCCAACTGTCTGCACTGCCTGTAGCTCTTGATGTTGGATGTGTGTTGCTAGACAGTCTTAGCTTTATTTAGGCCCCATGTTGTAGGTTTATTTAACGTATTTGACCGGCTGGCGACATACATTCAATTTTCTGTTTAGTTTTTTTTTTCACAAGCAGCGCAGGCACGTCCTGAGAAAGCCTTGTTGCTGTTGGGACGTTAAGCAATGTACAATCAATCAATCATTGTTTGCTGATGTGTATGTACAAAACCTTCATTACAAGCAAACAAAATAAATAAATAATTTAAATATATACTTATTTGGGTTTAATGTCGAGCAGGCGACCAATGCCATCTCATGGCGGTTAAATAAAAAAGATAAAGTAAGTCAAGATACCTGGGACATATGAATGCTCAGTAAAGGATAGATTATGAACATGCACAGATGTAAGTGTCGTTTGGTGGGTGTTCTCTGGTTGTGGAGTGGGGTTGGGAGTGGGCAGTATTACCATATATGTGTATGTGAACATCAGCATATGAACAAAACCTACTTTTCAAACAAATAAAAATAAATAATAAATTTAAATAACTAGGACATATGAATACCAAGTAAAGGATATATTATGAACATGCACAGATGTTTGTTCTGTGGTTTTGTATGTGGGGTGGGGAGCGGGTGGTATGCACCTATTACCATATGTGTACATGTTATGTTCACATCATATATGTGTATATGTATGTTCTCATCTTGTATGCTGATGTCCCCATCCAGGTCTACCCTGGGGGACTTGGGCGGGGTTAACTACTTTTTAGTTCCCAGGGTGACCCTGGTCAGCCCCACAGGGTGGGTTTTCCCCTCTATTCAGGGGCGTGTGTTTCTGTCTACCCTTGGTACATTCACCAGTATTTACCTTTTTTAAACTCTTCCTACTGTCTGCACTGCTTGTAGCTCTTGATATTGGATGTGTGTTGCTAAAGGGTCTAGTTAGGTTTATTTAGTGTATTAGACCAGCTGGCGACATACATTCAATATTCTGTTTAGTTTGGGTTTTTTCACAAGCAGTGCAGGCACGTCCTGAGAAAGTCTTGTTGCTGTCGGGACGTTAAACAATGTACAATCAATCATTTTATGCTGATGTGTATGTGCAAACATACATCACAAACAAACAAACAAACAAAAAAATAATAAATTAATAAAATAAGTTGGGGATACCTGGGACCTATAAATATGCATGTTAAGTAAAGGATAGATTATGAATATGCACAGATGTATGCATATTGAAAACAAATTTCCTCTCCTTGGTGACCACTACCATACCACTATAGTGATCATGTGCATCAAGGAATTCCTTCCATCCATAATTAAAAGGATAAATAATAAATAAATATGTAAGTGAATACATACATGAATCAATAAAAATAAATAAATAAAACATGTAATATAATAGAGAGTCATCATCATCATCATGTTAAAGGCTTAACGTCTTTTGTCCACCACGAGGATGATTTCAAAGACGGGGACAACGAAAAAGGGTCTGAGCAAATTTTGACCCAAGCCGGATTCGAACCCGGGACCTTTTCGTCTGGAGGCAAACGCTTTTACCACCGAGCCACCCAGCTCCCCTATAATAGAGAGGGCTACTATCTGTATTGTGTCTCATGCAGTCCTGATAAAGCTTAATCATAAGATTGATTGTACATTGCTTAACGTCCCGACAGCAACAAGGCTTTCTCAGGACGTGTTAATCATAAGAGTCCTTGTGAGTACTTGAGTGCGGATTGGTTGAATTGGTTGCAAAAACTAAAATTTTATATTTAGGTGTTTAGCTGAACATGGTGATTTTGATGGAAACGGTTCGGAGATGGATTTCACTCTGCCTGGCTTGTGCTTAAGACCAGTCGGATACGAGTGTGCTTGACCAGTTAAAAATCCCATCTCCACTAATAAAATAAATAAAAAAAAGAGCAGACCTGCACTTAGAGCTGTTAGGCTGAAAAACAGACGAACAACATGCATGTTGTATCCGGCCAAAGAATGTTGAAGATGGTCGGCAGACACATTGCACAACATGCACAAAGGGAGTTTACTTTCGATATGCTTTCCTCCCACAAAAGACCGAGTTCTATGGAAAAGGCTGTTTTCAAGACCAGGAAAAATAACGTATTTGACGTTGATAAGATGTTCCGTTTCAATTCAGGAGCAAAGTAAAGCTTCATCAACCGTGCACGTCTGATTGACTTCTTTAGAAGGCTTCTCGCTGACCGCCACTTTGAAACTAGCGACGCGACTATGCTTACCGCATTAAAAATAATACTTTTAAACTTATTTTATCGTATATATGTATGCATGTTTACTTGCTGATGATTTTAATTTACTCACTGGAATAAACTTGTAACTTGTATGCTTGAAATTTTCAATGTTATGCACAAAAAATGTCTTGCACCTTATCCGGGCGGTGTACGAGGACTGGTTCCCTCACATCGAAAAATAGCTTTCGAAAAACACTTCTACAAAAATGTCTCCATCCTAAGGACAAATATTGTTGCCATGCATAAACTATATGGCATTAGTACTTTCGTTTCGTACCTGCAAACCATTGTTACTCTTTTGACGAACTACTTAGTCTGCAGAAATTGCGAAAAGCTGCTGGACTATTATCTTCATTATCGCAGAAGGAATGTGGTAACATTCCTTGTGCAATAATGAAGATAAGAAGCGAAATATTAATAAACTGTGTTGTAACTGTCTTTTCTAAGTGTGTTTCTTTTTCTGTTGAGGCATTTTACATGCCTGGCAGTCACCTTTTTGGTCTGGACTCCGTTTCTCTTTTGCTTCGCGGGTGAGCCAATAAATGAAGGACAATAAAGGCAAAGCCCTCATGGCTCAAGTGTATGACCGAAGAGATTAGAAAAGATTGATTGATTGATTGTACATTGCTTAACGTCCCGACAGCAACAAGGCTTTCTCAGGACGTGCCTGCACTGCTTGTGAAAAAAAACAACCAACTAAACAGAACATTGAATGTATGTCGCCAGCCGGCCAAACACATTAAATAAACCTAACACATGGGGCCTAAATAAAGCTAAGACCATGTAGCAACACACATCCAATATCAAGAGCTACAGGCAGTGCAGACAGTAGGGAGAGTTTAAAAAAGGCAAAGACAGGTGAATGGACCTCGGGTAGACAGAAACACATGCCCCAGAATAGAGAGAAAACCCCACCCTGTGGGGCTGACCAGGGTGACCCTGGGAACTAAAAAATACCTAACCCCACCCAAGTCCCCCAGGGCAGACCCGGGTGGGGGTAGATTAGAAAAGAGAGATCCCCAGGACTCCGGATTCTCAGGAGCCGAGCGAATACCCTCCAGCTCTTTATTTTTTAATACAAAACACTCTCACCTCTCTTAGCGCTGACATTCCCAGGAGAAGATCGGCGATCTTTTGGTGAAACAAACCTTAGCATCCCCACTAGTTTTATCACACCTACTCCTGAGAATCATCAACTGTATTGTCTAGCAGATACCCTAACACTATTTCATGGGTGAAACTTTTTCCGTTTTAGAACGGAATCCGTTTCTGAAAAAAGGCTGTAGACGGAACTTCCGTTTTGAGAAGAAAAAAAAAAAGCTTTTTTTTGTGTTGCAATACTGCCGATCGGAAAGCGAAAGTACAGAAACGAAGGAAGCGGAAACGCCGTGCGATGGATTTTGTAAACCCCGTAGCACACATGTGGTGAGCGCCAGCCATATTTCGTGTTTCTTACTGTAGTTTTTTCAAAGCAACTATTTGATTCCGCTCCGCTGATTCATTGACTGTGCTGCAATTGAGATGCCTTTCGTAAAAGAAGGCGAAAGCGTTGTCATCATTGACGCAGGCTCTTCTGACCATCTTTACGGGCCCGCTTGTAGAGGCAAGCTTCAATCTTATGGATGACATCATTCGTGCTGATCGAACCAAGCTGACCGTAGAGAATTATGAGTCATCTGCCATCATCAAAAGTTATCTTGCCTCAAGTGGGGAGAGTGCACTGAACATGAAGGTGACACCAAAGATGGCTGGCTTCATAAAGTCAAGCAGAGGCAGGTATGGAAAGTTCCTTCAACAAAAGAAACAGCAAAAGCTAGAGGATCGACGGAAGAAGATGGTTTCTGCTGTTGCATCTGTCCAAAAGAAGTCGGGTCCTAGACAAGTGCGATGCACACCAGCAGTTGAGAGAGCAACATCCTCCCAGTCTAGTCCTCCTCATTCTCTCCTCCCCATCACCGGCAGTACTTCCCTCCTCACCCAGTCCTCGTCTGCCACTGCTCAGTCATCTGACGCTGCTAACAGCTCCACAAGCACAGTGACGCCTCAAAGCATCAGTACAGAGAGCCAAGATGTCTTGCCACTGCCAGAGAGCTCCACCCAGACTACATCAAGACACCATGTGCCAGTGAACACACAGCCTAAAGGAGGCAAAAGAGCTGCATTGCAGTCAAATTCTGATATTCGGGCCTTCTTCAAAAAGCCACGTATGTCAGATCAAGAACTGTAGAATCTGTCAATATTTTTTGCTGTACATAAAAGACTAGGAAACATCGAAGGAACAGTGCTAAGTGTATTAAAAGGAAGTACTGATGACAAGATGGCAAGATCAAGAACAGTTAAGTCTGTGTACATTTGTTTTTCTGTACATAAAAAGACTAGGAAACATTGAAAGAACAATGCTAAAGTGTATTATAAAGCAAAAAGAAGTACTGATGACAGTGGCGTAGCAGGCAAAACGTTGACAATAGTTATGATGTTGAAGACAGTTAAATGTGGCAAGGTGACATTGTGATTTTCTTCAGCGCCGCGGGGCGTTGCCCCTGCACCCCACCAGGGGCCACGCCCCTGGACCCCCTTTCAGTTTTTCAAAAATTTGGCTGTTTCACCCATGCTATTTAATTTAATCACACAAACACATGAGTGCCAAGTGGAACTATGTACTTACTTACAAGTTGTAGGTAATCACACACACACACACACAAATGAAACACAGCCCCCCTCATAACTCGCAAGGCCGGTAACCCATGACAATTGATTTTTTCACCCGGTGGTGACGGCTGCAGGCGAGACTGCTAATGCACTTGCAATCAATACTGGCATTACCTGAGGCTTTTATCGTGTCTGGCACCCGAATAGCACAATATTATGTAGTCAACCCTCCTTCACTGCTCACACACACACACACATACACACACACACACGCACACACACACACACACATACACGCACACACACACGCACACACATACACATACACGCACACACACACGCACACACACACACTCACACACACACACACACACACACACACACACACACACACACACACACACACACACACAGACACACAGACACACACACACATACACACACACACACAAACACACAAACAAACACCATCACACACACACACACACACACATACACACACACACACAGACACACACACACACATACACAAAGACACACATACCAACACCCACACACACATACCAACACACATACACAAACAAACACCTCTCCCACACACACACATACCAACACAGACACACACACACACACACACACTCACAAACACACATGCAGAGCCTACACAACTAACCGGTACGACAGTGCTGACGTCATAATAACTTAACCGGATAAATCTCAAGGTCTATGAATAATTATAGGGCCATGTATAGATTATAACATCCCAACCGGTTTGTAACACCCTCAACTGGTCATGCCTCAGGCTGAAAAAGATTTCAGTCTTTTCAGAGGCATACAACCTGGCGAGTCTATTTCAATGCTTCCACTGGTCGAGCAGGTTCTGTATCTGTGCACTGAAGATTGTGTGTGGCGTGTTATTGATTTTCAGTTGCTAGGCACCAGAGTGTTGCTTTAATCTAGAGGCCCTCCGGCCCTTAGGTGGGACACCGCAATTGCGGCCCTGTGGGTATCAATTAGACAGGTGTGAGTGGTGTTTTATCTCTCTACATGTTAGACTGCCAGGGGGCTTGTCTGCTGTTCATATATTTCTTCAGCGTTAAAGTGCACTGTGCCAGTCATTTGACGATGGAGTAGTATGCAGTGTGTGGTGCACTGGTCTGCCTCCGTCGTTGACATGTGTAAGGTGTGTTGCGCCAGCATTACATGCAAAGATTAAAGTGTTTTTATTTTATATAAAGCAGCCTAAACACAAAGGTAAGTGCAAGAATTTTAATTCACTTTTTTATTATATTATAAAATAAAATAATGAATCAAGACGAATTGTTATTACTGAATGATATTGGCGCTTTAGAAAACAAAGACTTAGACTCGAAAAAAACAGCGTCTTTTGTCTGTAATTGTCTCAGGCAAGTCAAAGACTTATCTCGGTAAACAATACATGACAGAGGATATTGAATCTCTAACCTCTGACGAGCTAATCAAGCTTCATTCAAAATATGAAAACCACATCGCTTCACTAATGACTCGTGATTTGAGTCGATCTCTTGTATGCCTATACACAAAAGCAGTGAGTCACTTTCTACCTGTGGATAGTGACAGCCTATCACACGACCTTGAAAGCAACCCCATTGTTTCAAGTTCAATAGGCAAATTAGCATGCGTCATGTTTTACAAGTTTGGAAATTACCTTGCACCTGTCGTAACCCTTCTTGTTACCGGGAGTCATATTGATTTTTCAAAAATAAATTTTCTAGAGAAAGAAAAAGAAGGATCAAATGGACGAGAACAAGATGACTACACAACAGAATCCGGACCCTGTTTTGACACAGGTTCAAACTGTGACTAAGACTAAAAGCCCAGGTCGAATAGAGGCAGGAAAAAAATTAGCCGAATGTAACAGGCAAAAAAAATTACAGCTTCAAGCGCAAACAGAAAAGGCTCATGTGACTGACCAGGCGTCAACAGCACCTGTGTCACTAACTTCACTACCATCACACCCTCATCAAAGTGAGAGACAAACAACTAAGTCTGACCCTGACCCCGACCCTCAAACAACAAAATATATAGTTGCCGGATTTGTTGTCGGATTTGGTTACGTAGGTTATCAATTATACAAAAAATACAAACCACAGACTCGTCATCTTGGCTTGACTTCGCGAACGAAGATTTTATAGGAGTTGCCCATGACGTCTGCAGGCTTGTTCGTGGCTGCGGAGGCCAATCCGAGACAGGCAGGTTCGATCGCAGTGGCTGCAGGGGAAGGTATGGCCAGGGTTCTGAGCTGTGGCATCTCTGTTTTTTCTCCTGAGCCGCTTGTCCTTAAGGCTAGCTCTGTGAGAGTCCTCAAAGGAGACAGCTGCCTTGTAAATGGTGGAGCGCCAGGTGTCACGGTCCGCAGCAAGCGAAGACCACTGGTGGTGGTCGATTTGGCAGGCACTAAGTGACTTCTTGAGACAGTCTTTGTATCTCTTCTTTGGTGCCCCTCTGTCACGGTGTCCAGTAGCAAGCTCGCCGAACAGGGTGATCTTTGGTAGGCGATGATCCTCCATCCTGGAGACATGCCCCGCCCAGCGGAGCTGTGTCCGCAGCAGCAAAGCCTCGATGCTCACAGTTTCAGCCTGTTCAAGGACCTCGACGTTGGTGACATAGTCACTCCAGTGAATGCCCAGGATGGTACGCAGGCAGCGCTGGTGGAAGCGTTCGAGGAGTCGTAGTTGGCTGCGGTAGAGGGCCCAGGACTCGGAACCATACAGCAGGGTGGTGAGGACCACAGCTCTGTACACGCTGATCTTGGTGCCTGTTTTCAGCTGTTGATTGTGCCACACCCGCTTGAAAAGTCGCCCGAAAGCGCTGTTCGCTTTTGCCAGCCTGCTGTCAAGCTCCTTGTCCAGCTTGGCGTCCGACGTGATAATGCAGCCAAGGTAAGTAAACTGGTGCACTGACTTTAGTTCAGACTCGCCAATGGTTATGTGAGGAGGGCGATACACTGTCTTGGGTGCCGGCTGATGGAGGACCTCTGTCTTTTTCAGACTGACCTCGAGTCCAAAGAGCTGGGCAGCATCTGCGAAGCAAGACGTGATGCGCTGCAGGGCTCTCTCTGTGTGTGCAACGAGGGCAGCATCATCAGCAAAAAGCAGCTCACGAATCAGTTGGTCTAGGGTTTTCGTGTGGGCCTGCAGTCGTCTGAGGTTGAACAGGCTGCCATCGAGACGATACCTGATGTACACTGCATCGTCATCATCGAGGTCCACTGTGGCCTGCTTCAACATCATGCTAAAAAAGATGGTGAAGAGGGTCGGTGCCAGCACGCAGCCCTGCTTTACGCCGTTGAGAATAGGGAATGGTTCTGAGAGGTCATTGTTGAGTCTGACCTGTTTTGACGAAAACGATGTAGAGATCCAGGAACACCTAGCAAAAAAAAAGAGCCGCCCATCAGGCCCACCTAGCCCAGCCTTCCTGCCCTGTGAAGAAGTCTGCCTTCCGCCTCGTCTGCAGCAGTCTCCAGCGCAAGCTCAGAGATCTCCAGAATGAGTGGTGGACCAGACTTGCACAGAGGACCCAGCTTTGTGCTGACAATGGTGACTACAGGGGCTTCTACGAAGCACTGAAAGCAGTGTATGGTCCCAGGCACCTGGTACAAAGTCACCTGCGAAGCGCGAATGGCCAGGCACTCCTCACAGATAATACCTCCATCTTGAACCGCTGGTCGGAATACTTTCAGAGCCTCTTCAGCGCTGAGCGCACTGTTCAAGAAGCAGTCGTCCTACAAATCCCACACCTCCCAGTAAAGGTTGAATTGGACGAACCGCCCACCGCTGAAGAGACCCTCACAGCCATCCACCAGCTCAAGAGTGGCAAAGCAGCAGGCATTGATGGAATACCGCCAGAGATCTGGAAACATGGAGGCACAGCACTGCACAACAAGCTCCATGACCTCTTTCTCTGCTGCTGGGAGGAAGGAACACTACCAAAAGATCTCCGTGATGCAGTCGTTATCACGCTGTACAAGAACAAAGGCGAGAAGTCTGACTGTTCCAACTATCGGAGAATTACCCTGCTGTCCATTGCTGGGAAAATCCTTGCAAGGCTGCTCCTGAATCGGCTGGTACCTGCCATCGCTGAAGACCAACTCCCAGAGGGCCAGTGTGTCTTCAGAGCAAACAGGAGCACCACCGATATGGTCTTTGTGCTGAGACAGCTACAGGAGAAGTGCCGCGAGCAGAACAAAGGGCTGTACGTAACATTTGTCGACCTAACAAAAGCGTTCGACACTGTAAGCAGGCAAGGCATGTGGCAGATCCTGGAGCGACTTGGCTGTCCCCCAAAGTTCCTCAACATGATTGTCCAGCTACACGAGGACCAGCAAGGCCAGGTCAGACTCAACAGACTCGTACAGTGACCAAAAAATCAGACACTCCAAAAACAAAACCAGAAGTCGCCACATTACCAGTAACACCAAAAGTTGTCGACCCATTTTTCATGCAATAAATAAATTTATTATTTTAATTTTTATTGCCTAAGAAAATGAGCGAAACAAAGAATATAATGAATCTTGTGTATCATTCTGCCGTAATCAGTGGACTAGCTGTTGCTTATTCTATGCTGGGAAAAAGTCTACTCAAAATGAAATCAGCAGACCTGAGTAGATTAGATTTCGAAGACAGTGCTAAGCTAATTGTAGTTGTTACAGCGTCAATTGCTACTAAAGACTTTCTTGTTAAGCAAGGAATTATTCCCGAAAATGTTTCTATGTAAATAAAAATATGGCAACGATAGCTATTATGATTGGAGGCGCGATGGTCAACGCCCTCGCTTTCAGTGGCTCTAATTATCTCTTTTCAAAAATGGGTAGAGAAGAATCTGCAGAAGAATTGAAGCGTCACAATGAAGCGTCAGAAAAATTAGCACAAGCGCAGCAGGATTATGAAAAGAATAGAATAGAGAAACTTGATTTCATCAATGAGAAACTCAGGCTTGAAGGTCACGCACAGCATACATTTTCTAATGTCAATGACGCAATCAGGGAATACTATCTTGTCACGGGTGAAGACATGTCTATCCCAAAACCAAAACTCAGTGACTATTACAAACCGAGTGCACAACAAAGAAACGGGGAGATAATCTTTGTTCTAGTGGGAATGACATTTGTTTATTTTACTGGACTTTATATTGCTAGAAAAAAATGACAGCCGAAAATAAACTATCAAAAATATATTACTCACCATCAGGGTATTATAAAGGAGCAACCGCTATTCAGAAATTACATGCCGCTGTGGGCGGAGATATAACACTCAATCAAGTCAAACAATGGTTGCAGAGACAGGCAATTTGGCAGATATATCTCCCTGCTCCAAGAAAGATAACAAGACCACATTTTGTAAACACTATACCAAATGACACGCATCAAATGGACCTCTTGTTTCTACCACATGACCCAATAAGAAAAAAACGATACAAATATGCATTAACAGTTGTCGACATAGCTTCAAGGTACAAAGATGCTGAACCCATAACTGACAAGAACGCCTCAACAGTAGCCACAGCATTATCAAAAATATATAGCCGAGGCCCTTTAAAATTTTCCAGACTTGTGCAGGTTGATGATGGATCTGAATTTAAAGGAGCAGTTAATCAATTATTTGCAAAGCATAATGTGCTAGTGCTGCGAGGCATTCCAGGTGTGCACAGATCACAGGCAATTGTAGAGAACTTTAACAAACAGTTATCAGAAAGACTTTTCAGCTATCAGTATTCTAAGGAACTCATGCATGACACCCGGAACACTGAGTGGGTAAAGAGATTACCACATGTGATAAAAGCAATGAATAATGAAGGACACCCTAAGCCTGCTGATGCTATTAAATTGAAAACAATTACAGAACCAAAAACAGGATCAACCCCAGCACCAGACACAAGTTTATTTACCAAACAGGTGAGATATTTGTATCAACCAGGTGAAGCTGAAAATGACATAAAGCGCAGAGCGACAGACCCCATCTGGTCAACATCTGTACACAATATAAAAAAAATCCTGGTGCTGACGCAACAATATATTATCTGTACGACCCTGCACACCAGAGGGCATTTGTCAGAGAAGAATTACAGATTATTCCCCCAGACACCGTTACTCATTTCAGTAACTAAGTCGTCAATTAATTCATCAACCAGTTCATCGGCTATGTCTTCAGATAACTTGAGCCTGTAATGACCAGGTGCATAAGCCTTTTCCTTACTGTGAAACACACGCTTTGTGTCCCCTATTGCAAGTGACTTTTTATGTGTTTGTATCATTTCAAGATTATGTCTATTTGACCTCAGTGACTTGTTTGGATAATCAGGCATTAATGCACCATCTAACACTTGCTTGTAATGTTCATGACGAATGTCTTTATTTTTTATTGCTGTTTTTTTTAATTCCTTTGGCTTTTGACTGACTTCCCTTTTGGTGCAGTATAGAATACATTTTTGATCTCAGTCCAACATACTCAACTATTGACACACCATTTAGTTCATCTTTAAACTTCCCAGGCACTTTCTTGTTTTGTGTGCTGAACAGTGGATGATCCTTAGGATAGTCAGACATGTCATACATATGTAACTCTGTTTTCATGTCTTCATAAAAGTCTTCAGTACACACATCAATGATCATAGAGTCAGTGTCAGTGTATAACAATCGACACTCAGGATACTTCGGTTTGAAGTAATCATAATAAAATTCAAGCATCAACAATTTTGATAACTCAAGAATTGCCATACCAATGAATACTGGCTTGTCCAGTTTAACAATCTTTTTTTTGAGTGACACTGCATACAATGATGAATGAAACTCTTTGTACCCCGTGTACTGAGGCTTACCTGTGAGTTTAATTGCACCCAATTCAGTTGTGACCAGTCTCACATCTTTGCGGTGATGAGGATTTTCCATTGTCTTCCCAAAACAGGCATTGTTCATAAGCTTAAAGAAGTCTTTGTCAAATGCAGTGTTGCCGTCTCTGGCACGCAATGTTGTGTTCTTCATTATGTAATTTTTCATAAAGCACTCTGATCAAATTGAATACCTCTGTAAACTTTTTTTAGTACTAACCCGTGTCTGATGTAAAACTGTAACAATCGATAGTGACAAACGTAATTGAATTTGTCATTCAGATTCGGTACAAGTTTAGTGTCTTCTTTTTTACCTGTCATACTCATTTTCTCAACAGCTAATGGATAATCATTATGATAATCATGTAGATGGTGTGGGTACTCCAGGTCTACTTCAAAGATCCAACCCTTCGGATCATTCCGGTCATGACTCATAATATTGTTTGTTATGTCTGTTATGTCATACTGTGACAAATCATACAGACAAAAGTTTTTCAAGGGCAATAACTCACACATCACGAACCCATACAAATTGTTAGCGTCCAAGTACATAATAAATGACCTTGACCTTGAGGGGTCAAACCCAAGGTCATCAAGATATTTATTATTTGCCTTTGCATAATTGTTTGCTGCAATACTTATGCCTCCCCTCAATCCACGTTCCACCATTTCACCCATCGTACGATCAGACAACAGGTCTATAGATATCTTACTGGATTTCAAAAATGCATCCCATGTCATGCCAGGACTAGTTATGTAACAGGCAGGGTCAAGCTTGTAGTGTAACAAACCCTTTTCACGGTAACTTTCAAATACGTCTGCTAGCAAACAAACGTCAGCCTTTAAGTACTGGTCATGATAGTCACCAATAGTCTGACACCCTAATTTACCCCATGCATCAAGTGCGTGTTGATATTCAGAGTCAGAAATATCTTTACCATTAAGTGTAGAATAAAATTTCTCTTTTGGTGGCAGTCTTGTTTCCTCAAACACAACCCAGTCACTGATGTACTCGTACGGATACACACCTTTTTTAATCAAGTCTGGCTCAAAATATTTACTCGTTATTGGATACTCAGTCAGCCCTTCTGCCAGACTAGCCAACCCTAAAGACAAATGTTGCATAGAGTCATAAAATGCTAATTTGTTGTCCAATCTAAAAGTCAAGTACTTCTCAGTTGTCTGGGCAATACAACTTATGTTTTTGTAAGATTCATCCACAGCCTGCATGATGATGTGTGAATCATACCCTTTGAGATTGTGAAAAAAGATTGGTAACTTATATGTCTTGGGATCTATTTTTAATAATAAATTACACTTGGTATGTGCAGCATGTCTGTAGCGTCCTGTTATGTGATCATGGTCACGAACTTTATCACCTCCCAGAGCTTGTTCACAAACCCAACACATCTCAGCTGTATCAAATTTCAGTTTGTCTTCTTCTGTCATCACCAAAGGCATCTGGCATGTTGTGAGACACTGTACTACCTGACTATACAGTTGTTTCATTTCTGTTAAAAACAGACATGCTGCATTTTCACCTCTGTAGATAACAGGTTCTGAATGCAGACCGTCTGACCTAACAATAATATAACCAAAAGAACACACCACTTGGTCACTCAACTTTATAGTCTTTGGCAATGACTCTGGAACAGGACCATCATACGGAACAACCAGTGATTCAAAATCAGCATACACTACAAACGGTAGCTTTTGCTGATTCCTATAATTCTTGAAATATACTTGACTACCAGGATCTGGATACTTAAGTACTGTTTGTATATCATCAGCTGACCTACAATGTAGGATGTGTTTGTGTGCTACTGAAATAGATGAAAATCTTTGTAAACATCTCTTACATACTTCCTGTTTGCCATTGTGTTTTGATACATGCCCATGAATTAGACGTGACATACTCCTGATAATTGTGTAGTGATCACCGATTAGCAACATGTCAACATGTTTATCTTCTGACTGCCCATATGTTGGAGCAATTGGTGATACTCTAATTGGTTGTAACTTGTCAACAGAGTCATTATCCCACACATACACATTCACGGATATGCCAGGATTTAATTGTTCAAATAAATCTATGTCCTCTACCTTAACAGGGAAATCTATGCCACTGAAATTAAGTTCATTTACAAATTTAATGTAGTTAGATACACGTTCAGGTTTTGTTTTTATAAAGTGTAGTTTAGCAAGCACACACCACATAAAACAGAAATTGTCATTGTTCTGTATATTGACGACAGCCTTTTTGTTTGCAATGTCAATAGGCAATGGTATCCATGATTTACCTAATATAGGATGATACCTTGACTGTTTCAATTGTAGTTCATGCACATGACCTTCGTGCCAACCAGACCCCTTCATTCTTGCTTTGTCAATTGCTTCAAGAAAGTCAGGCAATAGTCTGTTTTTAAACACGTTTTCCAATTCCCTTCTTGTGTTAATAGTGTGTTGTCTTGTTGAGATATACGATATAATCACTTCACTGTCTACTCTGCTGAATTATATTTTTGCAACAATCTGAATCTTTACACTGCCTGTAAGAAGATTATCTTGTATGACAGAAAATGACATTTCTATCGATTCATAAACATTGTTACTATTAGATATAGGCAAGTCTGTTGTGTGAAACACATTACGTAAGCCTTGAACATTGTCCGTCATTTTTATTTGTCGGACAAAATAATAATAGAAAAATTACACTTTGTGTAATACCACTTTATTGACTGTAACACTGTTAATATAAACATTTAGTTTACGTAGTTGTTGAAATATTTGTTCACAAAGTATCTCAAACCAGTCCTGGCGGTTATTTTTTTTAACTCTTAAGGTGGGTGTCCTAAAATCAACTGTTAAACACTCCACATTTGGATGCTCATCAACATAATCTAAAGTCATATTATATGACAAATATATTGCTGTCGGTTTTAAGACATTTATGTCAGGCTGTTTGGGAGGTGTTCTTATCTGAGTAAAGTGCACAACTTCTCTGAAGCAGTCTGTGATGTCAATGGTTTGTCCGTCTGTCATTTTTATTGGACAAAACAAAAGTATAAATTAATTTACTAACCCATACCCTGTGGGCTGATCCGTCTTTAAAATAAGTTTTAGATGCTTAGTTGATTTCAGTTTGTTTTTCACATCGTCTCGTTCCTGCTTATTTGGTATGACATCATTTTCTCTGAGACAGTCTTCAAAGCTGTCACGGTCCTTACAGTAAAACAAACAGATAAACTTTAACTGTTCTCGAAAATCTTTCAGTACAGCATTATATTTTTGAGTGAGAATCCATACACTTATGTTTGCGTGTCTGCCACTAAATGCCAGTTCTGCCAGTGTGTTTCTTTTCTTAACAATGTCTTTTTCTGCAGAACAGTCATCAACAATAAACAAAGTTGGCTGTCCTTCAAATTGTTTGTAAAAATACAGTAGGTAGTCATTCAGTTTTTTCTCAGGGTCGACTAAATAAATGTTGCCGTCAGTCCAAATGAATAAACGGTTGTGATAAGCTTTGTTGTGTTTTATTGTTGGACAAAATATTACTATGTTTTCGAAATGGTATATATATCTTGTTTGTAATAGGTCAAGTACAAATTCAGTTTTCCCACACCCTGTCGCACCACAAAATAATCCACAGTGTGGGTCGAGTGTCATTAAGCTCAGGTTCATTTTAATACTAATTATAATTTTAATACAAGTGACCACTTAGTCTGCTGTCTGCAATATTTAATTGTGCATCATAAATCAGATACAAATATATGTTTATTGCTCCTCCTGTTTCAGTCTTTTTTTGTATCTGAATTGTTATTCCGTCACTGCCGTTTTCAACAGTACGTCCTGACCCATGTAGGTAATCATCATCTGTATTACGCAGGTCTAGCCAAAGTGCGTATTTTTCTGTCAGGTATTGACTGATCCTTACGTCATACAGATGTAAATCTTTACATGCCATGTTTGCTGGTTTTTCTCTAAGTCTTCCACCCGCCCACTTTATAATCTCGTCATAGTGTTGATAAGGCAGCATACCCGAAGCGTACACTTGATTAGGACGTCCCTCAATCGTACAGGATAAATGTGTAATCTTTGGATTGTAGAATTTTTCTGAATCTCTTTTGAATGGATTTTTTGGTTCAATAAACAACATCAGTATACCTTTCAGTGACCTGGCAGGTGTGTTGAGGTTTATGTTCCACATTGTATCACCCTTGTCTTTGGGTATTGTACTGTGTCTTATCACGCGGTCATAATAAATTGGAAGTCTTGACTGATATTGATTTTGAATTAGTCTGGCAAGTTCAGTGTGTGTGACAATTTCATATTCCCATGAAATGTTTGAGATCTTGTATGTTGCATCTGGGTCAGTTGTTTTGATAACTTTTGCAAAGTCATTAAAAGTTAGTTCAAAACTTAGACGGTCATTTAGTGCTCCTTGGTAATAAGGTAAATGTGTTGTGAGGATTTCAAATTCAAGTGGAATGTAAAATCTATTACCATATGTATCTGCTAATATAACGTCTTCAATTGCAGATGTTGATTTGTCTCCCGCGTCAATTCTCAGTTTAGCAACGTTTGAGGATTGTATGCCTTGGTAAACACGGTCTTCTCGTTCTTCTCTTGTGAGCCACAAATCTTTGTAACAGTAAAACACATCAGCATCATCAAGACTAAACACTTCTTGTCCTTCAAGTTTAACTTTAATAGTCTTAACAATTGCTCTGCCAAGATTGTCAACGAGTGTTCTGTTTACGTCTGATTCTGATGAAAGTTCAATATTAAATGCAAGGCGTGCAGTGCCAGGAACAATAACATCATTGGGACCCAGGTTTGGAAACTTGACTGTAAGTGTTTGGTTTTGGTCTATAGTACATGGATTGTTTGTAATGACGATTGATTGTCTAACGCCCTTAACACCAAGAGGTTCTCGTAGTTTTCTGTACGGGTCTAACTTTGATCCATAGGACTGTGTCATTTTTATTATGCAAAAATCAAAAATATTAAATTAATAAAAACAATGGCAGCAGGAGGATTTAATCATGATGATATTGAAATGGATGTCATGGATGACTATGATACCAGTATGACAGATATGACAGATATGACTGGTACAAGAAATACTTACCGTTTACGTCATGAACTTTTAGAAAGCAAAGTAAACTCGTTTTATGAACATGTTGGTGATCGCCCAGACAACATAGATCCTAATCAGTTTGAACTTGATGGCAAGGGTCATTTGTATTTAAATACTGTTGACAGAGGTAAAGTACATTTAACACATAAAAACAATCCTGCTAAGTTTAGAGCTTTAAGTACAATTAAAGGAGAAGTCGGTGGTGAGGCAGCACTGCAGCGTTACCTTGGTGTTGGTTCTAGTAAAAGGTTGACACCGAGACTTGTTACTGCACTCCATGACACGCAAACAAGATTGCCAACAGGACAAGAAATTGAAATGACTGAAGTAACAAGACTGCCAGAAATAGCAAACACGGTAATACAAGAAACCTCATTTACAGATGACGTAATGAAAACAATAGAAGACCCTCCTTTGTCAATGCGAGAGATAAAGGGTTTGGATAAATCACTGCAGACAATAAGAGGTGAGATGGTAAATAATGTTGCCAAACTGGGTGAGCTTGATAATCAAATAGAAAGAGAAAAAAACAAACTGGCAACTGCTGATGAAGAGAATCTTGACACAGAAATGAAACAAAGAATCCAACACAGATTAAATGATTTGTATATAGAAAGATCAGGACGGTTAGAAGCGATTAGTATTGGAAGACAAAAACTGAAAACACAGGCCAACAGGATTAGAGTAACTATTCAGAAAATACTTCACGAAGACACTACTTTGGCTGAGAGATTGAAAACACTTTTCAGAGAACAGGGTATTACAATTGCCAGTTTAATTACTGCTCTTGGATTTATTATCAGTACTGTAGTGTTGGCTGTTTCTGGTGGTGGTGGTGGAGGCGGTCCAACACCGCCAGCACCTCCAGCACCACCAAGTGATCCAAAAGATTTACAGTCGTGGGTAAAAAAACAATTATCACATATATCAGACTTGCTTAAGAAATTGGCTGTAAAAGCAATGGACGCTTTGCCTGGTATTATAGGCACAGTTGTCAGTTGGCTGATCAATACTGCAGCAAAGGTAGTTGGGATTATGGCAGAGCATGTGTTGATATTTTTGGTGTCAGTAGGAGGGTTAATGGTGGGTTATTTAATAAAACAGATAAAGAAGTAATATACCTAGTCCTGTGAGGCCTATTACCAATGCAGTTCTCTCTGACTCATGTGTGTTTGATGACGGTGCTGGTGATGGTACTGGTGCTGGTGCCGGTACAGGTGATGGTGCCGGGGCTGGGACTGTTACTGACATTGCTGGCGTTACTGCCTGTACGGGTGGTGATGATACTGGCATTATTAATGACTGTAGGTGTGTGTTCACTGATTTATTGAGTCCTAATTTCTGATCAACACCAGCAACAATGATTTCATTATTATAATTTGTTATTGTACCCATTTGGAGTTGAAGGTCAGATGGTAACATGTATAACCCTATGCCAACTACAAAGTCAACTTTTGATCTAGCATATCTGAGTACGTCTTGGTAGCGTTGTATGCTTGATGGTAGATCTACTGTTGAATTAATAGAGTCTTCTAGATTAGCAAGAAACTGTTTTTGTGCTTCAAATTTACCACTTCCGTTTAAAATGTTTGATTTTGTTAGTGACTGTGCACCTAGTATACACCAGACATATGTTCTGATAGACTCATTTACGCGCTCGACTCCTGCTTGAGTAAACCCGTCAGATTTATCTAAAATAAATGTGGTCCAGGCGTTAGACTGTTTCTGCTCTATTGATCCTAACCAGACTTCAGATTTTGATGAGAATGACGTGTAACCGGGGTAATAGTCTTGAGGGTATTGTCTGTGGCTCATAGCATAATACAGTGTACCCATACCGTTGTGATCATCAAGTTTTTGTGTGAAGTCATACCGGGGGCTTATGTTAAATTCATTACAAATGCGTTCAAATGCTTTCATATCCATGGGGTTGTTAAACCTGTTGAAACTGGATTCAGTTGGTAGTGGTGTATGGAGTTCTGACAAAATACGTCTTAATTGGTAATATGTGTGGAAACGGTAGACAGACCTAATAAGTCTGTTTGAGTGATTCAAATGGTCTGTAAATGAAACACCACAGCCTGTAGTAGAACACAGAATAGCAAAGTTAAGTTGGTTTTGAAACATCTGTAGTGGTCTTGATGACCACTTTCTTGCTGTAGCATCATCTGTTATTGGAGGGTTTAGGTATTGATCAAACGGATTCGGTACTTTGACTTGAAACAAATCTTGTTCTGATACAGCAATATCAAGCTGATTTAGTTGAATTATTTTCTGTTCATAAGTAGGTGCGACATTATATTTGGCATCTACATTAAATTGAAATGCATTTGTAGTGGTAATGGTTGGTGATTTAAATTCCATCATGTTCTTTTTTATGAGATAATAAAAATGTTTATCACATTAACAAATCTTGACACAAGCAAACCAGTGTGGTTAACTAATGGGATTGATAATCGTGATGGTAGCAAAACTGTAGCTATCCATGAAATGTTCTATACAGTAAAGTGGTTTAATATAGAAGACAAAAATTATTATGTAAATCTTGATGGTGTGACTGAAGCTATACCACCTGGGTATTATGACTTTTGTACTATAGCTGAATGGTTTCAAAGTAAATTTAAAATTAAAGCAACTTTAAATCCAGCTAACCTACTTGTTACATTAGAATTTCCGACACAAAATTGGTTAAAAATCTCAGTCAGATTTGCATATTTACTTGGATTTTATATTGATGAAGATTGGTGGAGATCAGATGATTTAGATGAAGCTATGTTCGATATTATAACAATGAAGACAAAAAAACTTAAAATAACTGGAAAACGCCCTGTCAATTTGTCAGTACATACAGAACTAAATATTCTCTTAAAAGAACTAAACACAACTGAAAATATACACAATGGTAAGCCATCAACTTTGTTGAGATGCTTACCGACTGGAACTGCTCCCTATTGTGAAAGTGTGGTTGTTAGATTTCCTTTACAGTTTAAGAAATTGGGTTCCAGTTTCTTTGAGTCACTTTGTATATCTGTAACTAATCAGGATGGCAAACCAGTTCTTATGCATGATTTTAGTGTAGTGTTAGAAGTTAAATAATTTTATTTTTGTTTATAAAAATGAGTGGTGGTCCAAAGCCGAGAATCATACCAGTTGCATGTCCGGTAACAGAGTTGAAAGATTTGGCTGATGTACAGGATTTTGATAAGGAGGGGGATGTTGGAGAAATATATGGTTTTGAACTTGATTTAAATGGCATGTACAAGAGGAAAGTAATTGCCGACATGAAAGACGGTGAAAGACAGATTCCTAATCTTGGTCAGCTGCGTGATGTTACTGTACCTACTCCACCTGTAAATAATTTGCCCTACAACTTAATACATGTGGGAAATAAGTGGGTGGTTTTACCTGTGCCACCTGCACCTACGCCAGCACCCACAATTGACTGGGACATAAAGACTGAATTTATTAGTCCTTATGTATACACTGATGATGAAGGTGCCTTAGTGTTTAGGAAGGTTGTTAACTCTGGGCCGCTTATTGTAAGTCTTGTTCCAAGTTTTGCCCCAGACAACAATAGCAGAGATAAACTGAAAGTTGAAAATTATGAGACGACGGTATCTTCTTACAACTAGAAAGGGTAGATCAGATACTTCTGTTGTGTTTATGCCAGCAAGCTTAGTCGTGGCTAGAGAAGCGACAATAGTATTTGAAATTATCATGAAATCTATAGCTTCTGCGAAAGAGGCAAATATTGCACAGGGAATAAAACTTACATGGGATGAAACAGTATCAGAATCAACAAAGGTTTTTATTGCTATTAGAAAAAATGTAGATGTTTTTGAAGTTTCGAGCAGTGTTCCAGCTGTCAAGATATCGGTTGACAAAACAACTTTTGTTCGTCTAAGTTACATAAACCTTGAACACATTGATCTTGTTTCGTTTTATTATGCCAGCAAATTATATACTTTTGAAGAGTTGCAAAATGTAATTGCTGATTAAATAAAAAATATTTGTCAATAAAAAAAATGGTAAAATTCTATCCAATACTACCGACGCTTGAGCCGACTGAATCAATTGCGACGACTAAAACAACGCTTGCACCTGATCCACATGCGACAGCTGTACCAATTGCATCAGATAAAACATTACAGGCAGACGCATTCAGATTAAATAATATTACAGAAGCAATTAAATATTTGGAAAGTGAAGATTGATTGATTGATTGTACATTGCTTAACGTCCCAACAGCAACAAGGCTTTCTCAGGACGTGCCTGCACTGCTTGTGAAAAAGGAAAGTGAAGAGGCGAGGTACTCCAGATGTAAGAGACGGTATAAGGCCGTTTTCAATTCTGTTCAAAACACTTCTATGGCTATTGGTGCAGTTTCAGCTGGATGTTCTGTAGGGGGTATTGTATTGATTTCAACTGGAATTGGAAGTTTAATTGGCGTTGGCCTTGAAGGAGCTAGCATTGCCACAGGTCTGGCATGCTTTGGTTTGGAGGCCATAAACAAGAGATTTCACACAAAGTTAGAAAAACATGAAGCATTGAGTACGCTGGCTGGTGCAAAACTTAGTAGTCTAAAACTGATTATAAGTAAGGCGTTGCAGGACAATTTTATTGATGACGAGGAATTTAAGCGAGTCCATGATTGATTGATTGTACATTGCTTAACGTCCCGACAGCAACAAGGCTTTCTCAGGACGTGCCTGCACTGCTTTTGAAAAAAAAAAAAAAAGAATATTGAATGTATGTCGCCAGCCGGTCCACAACGTTAAATAAACCTACAACATGGGGCCTAAATAAAGCTAAAACCATTTGGCAACACACATCCAATATCAAGAGCTACAGGCAGTGCAGACAGTAGGGAGAGTTTTAAAAAGGCAAATACAGGTGAATGGACCAAGGGTAGACAGAAACACATGCCCCAGAATAGAGAGAAAAACCCACCCTGTGGGGCTGACCAGGGTGACCCTGGGAACTAAAAAATACCTAACCCCACCCAAGTCCCCCAGGGCAGACCCGGGTGGGGTTTAAGCGAGTCCAAGATGATTTAAATAACTACAAACAACAAAAGTCCGAAATACAAAATAAAATGCGTAGTCAATCCCCTGTGAATGTTGACGAACTAAAAGCTAGTTTTTTAGCAGAGGGAAAAAGGATAGGGGTACAGGAAACCACAGAAAAACTTCAAGGATTTTTAGGGAAGTAAAAATCAGTTTTGGTAATCAAACAATATTTTTGTCATATACTTCACAGAGAGATGACACGCCACCTGTCTATTTGACGCCCACAGCTCCGCCAGAATATTTTTAAAAAATAACTTTGTCTTTGTATCTTGTCAAATTTGACTCAGTATCTTGTCACTGGAGACAAGTTTTTGTAAGTAATTAATAAGTTGTTATGGTAAGTAATTGTAAGTTCTTATGGTAAGTAACTATAAAGAACCAGCAGAGGTAACCTTTAAGTTACCTACAACTTATAAGTAAGTACAAAGTTCTACTTGACACCAGTCTATTAAATAGTGTTAGGGTATCTGCTAGACAATACAGTTGATGATTCTCAGGAGTAGGTGTGATAAAACTAGTGGGGATGCTAAGGTTTGTTTCACCAAAAGATCGCCGATCTTCTCCTGGGAATGTCAGCGCTAAGAGAGGTGAGAGTGTTTTGTATTAAAAAATAAAGAGCTGGAGGGTATTCGCTCGGCTCCTGAGAATCCGGAGTCCTGGGGATCTCTCTTTTCTAATCTCTACCGATCCACACGTCTGACAATATGTAAAGGGATGGCTTCTGCACTACCAAATCCATGTTTTCTCAAAATTTAATCAGTTTTCACACATCTGTGAAACTCCCTTGACCTTTGCGATGGGTCGACTAAATTAGGATACATAGGATTGAAAAGTTTGATTTGATTGAAAAGTTTGCAAAAATGTTGATAATAACTACAATTAGCATTTTATACACATTTGTCGAACTCTTGTCACCCTTGACCTTTTCCGTCATCCAAATTAGTATGCATAGATAGGTCTTGCCATCAGGTATCTCTTTAGCAAGTTTGGGTTTGAAGTTGTGAATAGTAATTGAAAAAAAAATTCTTGTCAAAAATGGCTATTTTTCACCTATTTCCTAAACTCTTGTGACCCTTTGACCTTTCCGAGGGGGTCATCCAAATTAGTATGCATAGATAGGTCTTACCATCGGGTATCTCTGTAGTTTGGAGTTGTGAATAGTAATTGAGAAAAAAACATCTTTGGTTAAAATATGGTTATTTTTTAACCTATTTCCTGAGCTCTTGTGACCCTTGACCTTTCCAAGGGGTCATCCAAATTAGTATGCATAGATAGGTCATACCATCAGGTATCTCTGTAGCAAGTTTGGGTTTGAAGTTGTGAATAGTATTTGAGAAAAAACATCTTTTGTCAAAATATGGTGATTTTGGACCTATTTCCCCGAACTCTTGTGACCCTTGACCTTTCCGAGAGCTCAACCAAATTAGTGTGCGTATAAAAGTCTTGCCACCAAGTTTGAGTTTGAAGTTGTGAATAGCGTTTGAGAAAAAATAAATTATGTATCAAAATAGCTATTTTTGATATATTTCCTGATCCAATGACCTTGACCTTTGTCACTGAAATTGATATGTTTAGAAAGGTCTTGCAACAAAGTATCCTTGGGCCAAGTTCGAAGCCTAGCTTGAATAGTCTCCGAGAAAATGCCAACGTTAAAGTTTACCACGGACAACGGCGGACGGACGACCACTGTCCCAGAACATACTCACTTTTGCTTAGCACGTGACCCAAAAATTACCTGTTTGGTTTTTGTATGTCTGTGTGTGTGTGTGTATGCATGCATGTGCGTGTCCCTGACCACTCCATAAAGTTTTCCCTTCTTTGACACATGTACTGATATAATAACAAGGAAATTAATCTTTGTGTATTTGCTCGATATACTTTCCTTGCCAAAAATCCTTGCAGCCAGGAAGATACAGATCTGATTACTTGCAAAATTTTGTGCAATACAGTAGAACCTCCAATGAACAGTCATCCCTGTTGCCAAAAGAAAAGTGGCCGTAAACGGCAGGTGACCGTTCACAGGAGGTTAGATGAAAACAGATCTAGCGGCGTGCTTGTTACACTTGGAGAGGAGTTTACACACCACCAAAACGTCGGCCACTTCACGCTTCTCAGAAGTGTGATACATGTACTACTGACGCCGCTGTTTCCTTATCTTCAGTGATGAAAGAAAAGAAAATTGTGCTTGTGTGTAGTAGTAGTAGTATGGGAGGGAGAAAGAGCGACGCATGTCGATGTGTGTCAATGCCGTGTTCTTGTCTTAAACAGATTGGATAGGAGGGGCAGGTGGCCGAGTTAAGAGGGTGTGGCACTGACACCACGGCTGTTCAGTTCTTCTGCAACCCACCCATTTAGTTAGGGAGTGCCGGCCAGCTCATCGGATGGCGAGCTGACCTAGTTCCTGTGCATTCCAATGGGCATCTGGTACCGCCTGATAGTAGGCCTTCTTTACGCTTACTAATTTTTGTGGGCTGAGAGCCAAATTTGTGCTGGCTTTAAAGCTTTACTGTACTTTCAAATTACTTTTGTTTGGATTTTCTATGAGTGATATATGTTAGTGTAACATAGTGCTACAAGTAAGCGTTTTTCTTTTACTGTGATATTTTTATAGCAAGTTTTATAGATCAGCATATGAGTGTAGTTCGCCAACTTTTAAAATGGAGTTTGACATACAACATTCCTATTCAAACCACATGGAACGATTGAGTAGCTTGTGCAGGATCTCAGCACTGTTATACGGCACACCATATAGTGTACGAGTGCTGATGGATGGTTTTGGATGCCTGTGGTACTGACACATGCGTTAGTGCATGTACGAGAGTTCTCTGCCAAGCTGGCATCTGGGGCGAAACAGCAGTAAAATTTTGGTCACATCAGATTACATGACCATACAGAAAGCTTATTTAAAAAAGATGTGGACATGGTTGGGTAGATAGCGCGACCTTTGTTATGGACCGCATACACAGCTGGCGAGCCAATGGCACGTCCGTTATTGCGTAATGACATGGTGTCTGGGCTTTGAGTGTGTGGCTGTTGGCTAGATGTCAAGCAATCATGCATGACAGCTTTACTGCGCCAATTTGCCCATGGCTGTAAATATAAGTTGTTTTTATTTTGCCGTTTTTGGCTCCGATACGCTGACTGTTGGCCGCATTCGGCAGGTGGCCATAGAATCAAGGTACTTTATATAGTAAACATGATCCATACATCATGAAAGTGACCGGAAACGGCAGGTGACTGTAAAAATTGGTGACCATTCAAAGGAGGTTATACAGTATTTAACTTCATAACTTAATGGTTCGTCATATTAATGCGGTTTACAAACTGTCCATACAAACTGACTGACGTTTGTTTATTTTCATTTACGCTTGGGATGCAAGTGCAAATATCATTTTATGGACAATTTCTTAAATCTTGCATCTGTCAAAATGAAAACACAAATATGCTCATGCTGTCACATTAACAAGCTCCTTATGCTTACTAGTAATGCCCACTTGTTTGTGTGTATGTACCCTCAAAATTTACTTCCCATACACTTTGTTTGGCATCCTGTCTCGGAAGACAATGGAGTATATGCGTTTGCTGGATCAGTCACTAGAGTGACCTCTCCAGGGCGCAAGCCTGGGCGAAGTGTATGGAGATCCTGGGGTGCCCAGTCGTCAAGATCCCCCTCTCGGCCTCGCTGATGTATCCAAAGGAATGCAAAGCAGTACGTTTGGCACCAGTTTGGCTGCAGGAGCTGCCAGAACAGTGCGTGAATACAGGCAGCTGTCTGCCTTCGGGGCTCCACTCCTGATTTGAAGGGTTTACTCCCCCACATTTGGCCGTTGGATCCAACCTGATCTCCTCCGTCCTCACTAGCCGTTGGCTGTCAGAAACAGCTCATCCGCCTAGTGGTGCAATGTGAACACCACCCCCTCACGTGGTTTAGCCCACCAGCTGAGGTGGTTTGCCAGGGTGTGGCGCTTGGAGCCAGCACGTGAGAGATTAAGGAGATGGATGAGGACCAGTGATGCCCGTCCGTCCTATGTAGGACGCAGCTGCCGAACAGCAAAGGTGCTACTTCCCATACACAATACACACACAAAAACGGAGAACAGATAGCAAACGTGTAAACACTTTACGGTGCAGTAAAAATTTACTGTACAAACCTTTCGCTATTTTAACAAACTTTTTTTCTGCATCTGGATCCTTGTTCTTGTCTGGATGGTACTTGAGCGCCAGATTTCTAAAAGCTTTTTTTATGTCCTTCTGTGAAGCACTGCGAGCAACACCAAGAATTTTGTAGTAGTCTTCTGCAGCATCACTCACAGCAGCAAGAGCAGCACATACAACCCAAAAGCCAATGATATCACACTTCATCTCTGATCAGTCACAGTCCACTCCTGAAACATGTAAAATGGTACAATCATGGAAATGAAAGATGTATACGTGTTCAGCTCTGATCAGAGGTCCCAAAAAGTGTTGGGCCAAAAATTAAAAGTATTCATGTAACTGTTTTAACAGTTGCATTGCATTGCCTAGGGTCTTAGGTACCAGAATTACTACTTCTGAAGCTATACCATTTCTCGACTGACCTTGACATGGGTAAATTAGAGGACCTATACTTCCTTATGTGCATAAAGTGATGTCCTACAACAGCTCATTGGTTACTGGAAATTGTGCAGTTCTGGTGGTAGGGCATTCAACTCTTGCCAAAAAAGTTATTGTTTCAAATCCAGATGGGGTAAAAATTTGTTCTGACCTTATTTGATGTCCCGTATTTGAAATCAACTTCATACGTGGTGGGCAATGTGTTTCACTCTTTTTCCCCTGCTTCAACGCAAAAAGTGAGTTCTAAGTGTTTTGCAAACTCACGCTAAATTACACAAACAACCACACATTATCTGCACACACTGAGATAACTTGTGAATCCAATCACATAAGTAGATACAAGTTGTGGCTAAAACTGTTCTAAGACAATCAGTTAGTTAGTTATTTGGGTTTAACGCCGAGCAGGCAACCAAGGCCATCTCACGGTGGGAGGGGTAAAAATCTGGCCAGCCAGACTAAAAGAAAGGTCTTAAGAAAACATGTAAATATATCTTAAAAATATGTCATGCTAAAATGTCGCACAGGTCTTTAACTCTTTCCCATCGAAACGCTTCTGGTTTAGTGTTAGCCTAAACAAACCCTTAGCCATCGAAACGCTTACGTTATAGTGTTGTGCTCGTTGCCGTCTATAGACGAGTCGCTAGTTTTCTAGGGTTGGGTTTTTACAAAAATCGCATGAAGCACAGCTATCTGTCTAAGGGAAGCAACCACTATAACATGTTTCACCAACCATTTCTAAAATATCTGAAAGTGAATGCCCTTGTCGGATGGTGTCGGAACAAGACCAAAGTAGCTGACAACATGCCTTGGATCGTCTCTGACAATGAGCTTGTTCAATCCTCATGAGCACAGTTTCAACAGTGATTTTTAGCTCGTAAAATTGTGATTCAAGAAGGGACAGATCTCTTGTGTGATTTCTTAGCTTGTGGAATACATTTTTCTGCCATGTTAGTGAGTAACTCTGGCTTTTTCGTTGCATGTGCTTACACTGTTGCTACTAAAACCACATAATTTCTCATTTTTTGCTCCTCCATGTTTGTTCTGTTGCATACTAATCAAATTGGTTCGACTTCCCACTAAACTGACGCACAAACACGCGCAGTTTTGAAAAGTACTTTTAATGCTCTTTCCAATGATACCCAATTTATCTATGGTTGTTAGCTTGGGAGGCTGTGAAAATTAATTCAATCTACCCCAAAAATGTACGTCACCAGGGAACGCATGTCCTTTTTCCTGCTATGTCTGCAGGGAACTGACTCGCTGAAAAATTTACAATGGGAAGGAGTTAAAGGAAACATCTACAGACTCTCAAAAAGGTCAAAATAATAAAATTATCATAGCCTATGAATGCTCAAATCTTATTAAAAATATTGCACTCTCTCAAAAAACTGAAGATCTTGTCTGGGGGTACATCCCAGAACAAAACCTTCAAGGAGTCTGCTCTGAAGTGTTCATACCTTGTGTCAATTAGATCGGCACATGACAGCAAAACGTGTTTAACTGAATACTGCTCATCGCAGGCATAACACCATGGACGCTCCTCCTGTTTTAGTACATAAGAGTGCATAATATACGTGTGCCCGATGTGGAGCCGAGCAAGGACAGTCTCCTCACGGCGGTTGCCGCAGCGGTAAGGTAGACTGTCGGACACCTTAGGAAGAGCTTCATGCAGCTTGTTAGCTTCCTCTTTGTCCCACTTGGACTGCCACTCGCGGGCTATGTACGCACTAATCACAGGTTTAAAATTACTATACACAGTCTGTGCATCAGGGACAGGGTGGTTGCGGGCATCGTTGGCAGCAGAATCTGCGATCCTGTTGCTTTTGATGCCCTCATGCCCTGGGACCCAAATAAAAATGATGTCATAATATTCCTTCATCAAGTCTGCATAGAGCTCTCTAATCTACACCAGCAGTGGGTGGTCTGTTCCTGCGCCCTGAAGGGCCTGCAGGGCAGAAAGAGAGTCAGACAGAATCAGGAAGTTCCTTTCCCTAGACCGATAAGCATGGTTGAGTGCCAGCAGAACCGCCTGCAGTTATGCAAGAAATACAGAGGAATGGTCTGCGAGGCGGTGCTTAAATGGGCATCTAGGACGGCGAGAGGACACTGCGGCCACAGCCACTCTCCCATCCTCAGACTTTGACCCATCTGTATAGATACGACAATAGTCAGGAAAACTTGAAAGGAGTTCATTGAGGCTCTTTTGGTATATGGCTGGTGAGGTAGATTCCTTCTTGTGGGCGGTCAAATCCAGCAAGATGTCTGGTGCTGGTAATAGCCAGGGTGGAGTGATGTGTTGCAGAGATTACGAAACTCTGTCCAGGTCCACTCCGGCCGTCTGCAGATGAGGTCGGACATGGAAGGAAAGTGGACGGACAGCTCCCAGATGGGGATTGCAAATCTCTGCAAACGACGGGTTAAAAACACAATCACAGGCAGGATTGTCTGGACGGGCCTTCAGTTTCAGAACGTAGCTGAGCATGAGGTGGATGTGGCGGAGCTTGAGAGAAGGCTCTTCTGCCTCGGCATACAGACTAAGATCTGGAGACGTCCTGAAGGCCCCGAAGACATATCGACAGACCTTGATGGTGAATTGTGTTCAGACGCTGTAAAACAGACTTGGAAGCCGTTATATACCACAGAGCCGTAATCCAGTTTGGACCGAACAAGGGCCGAGTACAGCTGAAGTAAGACAGTGCGGTCTGCACCCCAGTCAGTACGACCAACGACACGAAGAACGTCCAGGGCCTTCTGACAAGAGGTTCTAAGGTAATTAATATGGTTGCGGAAGGTCAGTCTTTTGTCAAAGATGACCCCCAGAAACTTTGCCTCCTTGGCCACCTAATTGGCACTCCAGCAATGCTCAGGCTAGGTTCTGGAAAAAATTTCGTCTGGTTAGTAAAATGCATACAGACTGTCTTGGAGGGCGAGAATTTGAATCCATTGAGAGACACCCACCCCTGGATGTGATCAACGCACAGTTGCAAGCGCCTCTCAAGGGACACAAGTCCTCGACCTCGTGCGCACAAAGCAAAGTCGTCCACAAACAAAGAGCATTCAGAATCATCCTTGACGGGCCTTTACAATGTTATTATTTTTATACTAAATAAAACAGGAGATAGAATGCTGCCCTGCGGGACACCCATTTCCTGTTCAAAGGAGTCGGAGAGGGTGGAGCCCACACGGACATGGTAACGACCAGTTAGACAAAAAATTGTGAATAAAAACGGGCAGGTGCCCTTTAAAACCCATATCCAACAAGTCGGACATTATACCATACTTTCAGGTAGTCATATGCCTTCTCAAGATTGAATAAAATTCCATAGACATGCTGCTTGTTGACAAAAGCATCTCGGATAAACGACTCAAAGCGGACTAGATGGTCAGTTGTACTATGGAAGCGCCAGAAACCGCACTGGAGGTCTGTGATGAGACCCTGTGACTCAAGATGCCACACCAGGCAGGCGTTGACCAGGCGTTCCATAGTTTTACATAAACATGACGTCAAAGTGACTGGCCGGTAGTTGCCTGGGTCAGAAGGATCCTTACCTGGCTTGGGGATCGGCACAACCACAGCCTGGCGCCAAGACTGTGGAAAATGGGCAGTTATCCAGATATGGTTAAAGGCCTTGAGAAGTACAAGGAGTGACGTCTCAGGCAGATGTGTTAGAAGTTGATAGTGGATAGTATCTATGCCAGCAGCAGAGTCATTACATTTCTGCAGGGTTCGCTGCAATTCTGATAATGTAAAACGGGTATTATAGTCTTCTGAGTTATCCAATTAAAAATCACAAATACGAGACTCTCACTTCTCCTTCTCTCTCTGGAAGAAGGGTGAATAATGCTCTGTTGAAGAATTATGGGCAATGGTGGAGGCAAGCAAGTTGGCCACAGTCTTTTTATCTGTGACCAAGCTGGTACCATCTCTAAGATGGCCGACAGAAGCCAAGCCACCCCTGCCCCTAATTCTTCGAACAGCCTTCCAGACTTTCTTAATGGAGTCCTAGAAGTTAAAAATGAGACGAAAAGTCTCCAGGAAGCACGGCGTTCACCTGTAAAAATGTAACAGGCCTTCGCCCTCTGTCTTTTAAAGGTTAAAATATTCACTTCCAACGAATTATGAAAAGCACATCGCTGAGCAGATTTGCGCGTTTTTTTAGCCTTGCTGCACTCTTCGTTGAACCATGGTACTCTTGGCTTCTGAGGGACTGATGTGGAAGTTCTCGGGATGGTTTCACCCGCTACGTCCAACAAAATAGAAGTGAAACAAGAAACAGGTTCTTCAGCTGACATGACCACCCATTCTGTAATACGAGAGTGACAGAGGGAGGCGAACAGAGGCCAGTTAACCTTCTTGAAATTCCATAGCCCCACTGCTGGATCCTCCTCACAGCTGACCGCTGACAGGACTACTGGGAAGTGGTCACTACCACACAGGTCGTCGTGAACCTTCCAGTCAAAGTCCAGCATGAGAGAAGGATCACACACAGTGAGGTCTAGAACAGAACTAGATCCTGAACCTGGGTTAGAGTAGGTAGGTGAGCCATTGTTAAAGACACATAAGTTAAGTTGAGAAAAAACATCGTTCTAAGACAAACTCCCCTCACAAGTTGCAACAAGACATGAATGTGTTATGAATATTGTAAAAAATAAATAAATAAATAAAATACATACATTTTTTGGGAGGAAAAATAACCAAAAAAAATTAATTCTGTATGTACTCATCACTAGGGCATGACCCTTGCCCTTTAAGAGGGTTCACCCAAATTAGTATGCTGAGAAAGGTCTTATCATCAGATATCTCTGTAACCCATTTGGCTGTAAAGTTAAGTATATATTTCGAGAAAAAAACATTTTTGTCAAAACAGGGCAGTTTGTGACCCTCTGTGACTTTGACCTTTCAGCCAGGTCCATAAAATTGGTCTGCTCAAAAAGGACTTGCCACAAAGTATCATTTGGTCAAGTTTGAAGACTGTGGCTTGAATAATCTCTGAGAAAATGCCAAAGTTAAAGTTATATTGCCCAGGATCAAGCATCTCAACACAGTCAGAAAACTGTCTGCAACAGATACTGCTGACAATATGTGTATGGATCCTTTGTGTACTATCTTGGAGCTTTATCATGTAAGTACAATGCCAAATGTCGAAATTCATCGTTTGCAGGGTGTATTGTTTTTGTATGCGAGTCGCGGATTTATCGTCTGCATCAGCCTGGCTTTGAACTAATATGCATATTTATGAGCCTACGTCACAAGGCTGCAGAACTAGACCGACTATCAGTGTATCGCAATACTGCATGTCACGAGGTCATTGGTGTGTAGTAATGTTCTCCGGCATCCCTTTGACATAATTTTCCATGAGAATGTAGAATAAACCTTCCATACTCACTATGCTGTCAGAATCACAATGCGGGTTCCGCTTGACCTGCTAGTGTTTATTAGTAACGATCGTGCTGCATCGTCAGTGCACGGCTGTGGGCGTGGCTTGTTTGACTCTCCGCGCAAAGTGACTGAGCCAGCGTCCACAGTGCCTAGTTTGACCTTTGATCCTTTATCCCTCGAAAACACGAAACAGAACGCTGCAGTCAATTTCACATCTCGCACATCAAAGTCTACATAACTGAAAGCATCACTGGAAACAACAAATGCACAATCGCAGCAGAAACACTACCTCTGTGAATCCGAGTGAATGAGAGCCCGCACAGACAAAAACGTGTCACGACCAGCGATGTGCTATCATGATTTTGACACACCCCGTAATTTTCAGATCCTTGCAGCATAAAATCTGATAACTAGCTCGTAACTTTATGATAAAACAGGTTTAAAATCTTGCGAAATCAGTAAGAGATAAATTCTACTGAAGATCATGAATTCTGAAAAATCACTAGTGCTCGCTGAACTACAGGAAGACTGACAAAGACCACAGATTACTTACTGATTAACAGAGCAGGAAAGCGACAAATTCTGGATGGGGGGGTCGAGCCAAGCTCTTGCTTTACATGTTGCCACATGTCCATATTCCCCTGTCCGATGTCAATTCTACTTAGGGGTATCTTATCTCTCTTCCTCTTTCTTCTCTTCAATTCCGAGTCTGTCATTGTCGACAAAAGCATCTCGAATAAATGACCCAAAATGGACTAGATGGTCAGTTGTACAACGGAAGCGCCGGAAACCGCACTGGAGGTCTGTGATGAAACCCTGTGACTCAAGATGCCACACCAGGCGGGAGTTGAACTGGCGATCCATAGTTTTACATAAACATGACGTCAGAGCAACTGGCCGCTAGTTGCCCGAGTCAGAAGGATCCTTACCCGGCCTGGGGATTGGCACAACCACACCCTGGCACCAAGATGGCGGAAAATGGCCAGTTATCCAGATATAGTTAAAGAACTTGAGAAGTACGAGGAGTGACTTCTCAGGCAGATGCGTTAGGAGCTGATAGTGATTGGTATCTAGTCCAGCAGCAGTCATTACATTTCTGCAGGGCTTGCAGCAACTCTGATAATGTAAAAAGGGTATTATAGTCTTCTGAGTTATCTGATTTATAATCACAAATACGAGTTAGTAGTTATTTGGGTTTAACACCGAGCAGGCAACTAACCATCTCACGGCAGGATGGGTAAAAATCTGGAATCTAGGCCAGCAGCAGAGTCATTACATTTCTGCAGGGCTTGCAGCAACTCTGATAATGTAAAAAGGGTATTATAGTCTTCTGAGTTATCTGATTTAAAATCACAAATACGAGTTAGTTATTTGGATTTAACGCTGAGCAGGCAACTAAGGTCATCTCACGGCGGGATGGGTAAAAATCTGGAATCTAGGCCATCAGCAGAGTCATTACATTTCTGCAGGGCTCGCTGCAATTCTGATAATGTAAAAGGGGTATTATAGTCTTCTGAGTTATCCGATTTAAAATCACAAATACGAGACTCTCACTTTTCCTTCTCTCTCTGGCAGAAGGGTGAATAATGCTCTGTTGAAGAATAATGGGCAATGGTGGAGGCAAGCAAATTGGCCACAGCTTTTTTTAATCTGTGACCAAGCTGGCACAATTTCTGAGATGGCCAACAGAAGCCGAGCCATCCTTGCCCCTAATCCTTCGAACAGCCTTCCAGACTTTCTGGGACAGAGTCCGAGTAGTTAAGGATGAGACGAAACGCCTCCAGGGAAGCATGGCGTTCACATTTAAGTCCAGCATGAGCGAAGGATCACACACAGTGAGGTCTAGATCAGAACTAGATCCTGAACCTGGGTTAGAGTAGGTAGGTGAGCCATCGTTAAAGAAACATAAGTTGCGAAAAAACATCTTCTAACATCTGACCTCTGCCATCTTCTTCTTCTTCTTGAACGCCGTCACACTTGGAGTTTGGCTCTCAAAATGAATCTGTGGTCGCTGTAGCGCCTCCACAGGCCCATACAGTTTCTCTTGTAGAGTGGCGGGCTTCAGCCATATCTCCTCCCTCAGCAGCTGGTGGATCCCACAATCCTAGGGGATGTGCTCTGCGGTCTGCTCTGCTTCTCCACAAGGGCACAGGGGAGATGGCATGAGGTGGAAGCGTCTGTGCAGGTGGAAATTGAGTCGGTTGTGCCCGGTCCTCAGACGGAAGATGTTCACCTGCTCTTGTCTGGACAGCTGATGGTAACTGTCTAGGGGCCGTTGTGGTGGTCTGTACACAAACTTAATGATGGTCTTCATCTCTGTGAAGCTGACTCCATTTTCATCTTGTTCTTCCTCTGCACCCACTTTTGCCATTCTGTCAGCTTCTTCATTGCCGTAGATGCCACAGTGTGAAGGAATCCACTGCAGCACTAGTCTGGTGCACTTGATATTTTGCAGTGCTTCTTGTAGACGTGGCAGTTTGCTTGCTGTTGCTGCCTCAAGGACCATCCGGGACATGGCATCAGTCAGGAAGACAATCTGGGCATCAGGGTCTGCAGTGCCACTAAAGGTGTTTGCAGCACGGACCAGGATTTCCACCTCAGCTCTGTAATTTGTGTAGTGAAGGTCTGTTGGTACTACCTCTGCCTGCCATTTTCCATTTGAGTACTGAATGTACACCCCAGCCACTCCCCCCCCCCCCCCCCCCCCCCCCCCTATTCTGAACTGCATCTGTGGCTGATCCATCGGTGTATGCCCATATCCATGTTTCCAAGATACTTTTGGGGATACTTTTCTTCGAGCATGGCCAGTGTCAGGACTTTCTTGCTCACAGTGCTGTGCTCATCTTTGGTGGTGATGTAGGGTACAGTGGAAGAGATGGTGATGTTTTCTGGCTTACTTCTGCGCCGGTGATGATACGCAGTGCCTGCTTCTGAACTCTGTCAATGGTCTGCTGGTGTGACTGGGATGCCGTCAACCATGCATTGGATCCGTACTCAAGGTGTGGTCTCACTGTGCCTTGATATACATTTTTGAGGATCTTTTCATTGGCTCCCCATTGTGTTCCAGCCAGCTTCCTCATGATGTTAAGCTTTCTTCTAGATTTCGCTTCTGCATTCCAGATATGCGGCTTCCATGACAGCCTCTTGTCAAGGGTGACTCCCAGGTATGTCTGTTGGTCTTCATACAGCAGTGGGGTGCTGCCCAGTGTTAGGTTGCCAGCCTTTGCTTTGTTGGAGAGAGAGAAGAGTGTGGCTGATGATTTTTCTGTGTTGATGGTCATACACCAGTTGTTGGTCCAGTCTCTCAGCCTGTCCAGGGCTAGCTGCATCCTGTATCAAGCGGTTGTTGCATACTCTTCTGTGCTCCTGAGTACCAGGTCATCTGCGTACAGGGTTGCGTGGACTCCTTTTGGTAGCTATGGCACAAGGTCGTTGATGAAGAGTATGAACAGGGTCGGTGACAGGACTCTCCCCTGTGGCACCCCCTGACACAGCAGCACTTTTTGGCCACAGTACCCATCCACTGTCACATGGGCTCTGCAATTGTGCAGGTATGACTCAACATCCTCCTGGCAGTATTGGAGGCAGAACAATCACGAACTTGCGCTTTGCGGACGACATTGATGGCCTTGCAGGAACAGAGAAGGAGCTAGCTCAGCTGGTGGAAAAGCTGGACAGTACAGCCATTGCATATGGGATGGAAATCAGTGCAGAGAAGACCAAACTGGTGACCAATAACGCCAGTGGCATTGGTACTGAAATCATGGTTGGAGGCCAAAAACTGAAAACAGTTAAGAAATTCAAATACTTAGGAGCTGTTGTGACAGATGAGGGATCAAAACCAGAAATACTGTCCAGGATTGCGCAGACAACAACAGCACTGACAAGATTGAAGACCATATGGAAGGACAGAAACATCACACTCTGCTCCAAGATCAGACTGATGCGCTCCTTAGTCATCTCAGTGTTCATGTATGCCTGCGAGTCATGGACCCTCACAGCAGACCTTGAAAGGAGGATACAAGCCACTGAAATGAGATGTTTTCTAAGGCTGCTTGGAATCTCATACAGAGATCACATCACAAACGAGGAAGTGGGAAGCAGAATCAGGCAAGCCATCGGGCCCTATGAAGACTTATTAGCCATTGTGAGAAAACGCAAACTGAAGTGGTATGGGCATGTCACGCGTTCAGCAGGGCTTGCCAAAACAATCCTGCAAGGCACTGTGCAAGGAGGACGAAGGAGAGGAAGACAGAGGAAAAGATGGGAGGACAATATCTCAAGAGTGAACAGGACTGAAGCTGGGCGATACACTGCGAATGGCAGAGAACAGAGAGGAATGGAGGGAGCTGGTTGCCAAGTCATCAGTGGTGCTCCAACGGTCGGCAAGACTACGGGATATAGATAGATAGATAGACTTGGTCCACCATTACATGTTCCCTTGGATGCCACTGCGAAGAAGTTTCACAAGGAGACCATCCTTCCACACCTTGTCAAAAGCCTTCTGTAGGTCAATGAAGGCAGCTAATGTCACCTTCTGATCTTGAAAGGCATCTTCTATGACCTGTGCAAGGTGTGTAGTCTGGTCTTCTGTACTCTTGTAGCTTTTGAAGCCGGCTTGCTCTGGCATGATGATGCACTCGGAGTCCAGGTACCACTGCAGGTACTTGTTGATGATGCTTTCCATGGTCTTGCACACACAACTTGTCAGGCTGATGGGGCGATAACTCAGGGCTTTGGACTTATTCTTCCCTTTCTTCAAAATTGGGATCATCCTGGCTTCCTTCCAGCACTGGGGTACCTGTCCTCCTCTCCAGCTGTGGTTAAAGATGTCCAGTAGCTTCATTAAGGCAGTGTTGCAAAGGTGTTGTATCATCTCGTTTGAGATGCTGTCTGGACCTGGAGATTTTTTCTTCTTCAACTGTTTGATGGCCATCTTCAGTTCAGTCCTTCTTCATTGCATCATGGATGTTTGCATCTCTTGTTTTCTCTCTTTCTTCCTGTCTGATTTCTTTCTCAAGCATTCGTGGGACAGTGATGTTACTTTCTTTCGCATAGATCTGTGCGAACACGTTTGCAGCTTTTCTACCAGTCAGTGCTTTCCCATCTTCTTCCAGGGTGACCTTCTGTTCCCTGGTGCCCTCATCATTCAATGCCTTAGTCAGTCTCCACAGCTTGGTGGTGTCCCTCTCCATGTTCAGTCTTGCAGTCTTCTCTCTCCAACTTCTTCTTGTACACTCCAACTTCATCTGCAGATACTGGGCCTTACTGTGTTGTAGCTTGATGTTGTTTTCATGGCTGGGGTTTGTTTCAGCGTCTTCTCTGGCCCTAGTGAGGTTGTCATGTGCTTTCTGAAGATCTGCAGTCCAGTATGGGGTGTAGTTCTTCCGGACCCCTCGAGATATAGTTTCCTTGGCTGCCTTACTGATAATGTCGTTAAAATCTCTGACCACATTGTTGATGTTCCTTCAGACACAGCGAGGTCTTGCATTAGTTCATTTGTTCGGATACTGAACAAGCGTCAGTCTGCCTTTCGGTAGTTCCATCTTGGCTGGTGTGGCGAGCTAGCTGCTGTGCTTCCTTTTAGGGAGAGGAGGACAGGGCGGTGGTCACTTCCTCCTAACTGTGGTCCTACTGTTCTGCTGAGGCGCTTATGAACATCTTCAGTGCAAAGCGCCAGGTCCGGTGTAGTGGTGGTGTGCCAGCGGCGAGAGTAGTTAGTTAGTTATTTGGGTTTAACGCCGAGCGGCAAGAGTAGAAGGTAGGTTGGTCCTCAGGGTCATTGGCAAGTATCAGGTGGTTTTCATCTTGCCACTCCTCGATGTCTTCTCCTCTCTCGTCAAGTGTGTTATATCCCCAACTCTGGGACTAGCTGTTGAAGTCACCAGTGATGAGGAATCCACTGTCTGGGACCTGAGACAACAGCTTATCATTAGGGCAGTAATAGTTGACCAGGTCAAGGGTGCTGTCACTGGTGGTTACCTTGACCTGGATGTATTCCAGCTCTTCCATGAATCCCCTGGTTTCGCTGGCATTCAGGTTGTTTCTAACTAGGGTCATAACTCCCCCTTTCTTCCTCCCTTGGCGATCACTTCGGAAGACCTGATAAACCTGTGACCTGAAAGGGTTTCCCTTCTTGCAGGTGTGTCTCTTGTACACAGCAGATGTTTATGCTGTTTTCATGCAGAAAGTGCTCTAGTTCTGTTTTCTTGTTGGTAATCCCTTCTGCATTCCAGTGCATGATGACCACATTGGGTTTTTCTTTGTCTCCGGACTTGATTTTTCGCTGGCCAGTCGCTCTACTGGCTCCTCGAGAGTTGGGAAGGTCCTCCAGTCGCTGGGGGTGGGCTCCGAAGAGGCGCAGAGCCCGGTACTGCACTTGCCTGGTGAGACTCCACAGGGCGAGCACCATTTCTGTTGAATCCATCTCCAAGTGTCATATTGCTGTATATACATATATGCGTGGTGCTGTGGTTTATTGAGTGCGTTGTGCACTCTGGGTTTCTGTTGGGGTTACCTCACCCTTAACTCCTGGTCAAAAGGCCTTTCCTGGGAGCACAGGATGGTTTGGTTTTGGAGTGTCCTTCTCCTAGATGGGTTGCCGACCAAGGCTTATGAGTCCCATCTACTCAGGATTTTCCTCAGAGTTTTCCTTCTCAAAGGAGATCTGCCAACCAAGGCTATCGAGCATCCCTGCCCAGATTTGTATAAGGTTTACACCCCTAGCCTTTGCCTCCCCCAAGGCACCCACAAGGCAGTGAGGCTATTTACCCATAGCTGGAGATCTGCTTCATGGACATCAAGGCTTGTCCACACATCAATGGGCCTGCATGCCCCATGTCTGGGGGCTAGACCTCCTCTGAGTCCTTTGTAGTTCAGCCCGTAAGGTGCTTGGTTACCGTGAGTCGCCACAAGGAGGCACTACATGAGTGTTACGACTGTGGTTGTGTTGTTTTGTAAGAGCATGCATGTATTAATCGTAGGAATCGATCCGATATTTATTTGAGCTATCATGGTTACGAATCACGTACCTTTTTAGTAAGATTCTTTATCATTCGGGCGTAGAGCGGAATTGGTTTTGTTATGATACGCTGAGATCAGTCCGGAAGTTTCTAGCAAAGTTGCAAGGAGAAGAGCGGTGAGTTTTTGTAATGCGTAGATTCGCTGAGAATAGACCAGAACGTTTGTGACGGGCCCCCAGGTAGCAACTGTGAAAGTATAATTCGTCTTTTTTTTGTTTTGTTTGTTTGTTTGTTTGTTTATGCGTATTTCTCATTTGTTTAACTAGTCTCAGCCAAGCAGAAAGTTTAAAAACATTATATTACGTGTTTAAGAGATACTATAATAGGGCTGTCCTTAGTCTGCTTTGTGTCAGGGAGGTTCAGGTCGGGTTGGGGCCGTTGGCGACGGGCTTCACCTGTCCCGAGCCATTGTCCATTTGTTGTTTGTAAACTGTTGTGTGAGTGTGGGTGATTGTGAGTTGCACCTGAGGTGGCGAGACAAATTTTCCTGTACGTGGCAACATGTATTTGGAACAATAAAGTTTATTGATCGATTGATTGACTGATATGCCAGAAGAAGTCTCCAAGGGAAAGGTGCCCAAGGCCAAGGTTCCTCTCAAGAAAACGCCACTGATCAATATGCCTTTCAAGCTGTGGATTTGGTGGGGCCAATATCTCCTCCAAATAAAGCTGGCCATCGCTACTTTCTGACCCTGTTGGATTATGCTACAAGATAGCCTGAGGCCATACCACTAAAGAAGATCAACACTCCAACAGTTGCAGAGGCACTCATGAACATGTTCAGCCTTCTGGGGATTCCTGAGGAGATCCTGAGTGATCTAGGGACCCAGTCTGTCTCTGACTGCATGGAGAAAGTCAATCGGCTGTTGAGCATCCGACACCTCACTACGACCCCATGTGTAACAGGTTGGTTGAAAAGTTTAATGGGACATTGATGGCTATGCTGAAGAAACTGTGCGCTAAGCAGCCAAGGTTGTGGCATAGGTACATCAATGCCTTGCTCTTCGCTTATCGTGAAGTTCCCCAGCATTCGACGGGGTTTTCCCCCTTTGAATTACTGTATGGCATGACTGTAAGGGGACCCATGTACATCTTGAAGGAGCTGTGGACCAAGAACATCGATGTGCCTGAGGTGTAGATCAGCTACCAGTTTGTCTTTGACCTGAGAGAGAAGCTGGAGGATACCCTCAGGATGGTTTGAGAAGAACTGGAGAAGGCACAGTGCAAGGGGAAGCATTACTATGACCGCAAAGCCAAACCTCGATGGTTCCAGCCAGGTGACCAGGTGTTGGTTCTTCTCCCCACCGACAAAAAGAAGCTCCTGATGCAGTGGAAGAGACCGTGCGTGGATGACGCAGTAGTTGGTATTAACGACTACAGTCAAGGTCAACAAAAAGACAGAGATGTACCACGTGAATCTGCTGAAGAAGTATGTCGAGAGAGGTCGTCAGGACAAACCACAACAAGCAGCGTCAGTGCGTCTGGCAGCTGACGAGAGACTAGACGACAAAAACCTGTTCGACCTAAATGAACTCCGCCACAAGGAGGGTGTTGAAAACATCCAGTTTGGTCAAAACCTGCCCCAGGCAGAAAAAGAAGAGCTGAGAGCCATAACTACGGAGTTCAAGCATCAGTTTACGCCTGACCTAGGGACAACAGACATCATCAAGCATGATGTTAATCTGACATCAAACGAGCCAGTTCGCAGCAAGCTGTATCGTATACCTTACCACACGAGGGAAGAACTGAAGAAAGACATTTAGGAGATGCTGGACCTGGGAGTTGTCAGGGAGTCACAATTCGCCATATGGTCATCATGAAGAAACCAGATGGATCCAACCGGGTGTGTGTGGACTACCGTAAACTCAATAAGCTGACAGTATTCTAGCCAGCGCCCACGCCCACAGCAGAATAACTGTTCCAGAAGGTGAGTGGAGACCGGTTCTTCTCCAAGATTGACCTAAGCAAAGGGTAACTGGCAAGTCAAGGTTGCAGAGTGCAGAGGGGGATATCTACAAGACAGCTTTCGTCACACCTGACGGTCATTGGGAGTTCCTGAAGATGCCTTTTGGAATGGTAAAGAGTGGTGCCACTCTGGAGAGAAGACTGAAAAAAGATCCTAGGGGATATGACTAAATGCCAAAATGTGTGAATGGAAAGTGGACACTGGGCAGTGAAAATGAGTTGGTGGGCAGTGAAAATGAGTTAGTGAGCTTTCAACAAAGACTGACATTTTCTTCAAGGATACATTGGTGGTTACCAGTCTCTGAAATTGCAGGACAATCCTTGAAGAATTTTCAGAGTAAACAGTAAATAACACATCTCCTGACTGGTATGATGGACATCAGTGATTATGACATCCAGGTATATAGTTAAACCATCAAAATCAATTCTGCGCTGCTGATCTGCGCTTCGGCAGAGGTCATTTGTAGTAAGTAATACCTGATGTTCATCATCAAGTCAGTATTAAAGTTGTTTATTTTAAAGTACAGCTCTTCAGACTTTCAGCAACATAGGATGCAGCTGGAAACAAGAACCACACATGAATAATGTTTCCACATCATAGTTTTTATTTTCCAGATGTTCTTTTCAACATCAAGCCAGAAGAAAAAATATGATGGATGTCAGTATTACAACAATACTGTCTTTCAAAACAGCTGGGAAGATCATTGGCCTAGGACAGTATCGATCAGAAGATCTGTACCACAGGGCTGTCCGAAGGAAGGCTGCTTGATGTCCATGCTGCTAGCATTGTCAGTGATCCTCGTCACCCACTATTTGATCAGTTTCAAATGCTACCATCAGGCAGACATTTCAACATGCCACTTGCCAAAAAGAATGTTTTTAAGAAGTCTTTTATTCCAACTGCTGACTCAGTTGGTTAGTTCGGGGTTTAACGTCCACGGCACCGAAGTGATAATGGACGGCCCTGACGGGCGAGTTATGGGGGACAGGGAATCTATTGCCTATGGAGTACGACCTGAACACTGATCAATTCAGGCCACTTTGATTTACCAGGACCTTTCAACGGACATGCTATTGAACAAGCCCGTCTTTTCCCCCTAGATTGCGAGTCCAGCTACCGGGGCCGGAACGGGGATATGAACCCACGACCTGGCGATTCCCTTTGCTCTCCTGCTCCAATGCTTAACCGCCTGAGCAGTTGGTTAGTTCGGGGTTTAATGTCCATGGCACCGAAGTGATAATGGACGGCCCTGATAAGCGGGTTATGGGCGACAGGGAAATCTATTGCCTATGGACGTGGCCGGGACGGGGATACGAACCCACGACCCGGCGATTCCCTTCGCTCTCCTGCTCCGACGCTTAACCGGCTGAGCTATTTCGGACTCTGAAGCTGTCTCGATTTTGAACTCTTGTTTATAACGACGTGATATATAATAATTATGTGATCTACTTAGTACTTAACATAACCTAATCTCCCATCTTGTGAGATTGCTTGTGAAAGATCGCTTGTGATAGATTGCTGCAATAATAATTTTAATGGAATGTTCTTATAGTGTTTATTAGTGTCTTGTCTTGTTGTTTTATGAGCCAAAAGGCAAATTTCTGTCATGCTTTGACTTGTACAGACAATAAAGTTGTATTTATTGTATTGTATTCTAATTCAAAGTATGAATAGTTTCAACAAAATAGTACATTTTACTAGCAGATACAATCAGCGAGCCAACAAAATTTCTCAGAAAACCAGCCATACACACATACTTCCTCACACGCTCTTTTATACCATTACAGATTTCCAGAACAATCCAGCAAATTCTCCCAACACAACCAATCAGAAAAGAAAACGTAACTAAAACTTATTAATATTCATTTAAAAAGAACTCTCTAAAGTTACTACAAATTTCCACTAACCTCAAAGCACCTTTGATACAATGTTACAAAATGTTGCTGACAACTTTGACGTCATATTATCTGAGGTCACTAAAAAGATGGTGACCCTACTCGAACCTTCCAGTCTAATGTAACAAAAATATGCATCACAACAAAAATTGATCGCAAGTCTCCGTGCAAAAGAAAATAAATCCTACTAAAAAGGTACGTAATTCTTATCCAAAATAACTTGAATGAATATCAGATCCTTCCTATGATTAACACACACATGCTCTCAAACAATAACACAACCACAAACGTAACAGAATATGACAACATACTTTGTTACGTGGTCTCTGATATGAGCTGCGCCATTTTAAATGGAACAGGAAGTGTAGCATGCTCTTAAAGATCAGGTGGAAAAGTAAACTTCTTAGATCATAATTATGTCAATTGATTTTATTAGCTGTGATGGTGATCGTCATTTCTTACGACAAAATCGGCACCCTACAAAGAACCATCCAAGAAAAGCCGCATGTAATGCCAGAAACAAAAAAATGATAGTGTACTGGCCATGCAGCTTTCTACTAAGCTAATGTCAGCATCCAGGTTTTCAGTGTCTAGCAGATAACGCTTTGAATCTGGAAAGTTTCGATCAAAGTATGACGACAGAACTGACTTGCGTAATCGCAAACTTTTGTACATGATTTCGGCCACAAATCAAACCTGTAAGTGTCTGGGCGTGATACATGTCATAAAGGAGTGTTTTGTTTGCAATATTTCACACTCTCAAATTGTTTTTCTGTACTGCCTCTCTTGCAGCTTGGTGATGAAATTGATTATGCACAGTTGTCTGTTTTCAGAGAAGAAATTGATTTGTCATTTAATTAACTTCAGCTCTGCTTCACAAGCAAAGCTGATCCTGTCTGCACTGTCTGACTTTTTTTTAGCACCCTCCATACACAAGAACGCTGCCATGTTTGCAACATATGCAACATATTTTATTTGGCAGTGACATTACACAACTCTATCTGTGCACACCTTTTGGCACCAAGTCATATGCAAAATCTTGTCTTTTACTGGGACGCCATCTTGATCCATACCAAGACCTGTGAAGATCACCTCAAGGCCCTTCGAGAGCTGTTCCACATCCCACCGAGCAAGTGTATCCTTGGGGCAGACAACTTTGACTTCATCGGGCACTGGTTAAGCGAAGGCTTGAAAAGACTTGATGACGACAACGTGAAAAAGATCAGGATGCCCCATGACCTACTACTAAGCAGGTTCGCTCGTTCATGGGACTGGTGAACTACTACTGCGATTACATCCCAAACTTTTCAGCTGTCACAGCACCCTTGACTAAATTGCTGAAGAAAGGACAACCCAACAAGGTGAAGTGGGAAAAGGCCCAAGAGTGAGCATTCCAGGCAGTTCATGACATCCTGACCGATACGCCCGTTCTACACCTCCCCGATCCATCGAAGACCTTTGTCCTGAGGACCAACACCTCCAATGATGGAGTGGGTGCCATCCTAATGCAGGAGGATGATGGGAAACTCTATCCAGTGAGCTATGCCAGCAAGAAGTTGACCTGTGCCTAGAAGAACTACTCTACCATCAAGAAGGATTGCCTAACCATCATCTGGGGAGTGAGGTGTTTGAGCTGTACCTTCAGGGAGTAAAATTTGTTCTGCAGACGAACCATCAACCCTTGAACTAGCTGAATTCTGCCAAGTTCACAAGGTCACGTATCATGAGATGGGCAATGTTCTTACAGAACTTTGACATTAAGTTACAGTCTATCAAGGGTTCACAGAATATTGGTGCGGATTACCTGAGTAAAGCAGTTTAAAGGAACATTTATTTTCTTTGTTCAGGATGGTTTAAAGGAACTGTGAGTGTGAGACAATTATTTCAGAGTAGTTTATTTGATTTATTATTTTTGATGTAAGATTATTAGTGTTCAGCCTTCTTGTAGATTGACACAGCCACAACTGTGTTTTGAGGTTTCAGAGAAAAAAAAAATGTTTTAAAAAGGGGGGTAATGATACGTTTGTGGTTGCATTATTCATTTAGGGCATGTGTGTGTTGATCATAGGAAAAGATCCGGTGTTCAGTTATTTTAGATTAGAACCATTACCTTTTTAATATGATTCGTTTCTTTTTGTAGCGAGAATTGCAATCGATTTTTTGTGTATGACAGCAATGTTCCACATTTCACTAACTTGTACTTAGTTGTAGCAAACTCTGACCTAGACTATGCTGGAAGGTTCTGGAAAAGGCGCAATTGTTCTCATGACCTCAAACATGTCATCAAAGTTTTGTTGTACACACTTCGATTAATTTCAATCATTTACGTAATGCACCTAGATTTTAGTGGAAGATTGTAGAAAAATCTAGATTGTTCTTTTTAATGAATATAATGATTTGGTTTACTGTTTCTTTTCTGATTGGTTGATTTGTGCAATTTGCGAGATTGTTCTGGATATCTGTAATAGTATAAACAAAGGCGTCAGGAACTATGTGCATGCATTTGTAAGATCAAGTGTTGACGCATTGTGCTAAGAGTGCATCATGAGCACACATCATCGGCACAAGGTCCACCCGCGCTCCAAGCACTGGCGCCAACTTGAAGAACGTTCTCCACACACGCTCCTACCATAGCACGGACTGCGACACAGACCATTCTTTAGTGTGTTGCAAGGTCAGGCTGCAACCGAAGAAGTTCCATCGCACCAAGCAGCTAGGGAAACCTCGCATCAATGTCAGCAAAATGTCCCTGCCCGACCTCGTGGAGCAGTTTGCAGAGGCCTTCCAGAAGGAATTTGAAACCTCGCAGCCCGGTGACTCTGACTGCCACAGAGAAATGGGAAACCCTGCAGGACACCATGCACCGCACAGCCTTGGACAACTTTGGGAAGAGGACCTTGAAGACACAAGACTGGTACAAGGCCAAGTCAACCAAGATGTCCCCCATCATCGCAGCCAAGCAAACTGCCCTTGCTGAGCACAAACGGTCGCCCAGCAAAAAGAACCTGCAGGTTCTCAGGGTTGCCAGGAGCAAGGTCAAACAGACTGCCAGGTGTTGCACCAACGAGTACTGGACGTAGCTCTGTGAGAACATCCACATTGCAGCCGTTACAGGTAAGATCAGAGAAATGTACGATGGCATTAAGAAGGTATAAGGACCAACCCAAAACAAGATGACCTCCCTCAAATCTTCCACCGGGTAAGTTATTACGGACAAAGGGCAGCAGCTGGAGAGATGGGTGGAACACTATTCTGACCTCTACTCCAGACAGAACGTTGTGACCCCATCAGCTCTTGACACCATCGATTGCCTGCCTGTAATAGATGAGCTAGATGCAGTGCCAACAATAGAGGAGCTCAGCTAAGCCATTGACAGCTTGGCTTCAGGCAAAGCCCCAGGCAACGATGGGATTCCCCTGGATTTGATCAAGAACTGCAAGGCCACCCTCCTCCTCCCCCTGCACGAGGTCCTACTCCAGTGCTGGCAGGAAGGAGGTACCACAAGACATGAGGGATACCAAGATCACCACCCTCTACAAGAACAAGGGCGAGAGAAGCGACTGTAATAACTACAGAGGCATCTATTCCAACAACAAACCTTGGGTCACGAAACACATCAAGGAGGTCTTAAACAGAAAGAAGAAAGCTTTTGAAGACAAGAACAAAGAACAGTTATGAAAAGTACAAAAAGAACTGAAAAGGGAGCTTAGGAAGGGGAAGGAAGCATATCGAAAAAAAGATAGAAAAACAGTTTGAGTTTGGCAACATGAAACGGGTGTGGGAGGGTATGAATCTGATAGGTGTGAACAAGAAGCAAAAAGCTGTTTCGGTATTGAGCAAAACTACGAACTATGCCAACGACTTAAATCAGTTCTATGCAAGATTTGATTGTCATGATTTTGAGCATGAGAGGGAACAGGTCAAGGAAATGCTAGTTAGTGGACCTAAACACATGCAAAGTGAAGTGATTGTGGTGACTGAGGAGGAGGTGCTTAGCGTACTTAAACATACCAACCCAAACAAAGCATCTGGGCCAGATAGTGTTAGATCAAATGTGTTAAAATTATGCGCTGAACAACTGTACAGAATTCTTTGCTATCTTTTTAACATGTCACTTACCCAGTGTGTCATTCCCAGTTTGCGAAAGACCTATTGTATTGTCCCTGTGCCAAAAAAAGCAAACTGTATCTGTGATGAATGATTTAAGACCAGTTGCTTTTACCTCGTGTGTCGTGAAGGTTTTTGAAAGGGCTGTTCTTTCACATTTTCAAATACAGGTTTCTAATTTTCTGGACCCCTTTCAGTTTGCTTACAGAAAGCAAAGAGGTGTTGATGATGCATTTTGCATGTTGTAAACAACATCTACTCTCATTTAGAAAAACCAGGAGCCTCCATTCGACTGATGTTCTATGATTTTTCATCTGCTTTTAACACCATTCATCCACACATACTCGTTTTCAAACTAGTTTACATGAACATAAATGCCTCTACCATTCTTTGGGTTTTGGACTATCTCACTAACCGCACAGTCTGTCAGAATTAGTTCGGATCTAATCTCAGATGTACTTTTTACCAACACCGGTGCACCACAAGGGACTGTCCTGTCGCCTTTTTTGTTTTCTTTGTACACAGCTGACTGTAGAGCCACTCACGACGGCTGTGTCATAGACAAATACGCCGTCAACATGGCACTGACAGGTCAGATTACAGATGAGGACGACAGACACTATCGACAGGAGATCGACGACTTTGTAGAGTGGTGCGATAGAAACTATCTTGAATTACATGTTGGCAAAACAAAAGAGATGTCATAGATTTCAGGAAAAACAAACATCATCCCAATCCTGTTGTCATCAAGGGAACAGAAGTTGATCGTGTAGAGTCCTACAAGTATTTAGGTGTTCTTTTTGACAACGCGCTCAACTGGAAACAAAACACAAATGCTATTGTGAAAAAAACGCATAGCTGTCTTTACTGTTTGCGAAAGCTCAGATCATTTAATGTAAGCACTCAGCTTTTACAGATGTTTTACTGCTCCAGTATTGTTAGCGTTTTAACATTTGGATTGACCTGCTGGGGTAGAAATTTATGTAAAAGAGATCAAGATCATCTTAACAAAGTAATCCGGAAAGGGGGCGGGGCGATTGGTAGGGCCCAGGATACTTTGGACACACTGTACAACAGACGGATTATGAACAAACTGGCCGACATTCTTTTGTCCCTCAGGCTGTTACCCTCTTCAACAGTCAGTAGATAGTGTCTGTCAACATTCTTTAGTTCTAGCCCTTTCAGTAGTTCACTGCAACATTGCTGACACCAGAAGCACAGGGGGAATCCACCATAAGTGTTTCTGATGTCGGCAAAGTCTTTGCCTGGGCCATCTTGATCCGTTTGCAGAAGCTGGCAGAATGTGTCTATCTCGAGACACAGTGTGGCTTCCGAGCTGAGCGGTCAACGGTAGACATGGTCTTCTCCCTCCGTCAACTCCAGGAGAAGTGCAGGGAACAACATGTTGCTTTTATTGACCTCACCAAAGACTTCAACCTGGTCAAGATCCTCTCAGTCTCAAAGACTGGATGCCCGCCCAAACTGCAGAGTATGATAGAATCCTTCCACACCAACATGAAGGGGACAGTGCAGTTCAACGGCAGCACATCCGAACCAATTGACGCATGCAGCGGAGACAAATAAGGCTGCGTCCTGGCCCCTACTCTCTTTGGGATCTTCTTCGCTGTCCTGCTCAAGCATGCCTTTGGTAATGCAACAGAAGGAATCTACCTACAAACCAGATCAGATGGCAGGCTTTTCAACCTTGCCCGCCTCAAAGCCAAGACAAGGATACGTGAAGCCCTCATCAGGGACATGCTGTTCGCTGACGATGCGGCAGTTTCGACCCATACCCAGCGGGAACTACAGTCACTGATGGGCCGATTCTCCCAGGCTTGCAAGGACTTCAGACTGACTATCAGTCTAAAGATGACGAACATCCTGGGACAGGACAGAGAGACACCGCCATTCATCACCATTGGCAACTACAAGCTCAACGTCATCCACGAGTTCACGTACCTTGGGTCCACCCTCACCGACAACCTCTCTCTGGACATCAAGATCGACAAGAAGATCAGGAAGGCTGCTGCAACTCTTGCACGCCTCACAACTCGAGTGTGGACAAATCCCAAGCTGACTGTGTACAATGCCTGCGTCATCAGCACACTGCTATACGGCAGTGAGGCATGGACCACATATAGACAGGAGAGAAGACTCAACACCTTCCATCTGAGAAGCATCCACCGTATCCCGGGCATATCTTGGCAAGATAGAGTGACCAACACTGAAGTCCTACGCACTGGCCTTTCCAGCATGTACACCCTACTGCAGACTGCGCTGGCTCGGCCACGTTCACCGCATGGAAGATGGCCGCATCCCAAGACATCCTCTACGGAGAACTGGTAGCTAAGAGAAGAAACACTGGTCGCCCCAAGCTACGATTTGTAAGAGGCACTGGACATTGACACTGGGTTCTGGGAACGCCTTGCGGATGACCATGCAAAGTGGAAAAGTATCCTCCACCAACACCTCAAGAGAAGATGTCGAAAGCAGCAGTAGACAAGCGGGCACACAGAAAGGAGTGCAACAACTCCATCAGACCAGTGACCATGTACATTTGTGATCTTTGCAGCAGGGACTGCCACTCCTGCATTAGCCTCTACAGTCACAAAAGATGCTGCTTCAAATCCACCTGAGCAGGCAATCAGATCGGAACAATTAGGATGTATTATCTATGGTCGATCCAGACCAACAGAGGCCCATTATATAGCATCATGCGAATAAAGTACTGTTGGAGCTGTAACTCCAGTGTGGTCTACAACCTTATGCCACGTGTGACGAGTTGTAACTGAGTGAGGTTTTTCTACCAGTGTGTCTGGTGTGATCGCATCATATTACGACCACGACTACCATTAAGTAACATATTTATATAGAAAATCGCATGTGCGCTCAAAACAATCCGGTAGACTTAGGGATGAAATTCTCATCTTGTTCCTTGTTGTCTATATACAGTCCTAATTGGCATTGTCAATATGGTCAATAAACTTATTTTGTACGTCTACGGACAGATAGATACAATTTCTGCTGGATCGTTAGAATTTCACCCTTGTACTCACCTGCAAAACCGTGGCTCTTCTTTTCCAGTTTGCTTTCTGAAAGACCGAACGACAGTCATACGAGAATTCGCAGGAAGTACTATTCGTCGATTGCAGCAATGTCATCAAACAGAAAATGCACTAGCGTTTTGTTTACAAGACGACACGTCGAAATTCCGGAAGTGGTCTAGTACACGAGTGTTCTAGCGATTGGCTCTTTGCCAGCTACCTGATCAAGAACAAGGACGGTAAATCTGGGAACAATATGGCTGAAGACTTACTTCCGCTGTTGGGCCAAAATTTCGCAGGAAATGAAAACGACAGTTCAAGTTCTGATGGTGAAAACATATGTGCGTTATTTTATTTTGGCCGTCGATAGGGAAGCATGTTCCACCATGACTATGTTCCACCACCACTAGCGGCATGCCCTTTACCGCGACAGAGCCTTTACTACGAGAGCATTTTGCTACGGCACTTGAGCCATTTGGATAGCGGCAGACCCGTTATCTAGCCCCCTACCCACCCCACTTTACCAGACCTCCCCAACCTCACACAAGCAACACAAAAAAGCGGCTTGGTTTCCGGGCATTTTCACACTGTGGACCTAGGCTGTGGCATGGACAAGACCCACCTGTTCTTAACTTTTAATTCTATGACTACCCTGCACCAAAGTGGGTTTTTTGTGTGCTTGTTTTATTTTATTTCTTTTTGTTTTGTTTTGCTTTGCGCACTGAGCATGGAGTGGATGCGCATTACAAGTGGACATCATTGTTACGTGGTAGTCATTGTCGTAGTATCACACCAGACACACGTGGGTTCTTGTAAAGAAACCTCACGCAGTTGCAACTCGTCACACGTGGCACAAGGTAGTGGACCACACTGGAGTAACAGTTTCAACAATACTTTATTCTCACGGTGCACTCTTAGCACAATTCCCATCCACAAATGCATCCGCACTTTGATACACTGTCTCATACAATGCATCTGCAGTTTTGATACACTGTGTCTCCCATACAATGCACACATACATATTCCCTAACAGTAACACCCTTTTTTAATACTATTACAGATTTCCAGAACAATCCAGCAAATTATACAAGTTAAACAATCAGAACAGAAAAAAAAATGTTGCGAAATGTAGCCAACATGTGTACTACAAAACTTTGACTTCATATTTGAAGTCACTAGAACAAGCCTGCCCCTTCCAGAACCTTCCAGGTTAAACTAGGTCAGATTTTGACAACAATGTAGCGAAATATGCAACATTCTAGCTACACAACAAAAACCAATTGCAATTCTCCATGCAAAAGAAAATGAATCGCACTATAAAGGTACGCGATTCCTATCTAAAATAACCGGCTGGCGACATACATTCAATGTTCTGTTTATTTTTTTTCACAAGCAGTGCAGGCACGTCCTGAGAAAGCCTTGTTGCTGTCGGGACGTTAAGCAATGTACAATCAATCACCTATCTAAAATAACTGAACATCAGATCTTTCACATGATCAACTGTCCGTAACTGTCAAATGCTCTCCTCTTTTAAATCACTTCTCAAAACCCACCTCTACAATGCTGCCTTTCCCCAGCCATGCACAATTCATCACCACAGTCACTTATGTGTGTGTGTGTGCGTGCGTATGTTGTGTGTGTGCGTGTTGGTTGTTAGCCTTTTCATTGTATCAGCGCTTAGAGCTACTTTTAGAATAAGCGCTTAACAAATCTCCTTTATTATTATTATTATTATTATTATTATTATTAACACACCCATGCCCTAAAAAGAATAACATAACCACAAACATAACAATCATCATCATCAACCCCAAACCACTCCCAGCAGCAGAACTACCACTAGTGTAAGGATATATGTGTAATGACAGGGGTGGGCCTGGTTGGTTTGGGTGTTGTTTAGGTGAAGGGCTGGCTGCAGAAATTAAAGGTCCTCCCCAAAAAATGTTTAGTGTTCAGGAGTTGGGGGTAGGTAAAGGGCCTGCCAGGGCAGTTTACACACACACTCTGACAGTTTTGTGGCAGGCCCTGTTCTGATGGTGGTTAGATGCGCTGTATAGTAAATGGCCTGCCGTAATTAAGGGTGTGCCATGATGTTGATAAAGGGTTTTCTGCAAGTGTTATAACCATGAACACAAGAATACATACACCGGTACATGTATTTGTCCACAACCCTGTCCCAGGTCTGAAATGTCCACAGTGTTGTGTGTCCAGGTACCATGTTTGTTTTTGATGCCGATCAGACTTCTTATCTTGCCAGCCATGGTCACATTGTAAATATAATGTCTGGTACAGTTTGATCATGCAGTTAAATAGAGGAATGGAAGTATTTAGTCAGTATTTTGCACTGATTATGATCTGTAAGTTAAAGAAATGTTAATTAATGGTTAAAACCAAATAGATGTTAATTCCTAATTAGTATTGTCTTCTTAGATCTTTTCCTTTTTAATCTACTTCCTTCCATTGTTTTGTTTTATAAGATGGTATGGATAGACTGCACTGCATACCAGACAGGTTTAACTTAAGTCGGTGTCAGTGGAAGCCTAGATGTATATTGTGCCTAGCTCTAGCCTAAATGTATAAGTATTGCTGCCTGACTCTCTGTTTGGACAGCATGTAGCTATAAGTGCTCCAAGAATCCAGTGCATGTTGGGCGGTATTTTTTGTCATGAGTTTTCAGTCAGGTGCATGAGCTTTGACTGAACTGTATTCACCTATAGCTGCTGTCACATTTTTTGGGCAGTCAGACACAGCAGTTTTGTTACTTGACTGCATCTGATCATATGGAATTCAGTCTACCTTCATTGTATCCACCTTTAACACCTTGCTAAGGTAGGTTGAATAACTAAATGTTTTGTTGTTTGTTAATGTAATAGAATATTGCATTAACTAAAAAATGTTGTTATTGCCTTTTATGCTATTTTTACTGTCTGTTTTTATAATTCGTTGTTTAGAGCTGATTTGTACTGTACATTCTTTTTGTAATTTTGGTTGCTTGACAATAGCTAGAATGTATGTTCAAGCTATAGCATATGTATATTTATGGTAGTTTGAAAATAGCTATCTAGAACGTACATCCAAGCTATATTGTATATGATATATACTTATGACCTGTAATGTTTGTTGCAGGGTGGCTTAAGGCATTGATCTAATGCCTAGGCTTAATGCCATGAATTGACCCACAATAAAACTATGTTCTTGAAGTGAGCCTCTTCTCCACCCTCACGGAAGCGAACCCCCAGTGGTGTGAGTGCGTGCGAACAACCCCACACACACCCCTACAACAATGGCACCCAACGGTCCTCTGTGCTGAGGGAGAGAAGAGGAACTGAACTGTCGAATCAGATAAGCAACTGCAATGTCATCTTCTGTGCTTGAGGGAGAGTTGAGGCACTGAACCGTGCCTAAGTTGCTGACGTCAGACGATGGCGGCGGGGGTCAGCTGACTGACTGCGACGGTGTGCCGACCGACGTCCGCGACTGTTCTAACCTGCAGAACTACCAGTGAGGAGGAGTGGGACCGGCCCGATCTGCCTGGTGTGAGAAGATGGCGACATCAACCAGCTGACTGACTGAGGTGGTATCGTGGCGGATGTTCGTGCTTTCCCTGGTCAAGTGATTTACCATAGACGGAGCTCTTGGAGTTGTGTAGTGTTCATATAGTGACACTTTTTGTGCTGCTCAGATTTACGGAATAAAAGTATCCGCCAGACATCATTTGGAGCCATCATATTGACACTTGTGCTGCTAACCTGTACAAAGAAAGACTCCGACATCACTCCCAGACAACGTCACGCAGCTGCACTGATGGATGTCCGGATGACCCCCCTTGGGTTACAGGGTTAGTTTGCATGTAACTTACCTTAAGTATTGTTTATATTCAATTTTGTTTTCACATTGAACTTCCTAATATTCTTTTGCTGAAATAGCATGAATAACTGCAGCAACATAAAACTGTAAGAGAGCATTGCAAAAGTTACAGTGGAGTCCGCTTAACACGAATTTCTGGGGACAGGAAAATCACTTCGTGTTAACCGTATTTCGTGTTAACCAATATGGCCTCAAAATTGATCACGGCCCTCCCGGCAAGGAAAAAGTGTGTAAGAGATGCGTGCATGAATGAGTACGAGGTTAAAAGTGCATATTATTGTACTATATATGCTTACATTACGTTCAGCTCGCTAGGAAAACACAAGGATATGTGTACAGCTCACGTAGTTAATGTAAAATCCATCAGGTAAAATCCATAGTAAAGTAAAAGCAACACGGGCATCTGGCATCGGTAAAAGCAACACAGTCAAAGTCATTTAAAAAACGGGCCATGATCGAAGTCGATCTTGCGTTATTGACAGCCCGTGTAGAGAGACAATCGTGGATCTCATTAATCTTGTTTTTTCACTTCAAGCGTAGTCGACTTCTGTTTTACCTTGGGGGTAGCCGTGATCGGTGGTTAACTGAATTGAGGGAGTGTTGGTACACGAATGATGCACGAATTCAGTTCAGAAACACTAGCCAATGAGAAGACGGATTACAACGACTGAAGGCTATTCAGCCAATCACAGGCTAGAGTTCGTTCATGTGTCGTGTGTACTACAGCACGAGAGCGACACGTGCAGTGCCCCTTTCATGAGTCGGTTTTCGGTGTTTGAGACTGGAATGTGTGTTCGTGTTAAACAGGTGAATAATAGTGAAATTGCTCTGGTCGGGAACCGAAAACAGCTTCGTGTTAAGCGAAATTTCGTGTTAAGCATTTCGTGTTATCAGTGAAATTTTAATACATAATAAGAAGGCCGTCAGCCGGGAATGCAAAAGCGGTTCGTGTTAACCGGAAATTCGTGTTAAGCGAGTTCGTGTTAACTGGACTCCACTGTATATGACTTAAAAAAAATATAGAAAAGTTAAGTCTTTAGAGATAACTAATCGTTCAGGAACTTTATGGTTCATTCCTTCTTTTCTTGAGTATGTGACAAGAAAAGTTTGGGACAATGGGTGCTTTTGATATTTGGGGTTGCAATTCCCACATCTAGGCATTGGATGCTGCTTTTATTCTAGACTTCGCTATGAGTTAGGTGATTGTTTCATGACAGTCCTTACTGAATTAATTTGAACTAGTGTGAAATGTTTGTTGACTGGTTATGCCTTATGCTGTTACACATGATGGTTAGTGTGAAAAGTCGTTAGTCAGTGTGTTAGTGAGTGTATTCACCAGTTAAGGCGAACCAAAAGAAAAGATTTTTTTTTCTATTGCATTGTTTTGACTGACCACTTATGCAGAAGCCTTTTATTCATTTAGTTGTGCATGCATTGGTTAGCCTGATTATGCATAGCAGTGTTATGTGCATTCGTCAGTCTGTTTTTACTTGATAAAAACATAGGGCGAGAGAGAATAGAAACAGTTGAGTCACATTAGCACGAGACTGGATACTTAGCTCATTTATGACAATGTTTCACAGCTTTTGGACTTAGAAAAAAAAGAAGGGAAAACCCAATCGCATGTCATAGTTCAATATAAATTGGCACTCATTTCGTGCATGATATTTCCTCTACTTCCAAAATCAGCTGTTAGTTCATACTTCAGTTCAGCATCTGTTTTTCTTCTTTTGAGAAAATGAGACTGACAAGCACACTGTACCTGGTAATGTGATCATTACAGTGAGTGTGTGGTATCTGGGCAGTGGGCAGATGTTCACATCTGCACGGGACATAGACGACCCCGACCCCCACGAGTCCCCTGCTGCCTTGCATGCCTGGCCACTTGGCTGCGGAAAGGCTAAGCGAAAAAACCCCTGACATCAAAGCCGGGGAAGGCTTTTGAGCCAGAGACTAAGACAAGGACAGTCTGATATAAAACCTACGACCCGAGGACCTCGATGCCACCGTCCCAGCTTGCTAGGCCATGGCAAACGAACCAAGGGTTTAAAGGGTGGGGCCAGTACTGCGCACACTGCACTCCACCAAAAAGCTCCACCGCGCAGGCTTTAGGAAACGCCCACGGACTATGACACTGAACTTTCCAAGTTCTGTAGCGATGGGCAAGGGGCAAAACGGCAGGTGAAAGATGTCACTGGAAGCCGCAGTCTCAAACCTGCATGCAGGCGGTTCAGGATATTGGTCGCCTGATGTTGACCTGGGGATGACAACGTCACTCGGCACACCCTGAACGACCAAGCAGCCTTCTCTAGGGACAGCACTGCTTGCTCCACATGGAGAGGGGCCTAGAAAAGGTGGCCTAACCAAAGCTCATCCCCTCGTAACCCCAGTTGGCTAGCCGCGGTCAACGGGCATCTTCTCATGTGGTCAGAAAACAAGAAAAAACAACGGATCCACTCTCATGAAGACCACGACCGGACTCAACGTAGCATGCTGGAACATCCGAACCATGCTCGACACAGCAGACAGCGGACGCCCTGAGCGTCGCTCCGCCCTCATTGCCCATGAATTGCGGAGGTTAAACATCGACATCGCCACGCTCAGCGAAGTACGCCTCCCGGAGGAAGGCAGCCTCCAAGAACTTGGCGCTGGCTACACCCTCTACTGGTCAGGCAGGCCTGCATCAGAAAGATGGCTCTCAGGCGTGGGCTTCGTGGTGAAGACCCCCATTGCGACTAAGTTGGAAAACCTACCAACGGATCACTCCGACCGCATCATGTCCATGCGCCTCCCACTGAGACACCAGCAATACGTCACCCTTCTCAGTGTGTACTCCCCAACCCTCCTGGCAGAGCCTGCAAAAAAAGACAAGTTCTACTCTGACCTGCGCAGCCTCCTGCAGAGCACCCCTGCAGACGACAAAGTCATCATCCTTGGCGACTTCAACGCCAGAGTGGGCCAAGACTCTGAAGCCTGGAAAGGAGTCCTCGACAAGCATGGTGTTGGGAACTGCAATGACAATGGTCACCTACTGTTGGAGCTCTGTGCAGAGCAGCAACTTGTCATCACCAACACTACTTTCCAGCAAAAGGACAGTCGAAAGACCACCTGGATGCATCCTCGCTCCAAGCACTGGCACCTTATCGACTATGTCCTAGTGCGTCAGAGGGACCGCAGTGATGTCCTCTTCACCAGAGTGATGCCCAGCGCAGAGTGCCACACTGACCACCGCCTTGTTCGCTGCAAACTCAGACTCCGCCTCAAGCTGAAACCCAAGAAAGGGTGCCCCCCAAGAAAAAGCTTGATGTTGCCAGCCTTCAGCGTGACGACAAGAAAGCTGCCCTTCAGGCCGATTTACAGTGCATGCTCAAAGACACAGTTGATCCAGCAGACTCCTCCCCTGAAACACTCTGGGAACAACTGAAAACTGCTATTGTAAAATCTTCTGTGGAAGTCTTGGGCTTTGCTAGAAAGAGGAACAAAGACTGGTTTGACGATAACGACGTAGAGATCCAGGAACTTATAGCAAAAAAAAGAGCCGCCCACCAGGCCCAGACCAGCCTTCCTGCCCTGTGAAGAAGTCTGCCTTCCGCCTCATCTGCAGCAGTCTCCAGCTCAAGCTTAGAGAACTCCAGAACGAGTGGTGGTCCAGACTCGCACAGAGGACCCAGCTCTGCGCTGACAACGGTGACTACAGGGGCTTCTACGAAGCACTGAAAGCAGTGTATGGCCCTAGGCACCTGGTACAAAGTCCCCTGCGAAACGCTGATGGACAGGCACTCCTCACAGATAATACCTCCATCTTGAACCGCTGGTCGGAATACTTTCAGGACCTCTTCGGCGCTGAGCGCACTGTTCAAGAAACAGTCATCCTCCAAATCCCACACCTTCCACTAAAGGTTGAATTGGACGAGCCGCCCACCGCCGAAGAGACCCTCACAGCCATCCACCAGCTCAAGAGTGGCAAAGCAGCAGGCATTGACGGAATCACGCCAGAGATCTGAAAACATGGAGGCCCAGCACTGCACAACAAGCTCCACGGCCTCTTTCTCTGCTGCTGGGAAAAAGGAACACTACCAAAGGATCTCCGTGATACAGTCATCATCACCCTGTACAAGAACAAAGGAGAGAAGTCTGCCTGCTCTAATTATCGTGGAATTACCTTGCTGTCCATTGCCGGGAAAATTCTCGCAAGGTTGCTCCTGAATCGGCTGGTACCTGCCATTGCTGAAGACCACCTCCCAGAGGGCCAGTGTGGCTTCAGAGCCAACAGGAGTACCACCGACATGGTCTTTGTGCTGAGACAGCTTCAGGAGAAGTGCTGCAAGCAGAACAAAGGGCTGTACGTAACGTTTGTCGACCTAACAAAAGCGTTTGACACTGTGAGCAGGCAAGGTATGTGGCAGATCCTGGAGCGACTAGGCTGTCCCCTAAAGTTCCTCAACATGATCGTCCAGCTCCACGAGGACCAGCAAGGCCAGGTCAGACTAAACAGTGACCTCTCAGAACAATTCCCCATTCGCAACGGCGTGAAGCAAGGCTGCGTGCTGGCACCGACCCTCTTCACCATCTTCTTCAGCATGATGTTGAAGCAGGCCACAGTGGACCTCAACAATGACGACGCAGTGTACATCAGGTATCGTCTCGATGGCAGCCTGTTCAACCTCAGACGACTGCAGGCCCACACGAAAACCCTAGACCAACTGATTCGTGAGCTGCTCTTTGCTGATGACGCTGCCCTCGTTGCACACACAGAGAGAGCCTTGCAGTGCATTACGTCCTGCTTCGCAGATGCCGCCCAGCTCTTTGGACTTGAGGTCAGTCTAAAAAAGACAGAGGTCCTTCATCAGCCAGCACCCAGGGAAGAGCATCGCCCTCCCCACATCACCATCGGCGAGTCTGAACTGAAGTCTGTACACCAGTTTACCTACCTCGGCTGCATCATCACGTCAGACGCCAAGCTGGACAAGGAGCTGGACAACAGGCTGGCAAAAGCGAACAGTGCTTTTGGGCGACTATTCAAGCGGGTGTGGCACAATCAACAGCTGAAAAAAGGCACCAAGATCAGCGTGTACAGAGCTGTCGTCCTCACCACCCTGCTGTACGGTTCCGAGTCCTGGGCCCTCTACCGCAGCCAACTACGACTCCTCGAACGCTTTCACCAGCGCTGCCTGCGTACAATCCTCTGCATTCACTGGAGTGACTATGTCACCAACGTCGAGGTCCTTGAACAGGCGGAAACTTTGAGCATCGAGGCTTTGCTGCTGCGGACACAGCTTCGCTGGGCGGGGCACGTCTCCAGGATGGAGGATCATCGCCTACCCAAGATCACTCTGTTCGACGAGCTCGCCACTGGACACCAAGACAGAGGGGCACCAAAGAAGAGATACAAAGACGGTCTCAAGAAGTCACTTAGTGCCTGCCAAATCGACCACCGCCAGTGGTCTTCGCTTGCTGCGGACCGTGACACCTGGCGCTCCACCATTCACAAGGCAGCCATCTCCTTTGAGGACCCTCGCAGAGCTAACCTCAAGGACAAGCGGCTCAGGAGAAAAAAACAGAGTTGTCGTAACTCAGAACCCTGACCAGACCTTCCCCTGCAGCCACTGCGGTCGAACCTGCCTGTCCCGGATTGGCCTCCGCAGTCACGAAAATGCCTGCAGGCGACGTGGGCAAGCCCTATAGAATCTTCGTTCGCGAAGTCAAGCCAAGAGTGTGGTATGCGTTTCCTAGCACGAGCAAACGTCTGCTTTTTTGTGTGAGGTCGTGTGATCATTTTTTTCTGAACATGTTCTTTCGATCTAGCATATATTTGGGATCATCAGTTAAGTTCTGTTGACTGATGATTTAAGCATTTATTTGAGGAAAAGTTGGACTTTGGCTTGGTGTTTTGCCCCAAGCGCTTAGCTCTTCAGCCATTGAAGCATTAAGCATCAGGTGGTATGGTTACTTGTGAATGATGGCTTCAGACTGGAAACACTTTTTTGTGGTTTAACAGTTACGTGCAGGTGCCGGTGGTCTAGACTTTGGATAAGCACCAGCGAAATAGCCTGGTGAGTATAGAAACAGAACCCTGGCCATACCTTCCCCTGCAGCCACTGCGGTCGAACCTGCCTGTCTCGGATTGGCCTCCGCAGCCACAAACAAGCCTGCAGACGCCTATAAAATCTTCGTTCGCGAAGTCAAGCCAAGAGATAGACACAATAAGGTGGATGATACAGCTTTTACAGATGTTTTACTGCTCCAGTATTGTAAGCCTTCTAACTTTTGGATTGACGTGCTGGGATAGAAATTTATGTAAAAGAGATTAAGATCACCTTAACAAAGTAATCCGGAAAGGGGGCGGGGTGATTGGTAGGGCACAGGATAATTTAGACACACTGTACAACAGACGGATTACCAATAAACTGGCTGACATTCTTGATGACAAAACACATCCACTTAGATATGAATTTGACAGCAGACGTATCGAACAAAGTGGCAGACTTCGAGTACCCAAAAGTCGTACATCACGTTATGCCAACTCTTTTGTCCCTCAGGCTGTTACCCTTTTCAACAGTAATATCAGTAGATAGTGTCTGTCAACATTCTTCAGTTCTTTAGTACTAGCCCTTTCAGTAGTTCACTGCAACATTGCTGACATCAGAAGCACAAGGGGAATCCACCATTTTTTTTTTTCTTCTTGCTGTCCCATGAGGGATTAATTAAGTATTATTGTATTGTATTGTATTGTATGGGCAGACAGCAAATTTCCCCATGTGGGATTAATAAATTATTATTGTTTTGTATTGTATTGTACATGGCCAGATTTGAAGGTGTTTTTTTTTTTGTTGTTGTTGTGGCTATTCACTCACAGCTTATCTTAGAATTTGGAGATGGTTCATAGTTCTGTTTTGCAGTTCTAAACTCTAGTGACACCTAAGTGGGCTTACCCCATGGATATACCCCCTCAACACAATGTCTGACTCAGAGGAGTCACCCGGAGCGCAGAGTGGTGTAGTCACTGAAGATTTTCCAGAACTGCGGGATATTTTCACCCAACGACTAAACGGAAGCCATGCTCGTAGACACTCGCCAGAAACTCTCCCAGCTCCCTCCCTCTCTCCATCTTTAACTCGACAGCACCCCGATCCCCCTCTCTGACTCGCCCAAGAACCTCGGCGTTATCCTCGATTCCTCTCTTTCCATGACCAGCTTTGTCTCCGCCACGGCCCATTCATGCTATTTTCACCTCCGTCGCATCAGTCAGATCAGAAAATACCTCACCACCGAAGCTGCCACCAAACTTGCTGTCTCTCTCATCTTATCTCGCATTGACTATTGCAACTCTCTCCTTTCTGGCCTCCCTCCCTCCACCACTTTCACTCTCCAGCGCGTCCATAACAATGCTGCCCGCCTCGTCCTCAGAAAGAAGAAATCCGACTCAGTGACGACCGCCCCTTCAAGCAGAAACATCGCATGATACCACCATTGATGCTGGATGAAGTCTGCTCACACATACAGCAACTCCTGGCAGGTGAAATTAATCGCAAGTCCTACAGCCCATGGTCTTAAAATATCGTCTTAGCATGAAGGAAAGATGGACGCCTTCGTCTGTGCACAGATTTTCGACAGCTGAATAGCAGGACTATACGCGACTCCTAAGCTTTGGCAAGGATAGAAGAAATCCTGGACTGCTTATTTGGATCACAGTACTACAGTGTCCTGGACATGAAAAGCGGCTACTACCAGGTTGAAATCGCCGAGGAACTCAAAGAGCACACTGCGTTCACCATCGGTACATTCAGATTCTATGAGTACAACCGTCTCCCATTTGGACTGATGAATTCACCCGCTACATATCAGCGACTCATGGAAGACATTTTAGGAGAATACCACATGCGGATATGTCTCATCTACCTGGATGACGTCATCATATTTGCTCGGACATAACAGGAACACATAGAGCGCCTGAGGCTGGTCTTTCAGTGACTGCGTGAGGCTGGTCTCAAGCTAGCTCCCAAGAATTGTCACCTCTTTAAGGCCAAGGTGGTCTATGTCGGCCACACTGTGTCATGTGATGGTATCAAACCAGACCCCGCAAAGACCGAAACCATCAGAGATTGGCCTACACTGACAACACCAGAGGAAGTAAGGAAGTTCCTAGGGTTCGCAGGGTATTACCGCAAATTCGTTAAAGATTTCGCCAAGTTCACTGCACCCTGACAGTCCTCATGCCTGTCCCGACCAAGAAACAGCAAGGGAAGTGAAAGCCGCATGTCCAGAAGCCATGGATGTGGGGAGATGAAGAGGCCTTCCAGCGACTAAAGAACATAGGGTATGCTGATTACATTAGGCCCTTCAAGCTCCACACCGATACATCCAGGACAGGGCTCGGCTGTGTTCTCTACCAGGAACAGGATGGCGTCAAGCGCGTTGTAGCCTATGCCAGCAGAGCACTAGGAAAAGCTGAATAGAATTATCCAGCCCACAAACTAGAGTTTCTCGCTTTGAAATGGGCAGTCACAGAGAAGTTTAAAGACTACCTCTACGGCGCCCGCTTCACCGTTCACACAGACAACAATCCGCTGACATATGTGCTCACCACTACAAAGCTTGACGCGACAGGCCACAGATGGCTGGCGGCCCTGGCACGTACAATTTCAACATTAAGTATAAACCTGGTGTACATAATGTTGACGCAGACACGTTGTCGAGGATTACTCACAACCCTGACGGACAAGAGGAGGAGTTGTCCATGGAGGCCATTTACACCATCTGCTTGGCTGTCAGCTGTCCGGTGATAGAGATGCATACAATACAATACAATACAATACAACTTTATTGTCTGTTCGAGTCCAGGCACGACAGAAATTTGCCTTTCGGCTCGTCATGAAACAACAATATAAGACATTAACAAACGCTGCAAAAGCATATCAGAAAAAATTATCATTGCAGCAATCTATCACAAGCAATCTGTCACAAGATGGGAGATAATGTTAAGTAGATCATACTTATCGCGGCGTTATAAACGAGAGTTCAAAATCGAGACAGCAGTTGGAATAAAAGACTTCTTAAAAACATTCCTTGTGGCAAGTGGCATGTTGAAACGTCTGCCTGATGGTAGCATTTGAAACTGATCAGAGAGTGGGTGACTAGGATCATTGACAATGCTAGCAGCTATCCTTCGGACAGCTCTATGGTACAGATCATCTACTGGGTACTGTCCTAGGCCAATGATCTTCTCAGCTGTTCTGACGATACGTGACAGTCTGCCCCTGTTTTTCATACTGAGATTGCCATACCAAGCAGTGATGTTAAACGTCAGTATGCTTTCGATCAGGCTTCTATAAACGGATTCTAAAACCCTGGAACTGACATCAAAACTTCTCAGTTTCCTAAGAAGGTACAGACGCTGGTTTGCTTTTTTCACAATCAGATCAGTGTTTCCAGTGAAGGACAGCCCACTATCCACGACTGTGCCAAGGTACTTAAATTCAGTGACCACCTCTACAGGTTGATTATTAATTGAGACAGGTACAAAAATATCATCAACTTTCCTGTCATCAATGACGAGTTCCTTGGTTTTTTGTACATTCATTTCCAGAAAACTATCTTTGCATTGCTTATCGATGACAGTAGCGGACGTACTTGACGAGCCTGATGGTCAAGACTTGGCTGAGTTCACGTGTACGGATTGGCGTTGAGCACAGGACGACGACCCAGTGATAGGTCTGTGTGGCCGAGGCTCATCAGGAATAAGCGCATTCCTCGACGCCAGGACTTCCCTAGAACGCCTGAGCACTCAGCAATGTACCGACACTGGCAACATTTTCGGCTGCAGCGTGGAGCACTGTACAAGGAGACGACAACCGACAGGGTGGTGCAGTCACAGTTAGTCTTGCCTGCAACATTCATCAAACGCGCTCTGCCATCCAGGCCGGGACCGCACGACTGCACTGGCAAAGGAGTGATTTTGGTGGTCTCGGATGGCAAGTCACATTGAAGACTGGTGCAAGAACTGCCCCCGATGTTTATGCAGGAAAGATGTTGGACAGAAGGCCCCGTTAGTCAACATCAGCAGCAGTCAGCCCATGGAGCTAGTTTGCATTGACTTCTTGAGCCTGGAGACGTCTTCCAGTGGCTATCAGCATATCCTTGTGATTACCGACCACTTAACGAGATATGCCCAGGCCATACCGACCACTTCACGAGATATGCCCAGGCCATACCGACTCAAAATGAGACCGCCAAGACAACGGCAGACGCGCTTTTAAACAACTTCATGGTGCACTATGGATTTCCCAGGAGGCTCCACTCAGACCAAGGCAAGAACTTTGAGAGTCGTGTCATCAAAGATCTCTGTCAGCTGGCAGGTATTGACAAGAGCAGGACCTCGCCATATCACGCAGTGGGGAACGGGATGACTGAGCATTTCAACAGGACCTTGCTAGGGATGCTAGAGACTCTGGAGCCAGAGCGGAAAGCGCAGTGGCATAAGTCAGTAGCACCTCTAGTCCACGCCTACAACAGCACAAGACACGAGTCCACCGGTCACTCTCTGTATTTCCTCATGTTTGGGCGGGAGGCAAGGTTACCCATTGATCTAGTATTCGGGCTGGAACAAGGAAAGAAGGCCAAAGACTACAGCAGCTATGTCGCTGATCTACAGACACGCCAGCCTCCAAAGTTGCGGCCAGTGCAGCGGATGAGGCTCAATGGTGGCAGAAGGAGCACTATGACATCAGAGCGCGAGGAGCAATTTTGCAGAAAGGAGACAGAGTGCTCATCCGCATACTTGCCTTTGAGGGCAAACAGAAGCTCTCAGACAAGTGGGAAGAGGATATATCTACATCGTCAGTTCCCAACCAAATGAACTTGTTCCCATCTACAGGATACACAAAGAGGGAGATGCAAGTTGTAAGAGGACACTTCACAGAAATCACCTCTTACCCCTTGCAGTGGCATCAAATGACAGAAATGATGAGACAGTGACAGGCAGGCCACAGCCAGTTCCGGCACCATGGCCCAGGAGCAAGGCAGCCCAGATCAGGAACACGTGATCCGACAGCATACTCAGAGGAAGGTGACGAGTCTGACTCAGTCACCATAGAAGTGCAGCTTGAACTCCAAAGTTCTGGCCCAGCAGTTAACCTCGCTGCAGGAGAGGAGGAGGAGCAGCAAGCTGAGGAGACGTCATCACAACCTTCTGAGGACACTCAAGGAGCTGTTGTGGATGACAGGGCAGCCAGCTTGAGTGGTGACGACCACCAGTCCACCGTGAGTGTTGAAGTGGAGAGCTGAGCATGTCCACAGATCAGACAAGTAGTCGGACACGAGAGGAAGAGACTACTAGAGACAGTGAAGAGGACACAGATCCAAATCAGGAGCAGGAACAGCCGGTTCCTCATGTTTCTAGTAGACATCGAAGATCCTCTACATGGCAGACTACAGGTGAGTATGCTACAGCACAACAACCTGTTGGACCAGAATGGAAAAGGAAAATAGTTTTTCTATCAGACCTGATTAAGAGTAGAGAGGTACAGATGGATCCTGAAAGATTGTCTGAAACTGTATCGTCCATCTTAACTCACTAGGTCTAGAATAGCATTAACATGGGAATAGTACTTAGAACCATGCCCGGACTTTACTTTGTTCTCACTCGGTTACCAGATAAGTTGATTTAAAGAGTCATAGCTTCTCTCGAATTAGTTTTGTGATGAGTTCATGTGTATAGTTAATAGCGTGTTGTTGAGTTTTTGTAGTTCATTCGCACTTTATCATAACCTCTTACATTCAGTGTACCGAGGCTAGCTTAGCCATGGCGCAGAATGTCATGCCAAAGTCGGACGTATACTTAGTGGATACCTTGCTTTTGTTTCGCAATAGTCATACTTCCTGTATTATTTTCTCTTCTATTTTTTTCCTATTATATTGTCCATGTTTTTGTAACGTTAACCATTTAATTAGTTAGTACTTAAACGGAAATGCCGAGGACGTCATTTCACTTGGCAGGGGTGAATGTGGTAGAGTGATCTTTGATCATGCAGTTAAATAGAGGAATGGAAGTATTTACTAATTTAGTCAGTATTTTGCACAGATTATGATCTGTAAGTTAAAGAAATATTAATTAATGGTTAAAGCCAAATAGATTGTTAATTCCTAATTAGTATTGTCTTCTTAGATCTTTTCCTTTTTAATCTACTTCCTTCCATTGTTTTGTTTTATAAGGTGGTATGGATAGACTGCACTGCATACCAGACAGGTTTAACTGTAAGTTGGTGTCAGTGGAAGCCTAGATGTATTCCTAAATGTATAAGTATTGCAGCCTGACTGTGTGTTTGGACAGCATGTAGCTATAAGTATAACTATAAGTGCTCCAAGAATCCAGTGCGTCTTGGGTGGTATGTTTTGTCATGAATTTTCAGTCAGGTGCATGAGGCATTGACTGAACTATATTCACCTATAGCTGCTGTCACATTTTTGGGCAGTCAGACACAGCAGTTTTGTTATTTGACTGCATCTCATCATATGGAATTCAGTCTACCTTCATTGTATCCACCTTTAACACTTTGCTAAGGTAGGTTGAATAACTAAATGTTTTGTTGTTTGTTAATGTAATAGAATATTGCATTAACTGAAAAATGTTGTTATTGCATTTTATGTTATTTTTACTTGACTGTCTTGTTTTTATAATTCGTTGTTTAAAACTGATTTGTACTGTACATTCTTTTTGTAATTTTGATTGCTTGACAATAGCTAGAATGTATGTTCAAGCTATTTGCGTATGTATATTTACGGTAGTTTTATAAAAGCTAGAATGTACATCCAAGCAATATTGTATATTATGATATATATACTGATGACCTGTAGTGTTTGTTGCAGGGTGGCTTAAGGCATTGATCTAATGCCTAGGCTTAATGCCATGAATTGACCCACAATAAAACTATGTTCTTGAAGTGAGCCTCTTCTCCACCCTCACGGAAACGAACCCCCAGTGGTGTGAGTGCGTGCGAACGACCCCACACAGTGACACACCCCCCTACAACATATGCAAGAGGTAGTATCATGAATACAAGAATATATGTACATGGCTAACTCTTGAAAGGTGCTCCAGACAACCCTCTACTCACATAACGGATCATTACTTCTTTATATGACCGATATCTAACAAACTAATATGTAATATCGATGTAAAAATGTTTTCTTCAGACGCCTACATGAAGAGCTGCGTCACTGCAAAACTTTTCCAGAGATGCAAGATGTCGTGGCCAGCAATCTTGCTGGGGCTGAAAGCTAACCCATTCCGCCCCGCACTGTGGTTGATCTTCAGGGATGTGTTGACATACATGCTTTGAGTGCCATCAGATCTTTTCCCACTGGTAGCTGGATCAGATGGAAATTACTTACCAAGATACCTGAATGACACAACCGACAAACACATAAAGAAATTTAAAAGTTGAACGAGTGACATATATTTTGCAACTTTCTCCTTTCCGGCCTCCCTCACTCCACCACTTTCACTCTCCAGCGCGTCCAGAACTATGCTGCCCGCATCATCCTCAGAAAGAAAAAATCTGACCACATCACTCCCCTGCTCAAACTCCTTCACTGGCTCCCCATCCCCCAACGCATCCAATATAAAATTCTGTCTCTGCTACAAATCCCTGAACAACTACGCTCCTACCTATCTCTCCAACTTACTTCACCCCTACACTCCTTCCCGCCCCCTCCGCTCCTCTTCCTCTCAGGGTCACCCTGGTCAGCCCCACAGGGTGGGTTTTTCTCTCTATTCTGGGGCATGTGTTTCTGTCTACCCTTTGTCCATTCACCTGTATTTGCCTTTTAAAAACTCTCCCTACTGTCTGCACTGCCTGTAGCTCTTGATATTGGATGTGTGTTGCTAAATGGTCCCATGTGTTAGGTTTATTTAACGTATTTGACCGGCTGGCGACATACATTCAATGTTCTGTTTTTTTTTTTTTTTTTTTTTTTTTTTTTTTTTTTTTTTTTTCATTTGACAAGCAGTGCAGGCACGTCCTGAGAAAGCCTTGTTGCTGTCGGGACGTTAAGCAATGTACAATCAATCAATCAATCCGCTCCTCTTCCGACCCTCTCCGCCTCCACATCCGCTGCACCAAACTCAGCACTTTCGGCCCCCGCTCCTTCTCCATCTACAGTCCATCCACCTGGAACACACTCCCACTCTCTCCGTCAGAAACACTCTCTCTCCTCCTTCCAATCCGCCCTCAAAACTCACCTCTTTCAACAGTTCTAGCACTATATCACCACACTCCCCACCCCAAGCTGTCGTAATGTATTTGTGGTACATGAGTCATTGTCTAAAGCGTGCGCATGCGTGCGCGAGTTGTGAGTGCGCGCTTAGAGTTATAATTATTATAAGATAAGCGCATTATAAATACCGTAATTATTATTATTATTATATTTTTCGGAATGAGTAAATCTTGTTATGTTGATGTTCGTTTTCGATTCCTTAGTGGGATTTCATCGTATGTATGAGGAAATGTGCAGTTTTGGCCATTGTTTTACACCGAAAGGCGTTTTTTTTGTGTGTGGATATACTTTTTTTTTTGTTTTGTTTCATGTAGTAATGCCAGGCATTGGTATTTGTGTGTGTGTGAGAGAGAGAGACACACACACAGACTCGCGTACCGCTGTGTTTCTCTGTTAGTGTGGTGTACTGCACTGAGAGAGAGTGAGACTCATGTACCACTAAGTCTCTCTTTCAGTGCTGTAAACTGTAAAACTAAAAGCGACTATTGCAAAGAAAGGAAGGTTTCAAAAATGTTAGCCTATTCCACCTTAAACTGATGTAGAGGGCTCTAATCATGCACAAGCCCCTGACGGCTACTGCAGCGCGATTGATTTTAGATCTAGCTCCTGCCATTTTATCTACAAGATCTTGCAAATAAGAAGATTGCACATCATTATACATTATGACGGTAACAAAAGTTAACATTTAGGTTGTTTGACCAGAAAAATGACATCATTATTGAATACTAATGGTCAAAACTTAAGGGCCGCTTTTTAGCGCAGATGCACCAAAAACACCACACAAATAATGTAACAATACTTGGAGTCAGTACTTTGCGAATTTATTCAGTAACAATTTCATTTAAGTTTTGAGTAAATCCAGCAATTGTAACAACAGCAGTGCGTTATAATGTTCACCCACCCCTCATTTGAAAAGTCACACAAGACTGGTCCAGTCCATGGCGAGTGTACCCACTGTTTGCAGCCAAGCATTCAATGCAGCATTGATGCATGGAGTTCAACAGGGTTCAGAGAACATGTGGGATCACTTCCCACTCTTGATGCAGGAGCTGAGTCAGCTGGGGGGGCGCCTTGAGGTGGGGGGGGGGGGGTGGTTGCTGACTACACGGTGCTCAATGGGAACCAGATCAGGTGAACGAGCTGGCCACTCCATCCTCATGATGCCCCTTTGCTCAAGGTACTCATCCACCATACAGGCGCGATGAGGTCGAGCGCTGTCGTCCTGCAGAACAGCATTGTTGCCTATGGCTTGGAGAGCTGGCTGGGTGAGGAGATGCACAATCTCGTCCCGATAGCGCAGTCCATTCAGGGTGCCTCGGATGACGTGGAGGGGGATCCTGCCTTCCCTGCTGAAACCTGCCCAGACCATGACTGAGCCTCCTCCATAGCGATCCACCTCTTGGACGCATCCATCCGTGAATCGCTCGCCCTGGCGTCTCCAGACCCTCACCTTGCCGTGGTTGAAGGACACGGTGAACCGTGACTCATCAGTAAACACAACCTGAGTCCACTGGAGTCTGTTCCACCTCACATGTTGACGACACCAGGCAACCCGGGCTCTGCGATGAGCTGGAGTGAGGGATATTCTCACTGCTGCTCTGCATGAAGCCAGGCCAATTTCACGCAGACATCAGCAGACTGTGCTTCTGCTGACGTTAACTTTTGCAGCTTGCATCAGTTGACGTCACAGAGTGGTTGACGTGACAGTTCGGTCACGCAGAGCCGCCACACAGAGGTATCTGTCCTCCCTTCTGCTGGTGCAGCGCGGGCGTCCTGAGCAGGGTCGTCGTTCTGCCCTTCCAGTTTCTTGGAATCATGCCAGCAGCCTCTGGATCACTGAATGGAACACCCCAAGAGAAAGGAAGATAGAGATTATTTGGACAATTTCTATAGACCCCGTATTTCCACTGTTTTTGCCCACATACTTCCACACCTTAACGCCGTCCATTTTTCTTGGTTTCCCCTTATTTGTTTTTGGTAAAATAAAGATTTCCAAAATTAATGACATTAAAATTAATATTTTTTATTATAAAATGAACCAAGACGAATTACTTCTTCTAAACGATATCAATGCTGTAGAAAACAAAGATTTAGACTCTAAAAGACAGCGTCTTCTCTCTGTAATTGTTTCAGGCAAATCAAAGGTGTATCTCGGAAAACAATACATGACAGAAGATATTGAATCTCTCACCGCTGACGAGCTAATCAAACTTCATTCTAAATATGAAAATCACATCGCTTCACTAATGACTCGTGATTTGAGTCGATCACTTGTATGTTTATACACAAAAGCAGTGAGTCACTTTCTACCTGTAGACACCGACAGTCTTTCACACGACCTTGAAAGCAATCCTATTGTTTCAAGTTCAATTGGTAAATTAGCATGCGTCATGTTTTACAAGTTTGGAAATTACCTTGCACCTGTCGTAACTTTCCTTGTCACTGGGAGTCATATTGATTTTTCGAAATTAAATTTTACTGCAGTAGAAAATGGACGAGACCCAGACGACTCCACAACCAAACCCTCTCTTGACGCAGGTTCAAACGGTGACTAAGGCTAAAAGTCCAGGCAGGGTTGAGGCTGGGAAAAGAGTAGCTGCGTTGAACAAACAAGAGGCTCATGTAACTGACTCACCGACAGGACCACCATCAACAGTGCCGCCATCACCCCCACTGCCACTACCAACACACCCACCACCACAACAAAGTGAAAGACTATCAACTAAGTGTAACCCTGAACCCGAAACAACAAAATATCTAGTTGCTGGATTTGTTGTCGGATTTGGTTACGTAGGTTACCAATTATACAAAAGATACAAACCACAGACTCATACAGTGTCCCAAAAATTAGACACTCCAAAAACAAAACCAGAAGTCGCCACATTACCAGTAACATCCAAACCTGTCGACCCATTTTTAATGCAGTAATAAATTTATTATTTTAATTTTTATTGCCTAAAAAATGAGCGACACAAAGAACATAATGAACCTTGTCTATCACTCCGCTGTAATAAGTGGACTAGCAGTAGCTTACTCTATGCTGGGGAAAAGTCTACTTAAAATGAAATCAGCAGACCTCAGTAGATTAGACTTCGAAGACAGTGCTAAGCTAATTGTAGTTGTCACAGCGTCAAATGCTATGAAAGACTTTCTCGTCAAGCAGGGAATTATTCCAGAAAATGTTTTTATGTAAATAAAAAGTATGGCGACTTTAGCAGTAATAATTGGAGGCGCGATGGTCAATGCCCTTGCTTTCAGTGGATCAAATTATCTCTTTTCAAAAATGGGTAGAGAAGAATCAGCAGAAGAAATGAAACAACACAATGAGGCATCTGAAAAACTTGCTCAAGCGCAGCAGGATTATGAAAAGAATAGAATTGAAAAACTTGATTTCATTAATGAAAAACTCAGACTTGAAGGCCATGCACAGCATGCATTTTCAAATACAGACGACACAATTCGTGAATATTTTCTCATCACAGGTAATGACATGTCTGTTCCAAAACCGAAACTAAGTGACTATTACAAACCGAGTACAGAACAAAGAAACGGGGAGATAATCTTTGTTCTAGTGGGAATGACATTTGTATTTTTTACTGGTCTTTATATTGTTAGAAGAAATGAACATCGAAAATAAACTATCGAAAATATATTACTCGCCAATTGGGTACTGGAAAGGAGAAACCGCGATTCAGAAATTACACGCGGCCGTAGGTGGGGATGTAACACTCAATCAATAAAACAATGGTTACAGAGACAGGCAATTTGGCAGATATATCTCCCTGCTCCAAGAAAAATATCTAGACCTCATTTTGAAAACACTACACCAAATGACACACATCAAATGGACCTCCTGTTTCTTCCACACGACACAATAAGAAAGAAACGATACAAATACGCACTGACTGTCGTAGACATTGCTTCAAGGTATAAGGACGCTGAACCCATATCTCACAAAACTGCTACCACAGTTGCTACAGCATTATCAAAGATATATAGTCGAGGCCCTTTAAGATACCCCAGACTCGTACAGGTTGATGACGGATCTGAATTTAAGGGCGCTGTTAATCAGTTATTTGTGAAGCATGGCGTACTGGTTAGACGAGGCATTCCAGGCGTGCACAGATCAGAGGCAATTGTAGAGAATTTTAACAAACAGTTATCAGAAAGACTTTTTAGTTACCAGTATTCAAAGGAACTCATGCATGACACCCGGAACACTGAGTGGGTTAAGAGATTACCACATGTGATAAAAGCAATGAATAATGAAGGACAAGGTTTGCGCCCTAAGCCTGCTGATGCTATTAAATTGAAATCAATTACAGAGCCAAAAACAGGGCCAACCCCAGCACCCGACACAAGTTTATTTACTAAACAGGTAAGATATTTATATCAACCCGGAGAATCAGAAAACGACGTGAAGTGCAGAGCGACAGACCCCATCTGGTCAACGTCTGTACACAATATAAAAAAAATAATTCCTGGTGCTGATGCAACAATATATTACCTGTACGAGCCTGCACCGCAGAGGGCATTTGTCAGAGAAGAATTACAGATTATTCCCCCAGACACCGTTACTCATTTCAGTAACTAACTCATCGATTAAATACCCCACCCGGGTCTGCCCTGGGGGACTTGGGTGGGGTTAGGTATTTTTTAGTTCCCATGGTCACCCTGGTCAGCCCCACAGGGTGGGTTTCCCTTCTACTCCGGGGCACGTGTTTCTGTCTACCCTTTGTCCATTCACCTGTATTTGCCTTTTTAAAACTCTCCCTACTGTCTGCACTGCCTGTAGCTCTTGATATTGGATGTGTGTTGCTAAATGGTCTTAGCTTTATTTAGGCCCCATGTCGTAGGTTTATTTAATGTATTTGACCGGCTGGCGACATACATTCAATGTTCTGTTTGTTTATTTTTTTTTCACAAGCAGTGCAGGCACGTCCTGAGAAAGCCTTGTTGCTGTCGGGACGTTAAGCAATGTACAATCAATGTACAATCAATCAATCATCGATTAATTCTTCAACCAGTTCATCGGCTATTTCTTCAGATAACTTAAGCCTGTAATGTCCAGGCGCATAAGCCTTTTCCTTACTATGAAAAACACGTTTCGTGTCCCCAACTGCAAGTGACTTCTTATTTGTTTGAATCATTTCAAGATTGTGTTTATTTGACCTCAGTGACTTGTTTGGATAATCAGGCATTAATGCCCCATCTAACACTTGCTTATAATGTTTATGACGGATGTCTTTATTTTTAATCACTGTTTTTTTTTTTATTCCTTTGGCTTTTGACTGACTTCCCTTTTGGTGCAGTATAGAATACATTTTTTTATCTCAGTCCAACATACTCAACTATAGGTACACCATTTAGTTCGTCTTTAAATTTCCCAGGCACTTTCTTGTTTTGTGTGCTAAACAATGGGTGATCTTTAGGATAGTCAGACGTGTCATACATATGTAACTCTGTTTTCATGTCTTCATAAAAGTCTTCAGTAGGCACATCTATAATCATAGTCAGTGTATAACAGACGACACTCAGGATATTTTGGTTTAAAGTAATCATAATAAAATTCAAGCATCAACAGTTTTGACAATTCAAGAATTGCCATACCAATAAATACTGGCTTGTCCAGTTTGACAATCTTTTTTTTGAGTGACACTGCATACAATGATGAATGAAACTCTTTATACCCTGTGTACTGAGGCTTGCCTGTAAGTTTAATTGCACCTGATTCAGTTGTTACTAGTCTCACATCTTTGCGGTGATGAGGATTTTCCATTGTCTTGCGCCCCCACCCGGGTCTGCCCTGGGGGACTTGGGTGGGGTTAGGTACTTTTTAGTTCCCAGGGTCACCCTGGTCAGCCCCACAGGGTGAGTTTTTTTCTCTATTCTGGGGCATGTGTTTCTGTCTACCCGAGGTCCATTCACCTGTATTTGTCTTTTTAAAACTCTCCCTACTGTCTGCACTGCCTGTAGCTCTTGATATTGGATGTGTGTTGCTAAATGGTCTTAGCTTTATTTAGGCCCCATTTGTTAGGTTTATTTAACGTATTTGACCGGCTGGCGACATACATTCAATGTTCTGTTTAGTTTTTTTTATTCACAAGCAGTGCAGGCACGTCCTGAGAAAGCCTTGTTGCTGTCGGGACGTTAAGCAATGTACAATCAATCAATCAATTCCATTGTCTTGCCAAAACAGGCATTGTTCATAAGCTTAAAGAAGTCTTTGTCAAATGCAGTGTTGCCGTCTCTGGCACGCAATGTTGTGTTCTTCATTATGTAATCTTTCATAAAAGCACTCTGATCAAATTGAATGCCTCTGTGAACTTTCTTTAGTACTAACCCATGTCTGATGTAAAACTGCAACAAGCGATAGTGACAAATGTAATTGAATTTGTCACTCAGATTTGGTACAAGTTTAGTGTCTTCTTTTTTCCCCGTCATACTCATTTTCTCAACAGTTAAGGGATAATCATTGTGATAATCATGTAGGTAGTGTGGGTAATCCAGGTCGACTTCAAAGATCCAACCCTTTGCATCATTCCGGTCAAGATTCATAATATTGTTTGTTAACCCTGGCTGTGTTACATCATACTGTGACAAATCATGCAGACAAAAGTTTTTCAAGGGCAATAACTCACATCGCCCAGCCATACAAATTGTTCGCATCTACGTACGTAATGAATGACCTTGACCCAGGGCTTGAGGGGTCAAAGTCGTCCAGATATTTATTATTAGCTCTGGCGTAATTGTTCGCTGCAATACTAATTCCTCCCCTCAAGCCACGTTCCACCATTTCACCCATCATACGATCAGACAACAGGTCTATAAATATCTTACTGGATTTCAAAAATGCATCCCATGTCATGCCAGGACTAGTTATGTAACAAGCAGGGTCAAGACTGTAGTGTAACAAACCCTTTTCACGGTAACTTTCAAATACGTCTGCTAGCAAACAAACGTCAGCTTTCAAGTATTGATCGTGGTAGTCACCAATTGTTTGACACCCTAATTTATCCCACGCATCAAGTGCATGCTGGTATTCAGAGTCAGAAATACCTTTACCATTTAAGGTAGAATAAAATTTCTCTTTTGGTGGCAGTCTCCTTTCCTCAAACACAACCCAGTGATCAATGTACTCATACGGATACACACCTTTCTTGATCAAGTCTGGCTCAAAATATTTACTCGTTATTGGAAACTCAGTCAGTCCTTCTGCCAGACTAGCAAGTGCTGAGGGCAAATGTTGCATAGAGTCATAAAATGCTAATTTGTCTAACCTAAATGTCAAGTACTTTTCAGTTGTCTGGGCAATACAATTTATGTTTTTGTAAGACTCATCCACAACCTGCATGATAATGTGTGAATCATATCCCTTTAGATTGTGGAAAAAGATTGGTAACTTGTATGTCTTAGGATCTGTTTTTAATAACAAGTTACAATTGTTATGTGCGGCACCTCTGTACTGTCCAGTTATGTGATCATGGTCACGCACTTTATCACCTCCTAAAGGTTGTTCACAAATCCAACACGTCACAGCTGTATCAAAATTTAGTTTGTTTTCTTCTGTCATTACCAAAGACATCTGACATGTTGTGAGATATTGTACTACCTGACTATACAGATGTCTCATTTCTGTTAAAAACAGACATGCTGCATTTTCACCTCTGTAGATAACAGGTTCTGAATGCTGTCCGTCTGACCTAACAATAATGTATCCAAAAGAACACACCACTTGGTCACTTAGTTTTATAGTCTTTGGTAATGACTCTGGAACAGGACCCTCATATGGTACTACCAGTGATTCAAAATCAGCATACACTACAAACGGCAGCTTTTGCTGATTCCCATAGTTCTTGAAAAATACTTGACTACCAGGATCTGGTTACTTAAGTACAGTTTGAATGTCATCAGCTGACCTACAATGTAAAACATGTTTATGCGCCACATTAATAGAAGAAAATCTTTGTAAACATCTTTTACACACTTCCTGTTTACCATTGTGTTTTGATACATGATTATGAATTAGGCGTGACATACTCCTGATAATTGTGTAGTGAAAGTTATTTTCATCACCAATTAATAACATGTCAACATGCTTATCTTCTGGGTGCCCATAGGTTGGAGCAAGTGGTGATACTCTAATGGGTTGTAACTTGTCAACAGACTCATTATCCCACACATACACATTTACAGATATCCCAGGATTTAGTTTTTCAAACAAGTCTATGTCTTCTATTTTAACAGGGAAATCAATACCACTGAAGTTGAGTTCATTTACAAATTTGGTGTAGTTAGATACATGTTCAGGTTTTGATTTTACAAAGTGCAGTTTAGCAAGCACACACCACATGAAACAATGGTAGTCATTGTTCTGTATATTAACAACAGCCTTTTTGTTTGCAACCTCTGTTGGCAGTGATATCCATGATTTACCTAATACAGGATGATACCTCGACTGTTTTAATTGTAGTTCATGTACATGACCTTCGTGCCAACCAGACCCCTTCATTTTTGCATTGTCAATTGCTTGGAGAAAGTCAGGCAACAGTCTGTCTCTAAACACGTTCTCTAATTCTCTTCTTGTGTTAACTGTGTGTTGCCTCGTCGAGATATACGATACAATCACTTCACCGACTACTTGAGTAAATTCTATTTTAGCAACAACCTGAATCTTCACACTGCCTGTAAGAAGATTATCTTGTACGGCAGAAAAAGAATTTTCTATTGATTCATAGACATTGTTACTATTGGATATAGGCAAGTCTGTTGTGTGAAACACGTTTCTTAAACCTGATGAGCTGATGGACTTTGAGCATTGTCCGTCATTTTTATTTGTCCGACAAAATAATAATATAAAAAATATTAACGCTGGCGCTGTATGTGTAATATCATTTTATTAACTGTAATAATAGAAAAATACAATTTTGTTTGGTTTAGTTCTTTCACTAAATCACTACATAAAGCATTAAACCAGCCACTGTAATATTCATTAATAGTGGAAGTTTGTGTCTTAATATCAACAGTTACTTTTTGTATGAATGTTGGTCTAAATGGATTATTGACACCCAAAGTTATATTACCTGTCATGTACAGTGTTACTGGTGTTATAAATAAATTTCTAGGTGGCCCTTTATTATAAAGCCCGTTCACATATTTAACATCTTTAAACATCTATGATTTCACCAATAGGTCAATATTGCGTGATTTGTCCGTCTGTCATTTTTATTGGACAAAACAAAAGACTAAATTAATTTACTAACCCATACCCTGTGGGCTGATCTGTCTTTAAAATGAGCTTTAGATGTTTAGTTGATTTCAGTTTATTTTCCACATCATCCCGTTCTTGTTTGTTTGGTATCACATCGTTTTCTCTGAGGCAGTCTTCAAAGCTGTCACGATCCTTACAGTAAAACAAACAGATAAACTTTAACTGTTCTCGAAAATCTTTCAGTACAGCATTATATTTCTGAGTTAGAATCCATAGACTTATGTTTGCGTGTCTGCCACTGAAAGCAAGTTCTGCTAAAGTGTTTCTCTTCTTGACAATGTCTTTCTCTGCAGAGCAATCATCAACAATAAACAACATTGGCAATCCTTCAAATTGTTTGTAAAAATACAGTAGGTAGTCATTCAGTTTTTTCTCAGGGTCGACTAAGTAAATGTTGCTGTCAGTCCAAATAAATAAACGGTTGTGATATGCTTTGTTGTGTTTGATTGTAGGACAAAATATTACTATGTTTTTGAAATGATGGATGTATCTTGTTTGTAAAAGGTTAAGTACAAATTCAGTTTTACCACACCCTGTGGCCCCACAAAATAAACCACAGTGTGGGTCGAGGGTCATCAAGTTCATTTTAATAAACAATATAATTTAATACAAGTGACCACTTAGTCTGCCCTCGCGCTGGGACCATATGGCGTTGAGGCGCATTCCCTGGGTGGTGGATAGGGGGTCCCTCGTGAGAGGGGTGCACCGAATGAAATAAGGTGCCGTGAACCAACATGGTCTAAGGGAAGGTGACCCCGACAGAAAACCCCTGGTCCTCCTAGTAAGGGGGTTGGGCGTGGGGTTAGCTTCCCCACCCTGCAAAAAAGGAAATAGCTACAAAAACGCCGACGAAAAGACTAACAGTAATTCCTATCCTGGAGGAGGAAGGTTCTTCTACTAGAAGACTTATGACGTCCTGTGGTGAAAGCCGGAAGTCTTCGGAAGCCACAGGACCGAGCCGCCTCTCTCTATCCAGGGATACAACCATGGGCACATGGAACGTCAAGACCATGTACCAGAGCGGCAAGGCCGCCCAGATAGCAGCAGAAATGCAAAAGTACAACCTTTCCCTGCTAGGCATCAGTGAAGCCAGATGGACGCAGTCTGGCCAGAAAAGGCTGTTAAGTGGGGAGATGATTCTGTATTCAGGTCATGAAGAGGAGAATGCCCCCCATACAGAAGGAGTAGCACTCATGCTGTCACCAGTGGCACAGAGAGCGCTGATGGGCTGGGAACCTCTTGGGCCAAGAATTATAACAGCAGCCTTTAGAACCAAGAAAAAGCTCAAGCTGAACGTCATCCAGTGTTATGCGCCCACCAATGACAGTGACGAGGAAGAGAAACAAGAGTTCTTCGACCGACTCCAGAGTGCCGTGGACAAATGTGCGGAGCGAGACATCACCATCGTCATGGGCGATTTTAATGCCAAAATAGGGGAGGACAACACCGGATACGAAGAGGTGATGGGGAGACAGGGACTAGGCTCGGAGATGAGTGAGAACGGGGAGAGGTTTGTAGACTTTTGTGCTCTAAACCGACTTGTCATTGGAGGCAGCATCTTCCCACACAGAAGAATACACAAAGCAACTTGGGTCTCACCTGACCATACAACAGAGAACCAAATAGACCATATCTGCATTAGCAAGAAATTCAGAAGATCCCTTCAAGATGTTCGAGTGAGGAGGGGAGCAGATTCGCCTCCGACCACCATCTGCTTACCTTAAGAATGAAGCTCAAGCTAAAGAAAAGCCGCACAGAGACAACAAGAAGACAGTGCTATAATGTAGGCCTCCTGAGAGAAACTGGAGTTAGAGAAGAGTTCAAACTGGTGCTGTCCAACCGGTTTCAAGCGCTACAGGAGCTAGTAAATGAAGAGGAGGTGGTCACCACAGAGCAGCAGTGGAAGGCAGTTAGAGAGGCGCTGAACTCAACCTGCAAAGACACTGTAGGGTTCAGGAAACACCACCACAAGGACTGGCTGTCGGCACAGACCTTGAAGAAGATAGAAGCGAGGAAGCAGAAGAAAGCAGCGGTCAACAACAGTCGCACGAGAGCAGCCAAAGTAAGGGCACAGGGGGAATACTCGGAAGCCAACCGCGAGGTGAAGAGGAGTATCAGGGCAGACAAGAGGGCCTACACAGAAAGCCTGGCAGCAGAGGCAGAAAAGGCAGCAGGCAGCGGCAACATGAAACAGCTCTACGACATTACCAGAAGATTGTCGGGTAAGTATGGCCATACAGAAAGACCAGTAAAAGACAAAGAAGGCAAGCCTATTGCAGACACAGCAGACCAACTCGACAGATGGGCCGAGTATTTTGAAGAGTTACTGAACAGACCTAGCCCACCCGACCCCCCCCCCCCGACATCCAGCCGGCAGAGACCGACCTACCCATCAGCTGTGACAGACCCAGCCGGGAAGAGATCAGAAAAGCAGTGGCATTTTTGAAGAATGGCAAAGCAGCAGGGCCAGATGGCATCCCAGCGGAGTCTCTGAAAGCAGACCTAGAGACAACAGTTGAGATGCTGTACCCACTGTTTGGAAAGATCTGGGAAGAGGAGGTGATGCCGGCTGACTGGAAGGAGGGGTACCTAATCAAGCTTCCCAAGAAAGGCGACCTCAGCAAGTGTTCCAACTACAGAGGAATCACCTTGCTGTCAGTACCAGGAAAGGACTTCAACAGGATCATCCTAGAAAGAATGAAGAGCTCCGTTGACCCCCAGCTGAGAGACCAGCAAGCAGGATTCAGGAAGAACCGATCATGTACAGACCAGATCGCCACTCTCCGCATCATCGTGGAACAGTCTCTGGAGTGGAGCTCCCCGCTGTACGTCAACTTTGTGGATTATGAGAAAGCATTTGACAGCGTGGACCGAGAGACTCTGTGGAAACTCCTACGACACTACGGTGTACCCACAAAGCTCGTCCGCCTGATCAAGAGCAGCTATGATGGCATGACATGTCGCGTGATCCACGAAGGGCAGTTCACCAGAGAGCTCCAGGTCAGAACTGGTGTCAGGCAGGGGTGTCTGCTGTCTCCGTTCCTCTTCCTACTGGCCATAGACTGGGTCATGAAGATGACCACAGAGCACAGACGAAGTGGAATACAGTGGACACTGTGGACACAGCTTGACGACCTCGATTTTGCAGACGACTTGGCATTACTGTACCACACTCATCAACAAATGCAGGACAAGACCACGAGGCTTGCTGACATCTCGTCCCAAGTGGGCCTCACCATTCACAAACAGAAAACAAAGACAATGAGGCTGAACGCAACCAGGGAAGAACCAGTCTTGCTTGCTGGCACCCCGTTGGAGGAGGTGGAGTCCTTCACCTATCTCGGGAGCATCATAGACAAAAAAGGCGGCACTGATGCAGATGTCAGAGCACGAATCGGTAAAGCCAGAGCAGCCTTTCTCCAGTTGAAAAAAGTATGGAGTTCCAGAGAGCTGTCACAACACACCAAAGTCCGGATTTTCAACTCCAATGTAAAAGCAGTTCTCCTATATGGAGCAGAGACATGGAGATTGACAAAAACCACAGTCAACAGAGTACAGACCTTCATGAACAGTTGCCTTAGAAGAATTTTGAAAATCCACTGGCCAGAGAAGATCAGCAACGTCAGACTCTGGGAGAGAACAGAGCAGATAACAGCAGAGAATGAAATTGGGCGAAGAAGATGGGGATGGATCGGTCACAGTCTGAGAAAGCCAGCTTCCAGTATCACTAGGCAGGCATTGTCATGGAACCCCCAGGGAAAGAGGAAAAGAGGTAGGCCGAGAAACTCCTGGCGTCGAGACCTCCAAGCAGACATCAAGAGACTGGGAACCACCTGGAGTAGAATCGAAGGAGAAGCACAGGACAGGAGTTGCTGGAGGTCTCTCGTCGACGGCCTATACCCGGGTAGGGGTGACAGGCGTAAGTAAGTAAGTAAGTACTTAGTCTGCACTCTTGTATGTTCAGTTGTGCGTCATAAATCAGATACAAATATATATTTATGGCTGCAGCGGTTTCAATCTATTTTTGTATCTGCATTGTTATTCCATCACTGCCGTTTTCAACAGTTCGACCTGACCCATGAAGGTAGTCATCATCTGTACTACGAAGGTCTAACCAAAGAGAACCCCACCCGGGTCTGCCCTGGGGGACTTGGGTGGGGTTAGATATTTTTTAGTTCCCAGGGTCACCCTGGTCAGCCCCACAGGGTGGGTTTTTCTCTCTATTCTGGGGCATGTGTTTCTGTCTACCCTTTGTCCATTCACCTGTATTTGCCTTTTTAAAACTCTCCCTACTGTCTGCACTGCCTGTAGCTCTTGATATTGGATGTGTGTTGCTAAATGGTCTTAGCTTTATTTAGGCCCATGTGTTAGGTTTATTTAACGTATTTGACCGGCTGGCGACATACATTCAATGTTCTGTTTCTTTTTTATTTTTTCACAAGCAGTGCAGGCACGTCCTGAGAAAGCCTTGTTGCTGTCGGGACGTTAAGCAATGTACAATCAATCAATCAATCTAACCAAAGAGCATATTTATTTGTAAGGTATTGACCAATCCTAACGTCATACAGATGTAAATCTTTACACTCAATGTTTGCAGGTTTATCTCTAATCCTTCCACCCGTAAAATACTTTGTGATCTCATCGTAGTGTTGATAAGGTAACAAACCTGAAGCGTACACTTGATTAGGACGGCCTTCGATTGTGCATGACAAATGTGTAATTTTTGGATTGTAGAATTTTTCTCAATCCCTTTTGTATGGAGCCGCTGGTTTAACAAACAACATAAGAATGCCTTTCAGTGACCTGGCAGGTGTGTTCAAGTTTATATTCCACATTGGGTCGCTCTTGTCTTTATGCATTAAACTATGTCTAATCACCCTGTCATAATAAATTGGTAGTCTTAACTGGTACTGATTTTGTATGAGTCTGGCTAGTTCAGTATGTGTAACAATTTCGTATTCCAAGGAGATGTTAGAGATCTTGTATGTTGCATTGAGATCAGATGATTTAATAATTTTGGAGTAGTCATTGAAAGTTAGTTCAAAGCTCAGACGGTCATTCAGTGCTCCTTGGTAATAAGGTAAATGTGCTGTCAGGATTTCAAACTCAAGTGGTATGTAAAACCTGGTTCCATATGTTTCTGCCATTATAACGTCCTTGGCTGCTGTGGTTGTTTTGTCTCCGGCGTCGATTCAAAGTTTGGTAATGTTATCAGACTGTATGCCTTGATAAATATGATCCTCTCGTTCTTCTCTTGTGAGCCAAAGATCTTTGTAACAGTAAAACACATCAGCATCGTCAAGACTAAACACTTCCTGTCCTTCAAGTTTTACTTTAATAGTTCTTATAATTGCTCTGCCAAGATTGTTAACTAGTGTTCTGTTTACATTTGCGTCTGATGATAGTTCGATATTAAATGCAAGGCGTGCAGTGCCAGGAACAATAAACGTCACTGGGACCTAAGTTTGGAAACTTGACTGTAAGTGTTTGGTTCTGGTCTATGGTACTTGGATTATTTGTGATGACGATTGATTGCCTAATGCCCTTAACACCAAGAGGCTCACGCAGTTTTCTATATGGGTCTAACTTTGATCCGTAAGACTGTGTCATTTTTATTATGCACAATAAAAAATATTAAATTAATAAAACAATGGCAGCGGGAGGATTTGGTCATGAAGATTTTGAAATGGATGACATAAATGTCTCAGATACTAGTGCTACAGATATGGCAGATATGACTGGAATGGTAACTAGTAGTATGTATCACGAACTGTTAAAAGACAAAGTAAACTCATTTTATGACAGTTTTGGGGCGCGCCCAGATGTAATAGATCCTAATCAGTTTAATAATGATAAAGGACACTTATTTGTAAATACGGACAGAGGGGAAATAAATCTAACCCATAAAAACAACACTGCTAAGTTTAGAGCTTTAAGTACAATTAAAACTGATGTAGGTGGTGAGACAGCACTGCAGCGTTACCTTGGTGTTGGTAGTAAAAATTTACCAACGCTTGCGCCAAGACTTGCTACTGTGCTTCACGACACGCAAACAAAGTTGCCAACAGGGCAAGAAATTGAAATGGCACCAGTAACAAGCCTACCAGAAATAGCAAACACAGTGATACAAGAAACCTCATTTACTGAAGGGCAAATAAATGACATTATGAAAACAATAGATGATTCACCTTTGTCAATGCGAGAGATTATGGGCTTGGATAAATCACTGCAGACGATAAGAGGTGAGATGGTGAATAATGTAGCCAAACTGGGTGAGCTTGATAAACACATAGAACGTGAAAAAGAAAAACTGGCTACAGCAGACAATGGGAATCTTGACACAGAAATAAAAGAAAGAATACAACACAGATTAAATGATTTGCAGATAGAAAGATCAGGACGGTTAGAAACAATTAGTATTGGAAGAGAAAAACTGAAAACACAGGTCAACAGGATTAGAGAAACTATTGAGAAAATACTTCACGAAGACACAACTCTGGCTGAGAGACTTAAAACACTTTTCAGAGAGCAGGGTATCACAATTGCAAGTTTAATTACTGCTCTGGGGTTTATTATCAGTACTGTTGTGTTGGCTGTCTCTGGGGTTGGTGGTTCTCCACCTCCAGCACCACCAGGCCCACCGGCTCCCACTGACCCAAAAGATTTACGGTCATGGGTAAAGAAACAACTGTCTCACATATCAGACTTGCTTAAGAAATTGGCTGTGAAAGCAATGGACGCGTTGCCTGGTATAATAGGCACTGTTGTTAGTTGGCTTATTAGTACAGCAACGAAGGTAGTTGGGTTTATGGCAGAGCATGTGTGGGTCTTTTTGGTGACAGTAGGGGGGTTGATGGTGGGTTATTTAATGAAACAGGTAAAGAAGTAATACCCCTAGACGAGTAAGGCCTATTACCAATGCAGTTCTCTCTGACTCGTGTGTGCCAGGGGTTGGTGATGGTGTTGGATCTGGGGCTGACTGTACTGGTTGTATGGGTGCCAGTGTTGGGGCGGGGGGTGTTACCGGAGGTGTCTGTAATGATTTTAATGACTGTACATGTGTGGTTGTTGCTCCTAAGTTCACAGATTGATTGAGACCGAGTTTTTGACCAACACCTGCAACAACTATTTCATTATTATAATTTGTGATTGTACCCATTTGTAATTGAAGGTCAGATGGCAACATGTATAACCCGATGCCAACTACAAAGTCAACTTTTGATCTCGCATATCTGAGAACGTCTTGGTAGTGTTGTATGCTTGATGGGAGATCAACCACTGCGTTTATTGAATCTTCTAGATTAGCAAGAAACTGTTTTTGTGCTTCAAATTTGCCACTCCCGTTTAAAATATTCGATTTTGTTAGTGATTGTGCTCCTAGTAAACGCCATACATATGTTCTGATAGACTCATTTACACGCTGGACTCCCGCTTGAGTAAACCCGTCACTCTTGTCTAAAATAAATGTGGTCCAGGCATTAGACTGTTTCTGTTCTATTGAGCCTAACCAGACTTGTGATTTTGATGAGAATGAAGTGTAACCAGGGTAGTAATCTTGAGGGTATTGTCTGTGACTCAAAGCATAATACAATGTACCCATGCCATTGTGATCATCAAGTTTTTTTGTGTAAAGTCATACCGGGGACTGATGTTAAATTCATTACAAATGCGTTCAAATGCTTTCATATCCATAGGGTTGTTAAACCTGTTGAAACTGGATTCAGTGGGTAATGGTGTATGAAGTTCTGACAGTATACGTCTCAGCTGGTAATAAGTGTGGAAACGCTAGACAGACCTAATGAGTTTGTTTGAGTGATTCAAGTGGTCAGTAAATGAAACACCACAGCCTGTAGTTGAACACAGTATAGCAAAGTTAAGCTGGTTTTGAAACATCTGTAGTGGGCTTGAAGACCACTTCTTGCAGTTACATCATCTGTTATTGGAGGGTTTAGGTAATGATCAAACGGATTCAGTACTTTCACTTGAAATAAATCTTGTACGCTTGCGTCAGACACAGCTATATCGAGCTGATTTAGTTGAATTATTTTCTGTTCATAAGTAGGTGCAACATTATATTTGGCATTCACATTAAATTGAAATGCGTTTGTTGTGGTAATGGTTGGTGATTTAAATTCCATCCTTCTTTTTTATGAGGTAATAAAAATGTTTATTACCTTAACAAATCTTGACAGTGTGGTTAACTAATGGGATTGATAATCGTGATGGTAGCAAGGCTGTAGCTATCCATGAAATGTTTTACACGGTAAAATGGTTTAATGTAACAGATGAATATTATGTACACGGATATGTGGGTAGTATAGAGGCTATTTCCATTTCTAAGTTAATGCCTGGGTATTATGACTTTTGTACTATAGCTGAATGGCTACAAAATAGATTTAAAATTAAAGCAACTTTAAATCCAGCTAACTTACTTGTTACATTAGAATTTCCAAAAGAAAATAAGTATTTATTATCAGATAGACTTTTATTACTACTTGGTTTTATAAACAAAAATGACATATCGTTTTTAGGAGATAGTTTATCTAAAGACGATGACGAAGATTGGTCATTAGATAAAGAAAAAACAATTAAGAATAATAAAATAAACGAAAAACTTTTAAGGCCAAAAATAAATAGAAATAACAGGAAGACAACCTGTTCATTTGTCAGTACACACAGTATTAAATGTTCATTTAAAAGAACTAAACACGACTGAAAATGTTCACAATGGAAAGCCTTCAACTTTGTTGAGATGCTTGCCAACTGGAACTGCTCCCTATTGTGAAAGTGTGGTTGCTAGATTTCCTAATTTGCAGTTTAAGAAATTAGGTCCTAGTTTCTTTGAGTCACTGTGTATATCTGTAACTAATCAAGATAACAAACCAGTTGTAATGCATGATTTTAGTGTTGTCTTAGAAGTTCAATAATTTTATTTTTGTTTATAAAAATGAGTGCTGGTCCAAAGCCGAGAATCATACCAGTCGCGTGTCCGGTAACAGAGTTGAAAGATTTGGCTGATGTACAGGATTTTGAGAAGGAAGGGGAGGTGGGGGAAGTGTATGGTTTTGAACTTAATTCTTTCGGTATGTACAAGAGAAAAGCAATCGATGACATGAAGGACGGAACAGAGAGACCTATACCTAAACTTGGACTGCTGCGTGATGTTACTGTTCCTACTCCACCTGTAAATAATGCGCCCTACAACTTAATACATGTGGGTAATAAGTGGGTAATTTCGCCTGTGCCTGCACCGCCACTGCTTGTGCCCACAATTGACTGGGACATAAAGTTGGAATTTATTAGTCCTTATGTATACACTGATGATTAAGGTGCCTTAGTGTTTAGGAAAGTTGTTAACTCTGGGCCGCTGATTGTAAGCCTTGTTCCAAGCTTTGCACAAGACAACAATAGCAGAGAAAAACTGAAAGTTGAAAATTATGAGAAACGGAGGTATCTTCTTACACATAGGAAGGGCAGGTCTGATGCGAAGGTCGTGTTTGCACCATCAAACTTTCCCATTGCAAGAGAAGCGACAATAGTATTTGAAATTATTATGAGATCTGTAACTACTGCGAAAGAGGCAGATATAGCACAGGGAATCAAACTTACGTGGGATGACTCTGTGACAGAATCAGCAAAGGTTTTTATTGCCATTAGAAAAAAATGTTGATGTTTTTGAGGTTTCAAGCAGTGTTCCAGCTGTCAAGATATTAGTCGACAAAACATTTTTTGTTTTTCTAAATTTCATAAAGCTAGAACACATTGATCTTGTTTCGTTTTATTATGCCAGCAAATTGTATACTTTTGACAAGTTACAAAATGTAATTGCTGATTAAATAAAAAATATTTGTCAAATAAAAATTATAGACTTGTATCCACAACTACCGACATCATTTGCGCTTGATCCGCATATGCCAATTACATCAGATAAAACATTACAGGTAGACGCATTCAGATTAAATAATATTACAGAAGCAATTAAATATTTGGAAAGTGAAGAGGCGAGGTACTCCAGATGTAAAAGGAGGTATAAGTCAGTATTTAATTCTGTACAAAACACTTCAATGGCTGTTGGTGCAGTTTCAGCTGGATGTTCTGTATGGGGTATTGTTCTGTTTGCCACAGGAATTGGAAGTTTAATTGGAATTGCAGTTGAGGGTGTTAGCGTTGCTACATGCCTGGCTTGCTTTGGTTTGGAAGCCTTAAAAAAGAGGTTTCATACGAAGTTACAGAAACATGAAGCATTGAGCACTTTGGCGGGCGCGAAGCTGAGCAGTATGAAACTTATTATCAGTAAGGCATTGGATGATAATTTTATTGACGATATTGAATTTAAGAGAGTGCAGGATGATTTAAACAATTATAAGAAACAGAAGTCAGAAATACAGAATAAAATGCGTAGTCAATCTCCCGTGAATGTTGAAGAACTGAAAGCCAGTTTTTTAGAGATGGGAAAATAGATCGGAGTTCAGGAAACCACAGAAAAACTACACAATCTTTTAAACAAATAAAAATCAGATTTGGTAATCGTTTATTATTTTTTCATTACACTTCGCAAAAAGATGTCATGTCGCTTGCGCCTAACTATTTAACCCCATCAGCTCCACCACCACCACCAGACTATTACTAAAAAAAAAGTTTTTTCATTGTCCTTGTATCTTGACAAATCTGTCAGAGTAAGTTGTGACTTAAGTCAGGAACTTACAATTTGTTATGTTTAAGTTCTTATAAGTTCTTGACTTAAGTCACTTATAACTTAATTTATAGGATCTTAAAAGGTTACCTGTAAAGTTATTTGTCAGTTAGAAGTGACTTTGGAAATTTATCAAGTATTTGTAGGTAACTTTAATAATTTGTTATCAAGTGCATATAGCAATGTTTTTTTTTTTTTTTGGTTTTTTTTTGTTTGTTTGTGTGTGTGTGTGTGTGTGTGTGGGCATTGACTTAACAAAAACAAAAAAAAAAAAAAATGGTATAAATGGTATTGAAATGTATCTTCTTCTATCTCTGATAACTAATCAATATGCACACGTATAGGCAAACAAACACAGACAAACACATGCACACACACACACAGACAGACATGCACACATACATACGCAAAAACATGCACTCACACACACATACACGCCTACATACACAAAAACATGCACTCACACAGACGCACATATCCCCCACCCGGGTCTGCCCTGGGGGACTTGGGTGGGGTTAGGTATTTTTTAGTTCCCAGGGTCACCCTGGTCAGCCCCACAGGGTGGGTTTTTCTCTCTATTCTGGGGCATGTGTTTCTGTCTACCCGAGGTCCATTCATCTGTATTTGCCTTTTTAAAACTCTCCCTACTGTCTGCACTGCCTGTAGCTCTTGATATTTGATGTGTGTTGCTAAATGGTCTTAGCTTTATTTATGCCCCATGTTGTAGGTTTATTTAATGTATTTGACCGGCTGGCGACATACATTCAATTTTCTGTTTAGTTTTTTTTTTCACAAGCAGTGCAGGCACGTCCTGAGAAAGCCTTGTTGCTGTCGGGACGTTAAGCAATGTACAATCAATCAATCAATCAACAGACGCACATACACATGCACACACGCACGCAAACACACACACATACATACAAACGCACATGCACACACAGACAAACACACATACACGTACGCACTCACACAGACAAACACACAAACACATGCACTCTCACACACACATGCACTCTCACACACACACAAACACTCACGCGCATACACACACACACACACGTACGCATACAGACACACGTACACACACGCATACAGACACAATCTTTATTCAGCATGCATAAATATTGTAGACTCCTGTCCACAGAACACCGTTGTATGACACAAGTATGTTGAGTTTTGTATCGTATATGATACACAGCTGTGTACATAACTGTGTAGTCCCCTTGCTAACATTGTTGTTTACCTTAGCGAATCGTCCGCTACCGTCGGACGCGTTACTAAGGCTCTACGTCATTTGTTTACCTTAGAAACCGCGGTGCCGGCGTAACCGCTTGGTGTTAACAGAAGTCTGAAGACTTTATGTTATGAGTCATTTTAACTCTGTGTTTTGTCTCACTGCCTCTCATTTCTTAGTTGTTTGTGACACAAAAGTGGTAGCAAATGGCTCTCTTGAGACTGCACTATCTTATGGTTACACCCTGGCACTCAGCGTGGTTGCTACAAACAGTCATTGTTGTTTACCTTAGCGAATCGTCCACTATCGTCGGACGCATTTCTAAGGCTCTACGTCATTTGTTTACATTGAATACCACAATTTGAGGGCTTGTTCAGGGTGCTGAGTTATCAAACAATCAATTATTCAGATACAAAACCAAAAAACATCTTTCTTTGCCAGGGTGCTACAGAAATACCCCACAATCAGTCATGTTGCTAAAACCTATGAAAAGTTTGTTTCACTTGCAAAAGCAAGCTACTTACATGAGCCGCAGCGAAAACACCTCACACTTGGTCCACAACATTTGGGATGAGACAATACAAACAAACATATAAACATGAGCTTCTGATGCGACTTGGTGATTATGGTAATTGACACACATCAGACAAAATATCACTCCACCCATTTTATGACCTGCCCGAGGATTTTCTCACTCTCAGTCTTAAAACCACTTTACGTGTACTCTGTCCGATGATTTTCTCACTCTCAGACTTACAGCCTTTTTGTGGTATGTTCTGTAATTTCTCACTCTAAGACTTACAGCTTTTTTCTGGTATGTTCTGTGATTTCTCACTCTAAAACTTAACAGTCTTTTGTGGTATGTTCTGTGATTTCTCACTTTAAGACTTACAGTTACACATTTTCATTTGTCTTGTTTATGATCTGCTCGGTTGATAGATCACACATGGAATTACAGTCACACATTTTCATTTGTAATGTTTGTGATCTGCTCATTGATCCTTTTCCTCAGACTTACAGTTACAGTTACACGTTTTCATTTTCCTTTTTTGCAGCATGCTTGGTAATAGATCACATACACGGACTTATAGTTACACATTTTCATTTTCCTTGTCTGTGGCCTGCTCGGTGATAGATCGCACGGGCTTAAGTCAGTTATCAAAACGAAAGTGATAAAATGTCTCAGATGTGATTCAAACAGGGTCGTTAAGACGCATTAGAACCTTTGTACAAACAAACAAACAAACAAGGTTACGGACCAGCGTTAGGTGTTTTTCCAAAAATCGGCTATTTCCGGTACTTTTAACATTTGTTCAATTTGCTTCCGCAAACTATACACCTTTTGGAAAGACAGTGAAAGAAAATGAAATTTTGGGTACCCCCGTAGCAGACTGGCTAAAACACTCAACTGATGAGCATACGACTTTGAAATTTTTGCGTTCAATTTTAGCCAATCCGGCCAGGTCAATTTAGTTTCTTTTCGTATTTTTTGCCTTTTATGGATTTCTGCACCCTCGATTAGCCCTCTCCATAGTAGATAAAAGCTGACATGCTTTTTTCTTCATTACGTTGAAGTATTTTGTAGCCGTCCTCTAAATGTTTTTTTAAGTTATCTAAAGAAAGTGTAGTCAAATCACACTCCTCAACTTTAAGACACTCAGTCAGCTTGTCATCAAAAAGATTTTGTTTAAAGAACAAATCAAGTTCTTTTGGTTCTTTACTAACCTTTTGTTTCTTCGAACCAGTGTTGATTATATCAGCCAAATTTCTGAGTGGTTTTCCCGGTTTTTCAAGCCAAAATTCCGGAGCTTTTGACAAAACGGAATGAATGAAAGCAGACATTTTTTCATGGTATTCACCATGCGATCGCAATATTGACACCACTTCCAGAGTCCAATTCATTTTGGAAATGCGCGAATGTTAGTCAGCGTAGCCTGGGCAAATGAAACTAGACCGGTCTGGTTAACAATTAATAAGATTTAGCGATTGAGCTAACTGCGAGAGAGAATGACCGTAACGATCTAACAGTATTACGCAAATAACAGTCACTTACCAATCTCAAAGTAGTATATTTTACAAGATTTAGCGCTATCACTGGATAAGAATTCTGAGTTTTAGTGTCCGTCACTCTGAAAACACGACCGCCTCACTCCGCACAAGGGGTAGAAAGAATGCGACCTGGTTCAGTGTTTGTCAGTGTCACACCTGTTGTCAACGGTGACTGACGTCACTAGAGGTGCGCGCGTACATTGAGCCGGCGTGTTAGCCTTGTGTGTCGCGTGACTCAGCTGATAGCGGTAGACGACCTTTGAGTTCACGTGTACATTCAAACTGTACACACTTACATAATCGATAGATTAATTAGCTCAGGGGTTAATTTTGCTTCAACCATGAATAGCATTGGTTACTGGAAAAAATAAAGAAAATCCTAGAAAAACGGGGTGTGTTATTATAGGAGCGATTTGTAAGTAAAAATCGAGGAAAATTGACGTCGGCAAAAAATCTCTTGTATTCTCCATCTTCCTTTCTCTCCCCAAGACGTCTCCCATCTTCCCATTCGGAAATCGTCCGGAAATTCCATCCTGCAGCCATGCTAGAGCCCGGCCTTGATCTACTGGCGTTAGGCTTCGTCATGGTGTCATGGTTAGGAAAGTGACAATTATGCCCCTACTGTACCGTTATTTGTAGCAAAACAGAAGTGCTCAGTGTTCACAACTGACCCCTTTAGCACGTGTATCACGACTTTATCGAGTTTTTCCACCTGCCCGGTTTGGTACGCTTGCCAATATCGCACATCTATTCACAAAAACTGATGATGTTTCACGTGCATTTGACACATTCGTGGAACTTGATGAATTGTTGTCTATTGGTACCTGTACAGTGGACTGTCTAAGGTCAACTTTTAACCCATTTGGATTGAAAGAACATTGTATTTTATTAGCGTACTTGCGACGATAAACAATGACACAAAAAAGTGGGGTGGCCCTTAAACTTTGACCATTAGTATAGTTTGAAAGTTCCACAGACCCATTGTGTCAGTGTTGAAAAAAGCTGAATTATTGTTGCAAAGCTTTACTTTTAGTGTACTAATCACTAATATTTTAAACTGAGTGTTGTATGATAAGTACGTACATGTATCTTAAAAAAGCTGTATTGTGGAAATTGTTATCATTTCCTTTACCTATTTTTTTTTTAAATTTAAAAGCATAACATTTGTAGTTCAGTGACCATTTTGCTTATTGACTGTAATGACGGGTTATACATGATTAAAGCTCCTTTCAAAGTATTTGAGTCGACACAAGGCCAAGAAATCTGGCTGGGTAACCTCAAGTCTGATTGGGTTTTTTGGACATGTTGATCATTTGCTAGTGGAGTGGAAAACAGTGCTATTTAGCTTATTATTGGGAAGCTGAAAAATCACACTAAAAAGTAACATTTTACCCTTTAAATGCAAAAGGGCCTAGTTTACACTATTTTATTCTCATCCCAGTACATTTCATTGATCCACACACAAAAATATCTCCTAAAAGTTTCTAGTGGTCTGAATTTTTTTTATAGGAGTGTTTTTTGACACGCTATAAAATAAAATTACACAAACTGTAGTATTTGATACTGGTGAATTAATGCAATAATATATTACCTATCGTTTCTGTAAACTTACTGCTTTGCGTGTTCGTGGTGTGTTCATGGTAGCTTAGTGGTTTTGGCTCAACTGCTATCGCGTTTCGTGATTTCCAAATTACTCCACAAGGGTTATATCACATCCAAACGTGAAGTTCATACAAAATAAAAATGAAAACAATGATGCTGCATGGGTTTGCTGAGTCTGAAAACTTGTGTTGTGGTGTTACTTCAATAAATGATGATTTTCACATAATTTGATTCTCTGAGTCAGGAGTGGCTTGTCATGGATGTGATGCTGGACTAAAATAACCCATGTGCCAGTCACAAGAAGAAAACATTTCAAAAACTTGTATTTCTTGAAGAAACTGACTAAGAATCACAGATAATAATATTGTCCTTTGAATTTAATCCTGATCATTTTGTCCATTGTCACATCTGCTACAAGCCAGCTCAGATCAGTCATTCAGTATTCAACTAACTAGCTTTAAACTTATTCTACAGTATGCTAGGGGTGTCTAAGATCACAGGTAAACAGTAAAGTGATTCTATATTTCAGTTTTCAGCTGTATTGTCCCATTCTTGTCTTTACCTTTTGAGACAGGCTGATATATGTGCGCGCGAGCGGTGGCATATGAACCAGAGAAGGGAGGGGGACGCAGAATACTACACCCCCCCCCACCCCCACCCCCACACACACCCATCCCCCCCCCCAATAGTTTTGGAGGGGGAAGAAGAGGATTTGTTTTGTTTTGTTTTTTGTTGGGGGGGGAGGAGGGGGGTGTTTCGCTTGCGTGCGATGGCAAAAGTGGGTCCATCATGCCGGGACAAGGCCTCGGTAGAATCTGGTGCCAGACTGCCTTTTACCCCAACATAACGACAGAAACTGTCAACGCTTCGGCCGCTTTGATAGCTCTCCGCTGCGCTTTATCGCTCCCTGGTCGTGCCGGCGTGTTTATGTGTACTGTAAACATTTCCCCAAACCTTTCCCGAGGTCTCTGTACAGTCTATTTTTACTCTGAGGCCTTCCTTTCTAAAATTTTCAGCTTTTCAAGTCGGCAAAGCAATCGCTGATTCCATTGCTAACGACACGGTCTGACATCTTGGTTTACTCTCTTTGATTGTTTTTCTTTTTTTATGTGATACTGTGGAAATTGATAATCTATTGCTGTATTGCCAGGAAACTTGTAACAATGTTTTGACATGCTTAAAATCAAATGTTTTCTTTAGAATGCTTTAAAAGGTCAGCTATTGATAAATTACTTTTGTTTGAGTGTGTTTTGTTGACCTCACATGCTGCGAGCGTTAGATTCCATATTAAATCTTATACTGCACAATCAAAGTATGCATATGCAGGACCATTCATTTTAAAACTTAGCCAGGCAGCTAGACTTATAACGTACCTGGTAGCACCCGCATTTGTTTGCGAAGCCTTCGCCGGCCTTGAGTCGCAGGCTGGCGCTAGGAGGGAACTCCTCCGCAGAGAATGAACACATAGTTAAAGAAGTTTAAAACATATTGAGATAACGTACAAATACAATGGGATTTACATGTTAGAAAATCTTACTTTGATGCGGGAAGAAGAGCTAAAATATAAATCACAAGAGAGGTTGACCACTGAAGGTTTTCGGAACTTGCATAGATGCATTAGAATCTGCGTAGCTTCACCAAGCTTATATTGCAAGCCATGGTAAAGTATGTCGAGCTGTGAACATGGTCAATAGGCATACATTTATCCTAGCAAGAACGATGTTGCCTTCTAAATGTGAGGGAGCCTGCAAAAACTCATGAGAATCTATGCGGCTTGCTGAAACTGAAGCCGTGGAGGAGACCAGACAGAGCATACTATATACCGCTTCTCCTGAAAAGCATAGATTCACATTAGCCCCTGCAGTCACAAGGGCTAGTGAGAACCTGCCTTTTATGCCAAACAAAAATCTGCCCTTTCAGTGCAGGTGTGGTCGGGTTTTAGCTGAAGACTGAACACATGGCCAAAGGATTTTTAAGTAACCGATAACGAACAGGGGGCAAGACCAAGCTTGAAAGTGTTATAAGCTGATTTTCAGTGTGACTAGAATGAAGATTAGTGTGTATGAATGAATGAATAGATGAATGAATGAATGAATGTGTTGTACACGTTTCTAGGTTGGCCATATATATTATCACTGCTACCTGTATTGGGATAAATCAGTAAAGCAGCTAGTTTAATTTATTGTTCTAAAGATTTTTATGTACAGGAAATTCACCTATGGTGCAACTTGCAGCCACTCAATCACACTCGCAGACCATGGTCATAATATTTTATTTTCCTAGTAAGGCCATATAGCTAGAGACCCTGACAGATTTTGTTTACTTCTGTGGTCTTACTTAATACATGCCATTTGAGGTTTTTTTTTTTTTTTTTTTTTTTTTTTTTTTTTTTTGGGGGGGGGGGGGGGGACTTACTGTAGGTCATACTTGATATAAGTGCAAATGTTTTTCCTTGGGACTTGAGAGTGTTTTTGCATGATTCTGCAGGAACAATAACGAGTGTAAAAGGTTGGGAAGGGATATATGGTCCTAAAATGAAACTGTGCTTTCATTTTAGGTGGTTTCAGTTATGTAAAGTAATTGTGTTTTGTAGTGTAAAGGGAGTCACATAAATGTTACTGTTTTAAGAGTAATGTGGCTGAATGATGGTGGCTGTGTAATCATATTGTGTCTGTGGGTGTGTTCAGGTTGATTCTGGCTTTAGCAACAAAAAGAAACAAAACAAAAAACAAAACTGAACCCCAGACTAATGGTAGTGCCGAAATGCCAAAAAGCTGGACATACGCTGAACATAATAAACTGGTCAGGGTTAGGCACTAGACGTTGAACTTTTTTTCAAACCAAAACTGAGTAAAACGACTTGCAGGGTCTTTCAAAGTACTTCATGTGCATAGTGTCATAAATGTGTTTAGAGTTTGGGTGAAAACTGTGTGAGAAAAATAGGTAGATAGCTTTTAGAGTTGGTCCTGCTGATACGGAAACTTTGGCCATTAGGGTTTCTGTTAAATATAGTGTTTACAATGTTTTATGTATGTTCATCTGATGCAGTTTTATGAGCTGAACATTTTGATGCAAGCTAAGTCTAGGTTTTGTGAATGGGAGGCAATTTATTGCAATTGAGAAGGTTACCTGATAAACCTTTAGAAAAATAATAATTAAAAAAAAAAACTATGAAGTATTTAGAGTTGTTTTTAAAGCTATCGATAAAAACTGTACAGCCGCAGTATGGGTGTGAAAATTGGAGCGATTGAACATAAAATATGGACACGAGAAAGGATAATGTGTTTTTTTTCCCCCGATTTTTTTCAAGGGTGATAACATGTTTAAATTGGAATACAAAAGTTGTATTTGTATTTCTGGACTAAGTACCACATGGGCTATCAACTGGCACCATACAAAATTGACCAAAAATGTGCCTTACCTACCACCTTAGGATTGTAACCCTAGCCAGAAACCTAACCCTAATCATAATGTAACCATAATGAAACTTTGACCATTAGGGTTTCTATTAAATATAGGGTTTACAATGTTTTAAGGATGTCCATCGGATGCAGTTTCATCAGCTGCTTAAAATGATGGTGAAAAATGCCAAATCAGATGGAAAATGTACAAGTTAACCTTTTAACTACCAACTTATTTTCCTACAAATTGCCTTGTGTCCCTAACATTTTTCATTCAAACCAAGTATAAATGGGGTACATAATTCAAACTGTAAGTATGATGTTAATTCTGCTTCAAAATGTACCAAATGTTGACTTGATTTTGGAAAATACATACAGTATATCATACTTTTGTCATGTTAAGTGTCTGTGTGCCACAGTCTTTGTTTACCTATCATATATCTCAGTAAAAGGTGCTAAACCATACCTCTGTCAGAAATTCAATCCTGAAAACAACAAAGCTGGTTAGAACCACACCAGTGGCAGTCGGAAGTCCCCACAGGTAACCACTCTACTCATTCCATCATACTGATCACGCACATAATTATATATCTCATGACATACCCGCAGGTGACAAGTCAGGTAGGTTTCGGAACTGTATTCAATTTTTAAGTTTTTGACTTAATTCCAGCAGAAGAAAATATGAGAAAACTATTTTTGAATGTCAAAGAAACTCAACATAGGTCTAAACCATCACGTGGCCAGTACTACACAGGTCAGAGTCATCTTCCGCATTACACAGGTATCTACAGGTAGCTCTTCGACATCGTTGATATCGGACTCAAAATTGGTAAGATCTTCAATGTGCACTGAACTGAAGCTGAAGTCCGATTCAGAGTCATCTTCTCTGATAGAATTTGAACAAATATCATACAGTAATGCTGTAAATTCAGGGTCGCATTCACTCTCCATGCTCGTCACGTTGTAATCGAAAAAGTCTTGAAAAACACCTAACTTTTGATTCAAAACAAACTCGAAAAGCACCCCACATGTAGCGGAAATGGAAGTAGGCGTATCCCACAATGCATTGACTCTGTTAAAAGTTGGAATGGGTGCGAATGAACCGGAACTGATTGGAAAGTGAAAGTAGGTATGTATGGGCGGTACGGTCATACATGGAGTGATATGTCACAGGCGGAACCGGGCGGTATGGTAGTTAAAAGGTTAAATGTTTTTCCCTCTGCAAGTCATAATATATAGTGATGAAATTTCTCATATGAGAATTTTTTTTTTTAGTTTCTGCATTTTTCCTCTGTTTTCTTAATCAGAAATACCCCACCCGGGTCTGCCCTGGGGGACTTGGGTGGGGTTAGGTATTTTTTAGTTCCCAGGGTCACCCTGGTCAGCCCCACAGGGTGGGTTTTTCTCTCTATTCTGGGGCATGTGTTTCTGTCTACCCTTTGTCCATTCACCTGTATTTGCCTTTTTAAAACTCTCCCTACTGTCTGCACTGCCTGTAGCTCTTGATATTGGATGTGTGTTGCTAAATGGTCTTAGCTTTATTTAGGCCCCATGTGTTAGGTTTATTTAATGTATTTGACCGGCTGGCGACATACATTCAATGTTCTCTTTATTTTTTTTTTTTTTTCACAAGCAGTGCAGGCACGTCCTGAGAAAGCCTTGTTGCTGTCAGGACGTTAAGCAATGTACAATCATTAATCAGAAATATACGGCATCATCTCACAAACCATGATGTCAAAAAAGTGCATGTGAGAGACAATTTGTTAATTTATTATAATTTATGTAGTGATTTTTGGACTTAGCACAGTTTCCAAAGTTCTGTACACTGAAAATGTTTATTTTTTTACGTGATCGACTTGAAAATTGGTGAGCACCTTTCAAGTGACTGACTGATTAAAATGATGGTTAAAAATGCCCAATCGGATAGAAACTCTACAAGTTACATTCCCTTCCCTATGCAAGTCATAATATATAGTGATGAACTTTCTCATATGAGGAAAACTTTTTAGTTTATGCGTTTTTCCTCGGTTTTCTTAACCAGAAATATACTGCATAATCCAACAAACCATGATGTCCAAAAAGTGCACCTAAGAGAAGATTTTTTTTGTTGTTGTTGAAATTTTTAGTGACATTTGGTAGATTGGTTCTACTCATACAGAAACTTTGACCATTAGGGTTTCTATTAAATATTTGGTTTACATTCTTTTAAGTATGTCCATTGGATGCAGTTTCATCAGCTGCTTAAAATGATGGTGAAAAATGCCAAATCGGATGGAAAATGAACAAGTTAAATGCCTTTCCCTCTGCAAGTCATAATATATAGTGATGAAATTTTTCATATGAGAAATATTGTTTAGTTTCCGCGTTTTTCCTCGGTTTTCTTAATCAGAAATATACAGCATCTTCTCACAAACCATGATGTCAAAAAGTGCACGTGAGGGACGATTGGTTAATTTATTATAATTTATGCAGTGATTTTTTTACTTTTACCTCTGCAAGTCATAATATATAGTGATGAAATTTCTCATATGATAAATTTTTTTAGTTTCTGCATTTTTCCTCGGTTTTCTTAATCAGAAAAATATGGCATCTTGTCACAAACCATGATGTCAAAAAAGTGCATGTGAGAGACGATTGGTTAATTTATTATAATTTATTTAGTGACTTTTGGACTTGGCACAGAGTCCAGCTTTAGTTTGGCACTTGAGACTTGGTGCGCACGTTTCAAGTGACCGACTCAGATTAAAATGATGGTGACCAATGCAAAATCAGATGGAAAATTTACAAGTTGTACACCCCTTCCCCTCTAGCTCTTAAGACTATATTAACCCATATCATACTGAGGCTAAAAGCTTCAATTTTGTACACTGCCATATTCAAACTTTACAGTTAAGGATATAAACCAATGGCTTTAATTAAAGGGTGGTGCCAGAATAGCTTGGCGCCAAGGTATTCTGGCACTACCCTTGAACTATTTAAGTGAAACTTATTTCACACACTGATGTATTCCAAATGATAAGGGTTAAAGGAATCTGTTTCATTTCTACATATTTTCTCTTCAAATGCGCCGGAGTCTGAAAAGCCTGGTTTGTTTTTCATTTGTTTGAGTTTGTGTTTTTTTTTTTTTTTTTGGTGAATTTTGCACGATTTCACACCATAGTGAAATTTTGAAGCATGTGGCAGCGAGAAAGAAAAAGCACAACAACAAACAAACAATCAAACAAGCAAAGATTATTTACTGTATCTTTTTATTTGCACAGGTCAGATTCAGTTCTTCACATAGTCTGATAATAAAAATCTGATTTCGGAGAGACATGCAATCATTGTGTAAATATATAAATGAATAAATAATGAAAGAAGCACACACAAATACTGTTCAATCGTATTATAAAAATCATCCAAATAAAAAAAAATTGTGTGTGAAAAAAAAAATGACGTAAAATAAATTAAAATATAATCGATTCCAATTCTATATTTTTGTTGGTAAAAACGATTTTAAAGAAGGATTTGTGGTTTATCAATCAGCACCACTTCCTCAAAGGCATAGATTCACATTTGCCTCTGCAGCCACAGGGGCTGTGAGAACTTTGCTTTCCGCCAAACAAAATCTACTCCATTTCTTCTTGTGTGAGCATAGTAATGTTAGACTGGAGTGGCAAGAAAGACTTATCTTTGAGTGAAACAAGTTTGTGCACCACGAAAATGCCCTTTCCTTCTTTGTCTTACTAACCGCACTGTGGCCACTAGCTGGGGCTGAGGAATAAACAAAGTTAGAATCTGGAAGCCGTCCACAACCACCACCCATCCCCGCCAAGCACCTCCCCCCAACCGCAGCGCATGCCGAACCATGTCTGGCATAAACATGGCCTAGTGCAGACTTTTAGTAAGGCATGAACGCCTGTCGTCATGGCATGTGTAATAAGCCATCTGTCATCTGTCCAGCATCCAGCGTCTGTCGTCCATAGTAAACTTTAATGTTGGCATTTTCTAATTTACTGGTTCCCTTGCAAAGAGAGTAGGATAATGAGATCCCAAGGACACGCCCTAATTATCAACTAGCCCATGTCTAAATCAGGGCTATTTTGAACAACACACCCTACAACTATCACAAAACCTGTCTCAAGTCACATCATGAGTGTTTTTGTGAGATGCAAGAAAAAAATCAATACCCCATGCGTTAGCGCCAGCCGGCAGCCAGTTGCCGACCGCATATCCCCCATTAAGACCTATTTACATAAACCAATGGCATTTTGCTGCGACAGACTATGGGTTTTTTTTTTTTTCATTCAATGGGAGCTTATACATATTCTCATTGTTCAGTCTTAGCTGTCCGTGAAATGCATTTCGATCGACTTTCCATCAATGGCACCTTGGGGCCATCAAATGTGATTGATCTAACAGCCAGGCAGTGCATTACCTGCTGGCTTTCAACTCCTTTTATTATTGATACCTTAATTAGACCATATTGATTGACACCGTGCATTAGTGATAACTTGGCATGCAGCAATCGATGGACTTGTTGTTAGGTAACTTACAGGCACTTGATAACAAATTTTCAAAGTTACCTGTAGGCACCTGATAACAAATTTTCAAAGTTACCTACAACTTGCAAGTAACTTTGCAAGGTCTTATAAGTGCGTTTACATAAGTTCTTATAAAAATAAGTACTTGTAAGTGCCAAGAACATGGACAGCAAATAACATTTTTTCTCAATAATACTCTGTCAGTGGAGCTGATGGTGTTAAATAGTTAAATGCAACATCTCTCTGTGAATTGTATGACAGAAATAAAAGAATGATTATCAAAACTTAACTTTATTTGTTTAGAAGACCTTGTACTTTTTCCATGGTATCTTTCACTCCTATCTTTTTCCCTTTTTCTAAAAAAAGTTGTTTTCAGTTCTTCAACATTCACGGATTGACTACGCATCGTATTTTGAATTTCAGACTGCTGTCGTTTGTAATTGTCTAAATCATCCTGCACTCTCTTAAACTCATCATCATTGATTCTATTGTCCTCAGAATATGTATAAGCTCCCATTGGATGCAAAAAATCCCCCCAAAAAAAACCAAACAAACAAAAAAAAAAAAACCCCAGTCTGTCACAGCAAAATGCCATTGGTTTATGTAAATAGGTCTTAACGGGGGATATGAGGTCGGCCACTGCTGCCGGCTGGTGCTAGCGCATGGGGTATTGATTTATTTTCTTGTTCTCACAAAACACTCATGATGTGACTTGAGACAGTTTTTGTGATAGTTGTAGGGTGTGTGTTTAAAATAGCCCTGATTTAGACATGGGCTCGGTGATAATTAGGGCGTGTCCTTGGGATCTCATTATCCTACTCTCTTTGCAAAGGCCAATGGTTATGGGGGTCCAAAATAAACATACCATAAACTTTAATGTTGGCATTTTCGCAGAGACTATTCAAGCCTCAAACTTAAAGCTTAGTCCAAGGGTACTTTGAGGTAAAACCTTTCTAAACATATCAATTTCAGTCACCTCTCTCAAAGTTCAATGTCACAGAGGGTCCAAAAAGGGGTTAAAAAAAGACATTTTGAAGAAAACTGTTTTTTCTCAAATGCTATTTGCTACTTCAGACCCAAATTTTATATAGAGAAACTTGATGATAAGGCCTTTCTAGGCATACTAATTTGGATGACCCCTTAGAAAGGTCAAGGGTCACAGGAGGTTGGCAATTGTGTGAAAAATGAACATTTTGGATAAAATTGTAGTTTTATCAAAGTTTTTGCAAACTGTTCAAATGTTCAATACAATTTGGCATGAAGGTAGTTGATGATAACACCTTTCTATGCATACTATTTTAGTTGACCCCTTACAAAGGTCAAGGCCACAGAAGGTCTGTGGGAAAAAATGCATACATTTTGAGAAAACTTGATTTCTCTGGTACTGAAGCTAACCCTTTACCTATGTTTAAACATTTAGAGTCGTCTTAGCTTTGATAATGTTTTTTTTTTTTCCTTTTTATTTCATAATTGCAGCAAGCATATACCGCATAGACCATAACAGATTTCTGGGGGACCCAGGTTTTTATGTTATAAGCAAAGTTTCAGATTGTAACAAATAAAGTTGTACAATTGTCTTACAGGTACATTGTTAATGTAAAAACAGTTGATTAACATATTTCCACTTTATTTAAAAACAGAAAGTAATACGAAGTTGTTTTTAGGTAGATTAAGCATTCACTCCCGAACCAACCTGAGATTAGTTTTTGGGTGATGTGGATACAACTCACCTTTAACTTGAATAATAATTTTACTTTTATTTCACAAGTATTCTCTTTATTGGTCACTCTAGTAAACAAGCACTCTTCTGTAAGTTTGAACAAACATTTAAAGTGACTTGCTCTAGGGCGGGTCTTCACTGATGCAACATCCCAGGTTCTCAGTGTTAACTAATACTTTTCTACCCTTCTTTTCACAATCGATCTGAGTAGGCACACATAATGGTGGCTTTCTACTGCTTCTGGTACTCATAGGGTGGGCCCCCACCCGGGTCTGCCCTGGGGGACTTGGGTGGGGTTAGGTATTTTTTAGTTCCCAGGGTCACCCTGGTCAGCCCCACAGGGTGGGTTTTTCTCTCTATTCTGGGGCATGTGTTTCTGTCTACCCTTTGTCCATTCACCTGTATTTGCCTTTTTAAAACTCTCCCTACTGTCTGCACTGCCTGTAGCTCTTGATATTGGATGTGTGTTGCTAAATGGTCTTAGCTTTATTTAGGCCCCATGTGTTAGGTTTATTTAATGTATTTGACCGGCTGGCGACATACATTCAATGTTCTGTTTAGTTTTTTTTTCACAAGCAGTGCAGGCACGTCCTGAGAAAGCCTTGTTGCTGTCGGGACGTTAAGCAATGTACAATCAATCAATCAATCAATCATAGGGTGGGGGCGGGGTAAAAGAAAAAATAGCAGACAGGTCTTCATGGTACCATATTTGTTAGAATAGTCCTTCGTCACAACATTATTGTAAGACCTATTAAGAACATATATAAGGAAATTAATGTAAACTAAAAAGTGTTATTGCCTGGAGCAGGTAGTTTTAATACAGCGTAGTTATCGTTGATTCATTATTCTGATTTTGAGAGGTACTTTTGTCTGGCCCAACGAAATTGAAATTGTTTGGCTCCTGTACAATCATTTCATGCCTTCCATACAATACAGACATCAGATGAAACCCATGATATAAACTCTTGTTCAAATTAGTCACTGTGGAGGGGCGGATCTGGGGTGGTGGGTGGGTGGGATTCCAGTGGGGCGGGGGGGGGGGGGGGGTTTTTGGACCCCCCCCCCCCCACCAATAATTATTTAAAATGTTATAACAAAGTCCCTATATGGAGGGTGCCCCTGTTTGATATTTCGGTGAGTGGTGAGGGTCAGCCAGCCCCATCCCCCTGTTGTTTGATACTTTGGTGAGCAGTGAGAGTTCTTACAAACGCTCTTACGCCCACCCCATCCCACCCCCATCACCCCTTCCACCCCATTGTTTGATTTTCAGCTACTGGAAGGAAGCTGTAGGGTCGGGAAGCCTTTTGTGTCAGTTTAAGGTTCCAAACAAAACGTTTTACCCACCCTTTCCACATCCTGGGTAATTGATCTGCCCCTCCTGTAAGGTAGAGCTCTGATATACCAGCTAGTGATTCCTACACCAGTAATTGTACAAGTTTACAAGAAAGAAACATGGGGAAGCAAGCTTAAAAGAAAGATAATTAACTATACAGACAGTTCAAAGATAAACCTAACGAAGAAAGAAGCACACTTAGGAAAGACAGTTACAACGTTCTCCACACACTGATAAGTAGCGAAGTGTTTTCTTGTTTGTCTCTCTATTTTCAAAAAGTTTATATAAATTGAGTTGCATGTCTTTTCTAAGCATACTTCTTTATTCGTTGGGGTTTTCTCTGCATTTGGGTCTGGATTTTGCACACAGTTTGTATGTCCTACCAAGAACCAAAGTTGCTGTCACTGATCACAGCTAACCTTTGTACAAGACCACGATCAAAATGCTCAGTATCTGTAGATGCAGGATTACGTGGAAGCACGATATTATGAGACCATAATGTGACAAAGCAAAACGCACAAAATGTCTAAATACACAGCCAGTTTTAAGCAGGCAAACAAAAACTTGCAAATTCTGTGAAAATGGAGCATTCTCCTGTTTTCTTTGCTGCTTATAAAGTAAAGGTTTGTTATAAGCAGACTCGGCTGCACCGCAGGGACTGAAAAAACATTTGTTATATCCGCCGTTTTGTTATTTCCGACCTTGTTATAAGCTGATTAATTTTACAAAGACAAATAACAGATTTGGCTGGGACCTCCCCAAAGCTTTGTTATAAGCTGATTAATTTTACAAAGACAAATAACAGATTTGGCTGGGACCTCCCCAAAGCTTTGTTATATCCGATTTTTGTTATATCCGACCTTGTTATAAGCAGACTTGACTATATCTAGAAAAACTAATGGTGGGCATAATTTAAAAACCAGGTGTAAAGGGTGAAGTGTAAAAGGAAGCAATTGATGTTGAAGTTACTGCTATTTTTTGCTTTCTAACGTCCCTTATTGGCTCACATGCAAAGCAAAAGTGAGTATGCTCAGGGCCAGTGGTCATCCATCTGTCATCTATGGTAAACTTTAACATTGGCATTTTCTCTGAGACTATTCAAGCCACATCCTTCAAACTTGACTCAAGTATATTTTGTGGCAAGATCTTTCTAAACATACCAATTTCACTTACCTCTCTCAAAGGTCAAGGTCACAGTGGATCAAGAAATAGGTCCAAAATAGCCACATTTTTACAAAATTTGATTTTTTTCTCAAATACTATTCACAACTCCAAACCCAAAACGTAGTACAAAGATACCTGATGATAAGATCTTCCTATGCATGCTAATTTGGATAACCCCTCAGAAAGGTCAAGGATAAAAAGAGATCAGGAAATAAGTCACAAATGGCCATTAAAAAAAAAAATCGCTCTCAGATACTGTTGACAACTTCCATCCCAGACCTGGTACAGAGATACCTAATGGTAAGACCTTCCTATACATGTACATGCTAATTTGGATGATCCCTCAGAAAGGTCAAGGGGCACAAGAGATTGGCAAATGTAAAAAAAAAAATTTAATTTACTTTTCAAGATTCAAGATGACTTTATTGTTGCTGTAATAGAAGATAATCATACACAGCAAAATTTGTCTTGCCACCACAGGTGCTGCTCACATTCACTCACTCGCTCATTCCACAAATTACAGAGCTACAAAATGGACATGGACTCGGGATGGGTGAAGCCCGTCGCCAAGGCATCTAATGGCCGGCGCCAGTGGCCTCATCCCGACCCGAACCTCCCTTGACAAAAACAGAATGCTAAGACTGTTTTTATCAGTATTCTGGCACAACTTTTCAACCAAATTTGCCAGAAAGGTAGCTGATTATGAGACCTTTGATGCATACTAATGTGGTTCACTAGTTGCAAAGGTCAATGGTCACGGGAGGTTGACAAAAGTGAAAAGTGCATCAATTTTTAGAAAACATACATTTTGCAGGTATAAAAAACCAGCCCTTTATTAATATTAAAACACTTGCTTTTTTCAGTGACCTTTTGGCAAGGTCAAAGTCAGAAAGGTCAGATTAATTATGTGGATTGGTCATGCATATGAACCTTAAGGGCTTTGCCATTCTTGTTGCTATACTTTCAAACTCGTGCAAAAGATTTTGATGTTACTGTGTTATTATGCACTGCTGCCTGCTTTGTGAAATCAAGGTGGCTCTCTACAGTGATTCCTGTCATATTTGTGCTTTCATTTTCAGCAAATAATGAGGATAGTCCCTCTGCTCAGAGCCAGGGCCGTAGAGAGCAGGCGAAAGGAGATCTGGAGAAAAGAAATGCAGCTGGAGACAGAAGGCGTGACCAGATCACATTTGATAAATCATTGCCGGGAATACACTCGGTAAATATGTGTTACTGTTTTTTAATCCCATCATGCTATGGTCAATTCCATGGTTTCTATCGCTGTGTTTTTGTTTAATTTTTATCTGAAACACTAACAGTTGCTTTCATACAAAGACAGACCACTCAGTACATGGTTTCAAGTCTCTCCTTCTGAAATAATTTATTTCGTTGTGATTTTTTTTATTCCTAGCGCTTAAAACCTTAAAAGATGTCAACTTTAGACGTAAAAAAAGTTTAATAGGTGAGAAAAAAAAATAGATTTTCAACCTTCTTCTTGCCTCTGTACATGGTGACGAGCATAGTCATAAGTACATGTAGGTATAAGTGTTGTTGTAAAGATAATTCATATTTTAATCAGAAAAGACATAGTTCATGTGTACATTTTGTCACTCAAAAAGACAAAATGAAAATCTATGAGAAGCATGTGTAGGTGACCACGAGTCGAACTTGAAATAATCTTGAGTTGGACAGGGAGTCAGATTGGGTCTTGGGCAGTGATCACCTCAACTGAATAGTACAGCGGATACCTTGCAGGGTTGTTCATAAATTTGTTCACTTTATGTGCAGAAAAACAAATTTCTGGGCGCAGTTATGAAGAGCATAAAGAGCATTTTCAGAGGCAGAGCCACTGCAAAAAGTTATCTTGAACGGAGAAGCAGCTGAAGCAGCTGCACTGGCTGCCTGTAAAATTCCGCTGCCAGTACAGAATTACAATTTTCGCCTATCGGCATTTTGACGGATCTCTCCCGCCGTACCTTTCTGCCAAGCTGTCTGTTTATCAGCCATCACGCACCCTCCATTCCTCCAGTGTAAAACTTTTAAAAATCCCAAATCTTAACATGAAAACTGTTGGGGAGCGTTCTTTCACCTTTTTAGCCCCAAGTGTGTGGAACTCGCTGCCAGCTGAAATGTGGAATCTGCCCACATTGTCACAGTTCAAAGCTCAAAGACTTTTCTTTTCTGTCAGGCATTTAACACTTAGCTCATCTTTAGCTAACTGTTGACTGCCTTTTATTCTGATCCTAGAGGAAGTGAATGTAAGGTGTTGGGAAGAGATGGGGTGGTTTAAAGTAGTGTATAATCGTGCGTGTGTCTGAGAGAGAGGGTGTGCTGTTGTGCATGCGCAGTGAGTCCAGTGTTTTCCTAGAGAACAGCGCTATACAAGAACTATGTATTATTATTAAGTTTTGTTTGAAGCCCTGTAGCAGACGACCAGCAGCCATTAGTCCCTCTGCAGTATCTAACAAAGTGGGCATTTCTGAGTAGGCATGCATGCTTTTGAAGGGAAACCTACGAAAATCCTGTTTGCTTCTCTGTTAGCGAAAACATGCACTAGTTTGCAGCTGTCTGTGAGCTTTAGCCTATTTGTTCTCCAAAACAAAGACAAGCCTCATTACATATGTTTCTGTTCTTTGGAACTGTTGTTGAAATAAAGAAAAAACTGAGAGGAATGCATTCGAGAAGATATAAAGGCAGTTTGATTTACTCTCACCCCACAGAATGGGCACAAGCACTCTAGGATTTTGTGGATGTACTCACAGACTGGACACATCATGATGCCATTGTGTTATTCCCAACTAACTGCAGTCTTTTATCTAACATATCCGGGGAGATTTTCCTTTCACAAATTTTCATGATATTTTGCAACATAACGTTGTTAGTGACGTTTTAACTATGTTTCTATTATTGCGTCACAGTACACATCACGTATTCCTGCGAAGTAAGGGGCAAAATGTTTCATTCCATTATTTTTTGCGTAATGGATGGTTTACGCTGGCTAAGCTGGCACACTAGTACATTATGTTTTTGTGTCCTTATTTCAATATTTGACCAAATATTAAATTGCAGGGACGTGAATGTGTGTTAAAGTGCCCCTCCACCCCAATTTTTGATATTTTAACATTTGATATCATGACCAAAATTGAGTTGAATGGCCTATATATATATGTAAACTTGAAAAACCGGAATAACACAAAACGTTCACATACCACGCCCCTTTTACGGTAATACTGAGCACGGCCCGGCCCGTAAACACCCGCAGCTTGATGACATCATTGGGGGGCCAAAAGGAATGCGCAAAGGGAGAACACTCGCAAGTACTTTGTGAACACTGAACGAAGCAGAAGGTTTCTGCCATATAAATTTTAGCCCCGACTTCGTCGCCCCTAGTGAAGAACATACTCTGAGGCACAGCTGATGAAGAGGCATCGAGAACCAACCATCTGTCACTGAGGCAATCGATGGTGGGTGACATGATAGTTATAGCCCCCAACCCCCCTTACCCACCCACCCACCCTCCTCCCCCCCCCCCCACCTCCCCCCCCCCCCACCCCCCACCAAAGAAAAGGTAGGGGGTCAGCGAAAGTATATTTTTGGAGGCAGTAAAGGAATAGTCAGACACACTGGGCTCCCCAAGTGAAAGATATTGTAAGCAAGTGGCTTACATGTTCTTGATTTTGTATGCCATTCATATTATTTTATTATGTTTTTCCTAACTGTTGGTGACGTTTTAGAATGCTTTCTCAAGTTCTCTAAATGCAGTTCAAAAGACTTTGGCCAAAGCTTGTAATTACTTTTAATTCTGGAACTATGGAAAGCAATGTGAAACTTTATTATGATTAGCACCATAGCAGACGAACTAAGGGAGCTAATTTTTACCAGAAATACAGACAAGGGCAAATTTCAAATTTACTGATATCAGCAATAAAAACTAATGACAAGACAAATTGTATTTATAATCAAAATTATGTAGCCAATCTTTAACTTAGATTATTTCCTGAGCTTTTATTTCAGTGCAGTTTGGGCGTCATAAGCTTTTATCACACGTATGTAAGCCTTTCACTTCTGAAGGCAGCCATTTTGATCTGCTAGATATGAAACTCTACGTTTAAATACACTGAGATTCCTGAATGAATATTCAGAATATGTTTTATAAGCTGCACATTTCTGAAATGCAGTGATGTTTTATGATTAACAATCTGACAAATAATAAAAGGTACCCATCCAGACAAAAACGATGCGATGATTCCCATGCCACGTTAAAGAGAACAAACATGCAAACGCCCTCCGCAGGTAAGATACCGTAATTACCCTAGATATTTGACCTCTCCAAATATTCGACCACAGCCCATTTTTCACAAATTTTCGCCCCCCTCCCCCCCCCCCCCCCCCCCCCCCCACCCAAAAAAAAAAAAAAAAAAAAAAAAAAAAGCTCTTAAATATTCTACCACCACCCTAAAATGTCATGTCCTCAAATAGCGACCACCACCCAAATTGCATCTAAAATATTCGTCCAGTGCCCTTCAAGAAGGTTTAAAAATCTCCACTCGCGAAGTCTGATTTAAGAACGATTACTGTAGGACAAACCCATCCACAAATGCTGCATTCACGCTGCTCGAGCACTGTGACAGTGCATGCAGACATGGTCCCAAACCCGTATTACGGCACTGCTCATTCATAGATTTAAATGTAGCCAAGGGCCGGCATACACTGTCATGATTTATTGCCAGTGCAGCAGTGCTTGAGATTCTATGCCTGTTGCAAGAGAAATTACCAGTATGATGATAGCAGCCGGCAGCGCAATCATGCTTCACCCTACCTTTTTCGCAAAAGATGTAGATTCACATGAACATCTGCAATCATTTAAAAATGTGTCGGCCTCGGTCCCGCTTTACATCATCACATTGAAACCATATCTGGGTTTACGTCTATGATAAGGCAATTAAATGTTGCTTGCTGGCTACACAATATGCTTGCGGTTACCCCACGTGGACACATGGATTTCTTTTTCCATCGTTTTTTGCATCATAGTGTAACAATCCGCATTGGTTTCTGTGCAGCTACAGTACAGATCTCAGTCAGAGCAACATGTGCACTGTGTATGTCTACCTATCCAACTTGTGGGATGCTCGCTGGCGTTAGAGCCAAGGCTACGTGCTTTGTTTCAGGACAGCATGTTAAACGTGGGAAACTGAAGCCAAGTAATGTGTTGCATTTTGTATCACAAAGCGAGTGTGTAGTGGCCCTGCGTTCTTACAACCGTGTTCTAAGAACCAAGTCGCAGTCCTGATTCTGAATGGCACAGTTCTATACAATGCTCAGGATGAAAATCTAACAATTAGGTCAGATTTATGGTAATCGGCAACACGTAGTCTCCTCCACCTATACATGGTGTTACATTTGTGGTTGTGTTATTTTTTTGAGAGCATGTGTGTGTTGATCATAGGAAAGATCCGATATTTATTTGAGTTATTTTGGATAAGAATTACTTACCTTTTTAGTAGGATTCATTTTCTTTTGCTTGGAGAATTGTGATCGATTTCTGTTGTGTAGCTAAAATGACGCGTCTTTTCGTTACATTGTTGCTAAAGTCCAACCTTGTTTGATCTAGAATGTTCTCGAAACGGCGTGATTATTCTAGTGACCTCAAATATGACGTCAGAGTGGTTATATAGTTACAGTGTAGTAACATTGTATCGAATGCACCTAGATATTAGTTGAAAGCTGTAGTTAGTTCTAGAGTGTTCTTTTAAATGAATATTAATAAGTTTTGGTTATGTTTTATTTTCTGATTGGTTATGTTGTTCGAATTTGCTGGATTGTTCTGGAAATCTGTAATAGTATAAAAGAGCGTGTTAGAAAATATGTGCGTACATTGTATGAGAAACGCAGTGTGTCAAAAGTGTTGATGCATTGTAGAGGAGACAGTGTATCAGTGTTGTTACATTTGTGGATGCATTGTGAGGAGATTGCATCGCTGCAATAAAATATTGTTGGAACTGTTACTCTAGTGTGGTCTACAACCTTGTGCCACATGTGGCGAGTTGCAGCTGAGTGAAGTTTCTTTACAAAAACCCTACGTGCGTTCGTCTGATGTGATTGTATCATACTACGATACCACATAACACATGGCAGGTAATCAAGTGTCATAGTCATCTGGTGTAACATAGAGCCAGTAGGACATACATCTCCTATGAGCCCCTGCACTTTACAGAAGCACACAGCAATCTGTGATTCATGATTTTGCCACTAAAATCAGGATCCGATTTAAACACATTCTTGCATGAACCCTCCCCTTGTGGGTACTACCATTTGGGATGAATAAAGGCTGTTGGTGTTTCAACTCAAGCAAAGTACTCAAAATCTGTCAGATTTCTGGGAGGGGTCCCTTCCCCATGCTGTGTTTTGCGACATGAATTGATATAACAGTGCATGTTTTGAATTGTAACAGGGCACAGAAAACTTGACCAAACTGTATGACCTATCCTTCTGCTGTCTTTGTGTGTGCATGCAGTTACATGTGCTGAAACAAGGGGTCAAGTGCAAATAGAACAAATATCGAAGAAAACACAGGAACAGCAAGTTGGAGTGGAAAAACTGAACTTTATTTATACCAGGTGTACAAAATACAGACTAGCAAATGGGTACTACATGTGATGATGTTGAAAGAACACCTGTATTCATTAGTCAGAAGTGAAAGAGGAATGGGCATGTGGAGGGGTGGGGGGGTGGAGGGGGGTGGGGAGGGGATGCGATAAAAATGGACTGTCTCCATAATTGAACACATGGCCATTTTACATTATATTATGCAGTGCTTATGTTTCTGATGTGTGTGTTTGATAATGACAAAGCACTCTCAGGGACAGAATACCAATAGGGCTCGGGAAGCTGACGTCATCACGCATACCCGCTAGTCGTGGCATCCATCTTGAGAGGATACGCCAACTTGTGTGCTCATTGGGAAATCGGTGTCAGGACAATGTCAGGAAAGTCCTGACGTGCTATGGGCAACAACAGAAAGTCTTTCCATCACCGTAGCGGAAACCGCTAACCAGAATCTGTTTTTGTTTGTTTCCAAAGAGGAAGAAACATGAAGAAAAACGTGTTGAAACAGTAACCACTGCAGGTGTCGGATGGCAAGGGTGTCACCAACAGTAGTGAGACTGACTTACATCACTCCTAGCACACCTGCTAATCTCAGTGATGCCCTAAATGGACATGAATCAGTTTAATGTTTGCACACTACTTTTCAGGACTAATGAGCAGTGACAGAACAAAATCAATGTGCTTGAGCTGTGTAGTGTGAATGGTGAATTTGTTTGAACTGAAGGGTAGACCATATATATATATATATATATATATATATATATATATATATATATATATATATATATATATATATATATATATATATATATATATATATATATATATATATATACAAGGATGGGTATTGAAAAGTAGTCCGCTACATTACAGTTACATTTGTAAAAAATAGTAGTTCGCTACTTTACAATTACATTTTGAAGAAATGTAGTTCGCTACTTTTACGCTACTTTAAAAAAAAGTAGCTAACTACTTTTCAAACTACTTTTTTAAAAACTGTAATCACAACTGGGACTGAAAAGTATTTTGAAGTAAATGATCAACTTTAAAGTCAAAAATAGGGGGGAAAAAGTAGCTTATATATACTCTGACAGTGATGTCTAGTATAAAACATCAATACAGCCACAAGGTTACTCACAAACCAGATAGGTGAGGCTAGCGCTGGCAGAATTGTCAGTACGATTGGGTGCCTGATAGGCGGGGGCAGGGGATCTAACTGTTGTCTGTCCAGCGCTGTGATTCCCCTTGGTTTGAGTACTGACAATTCTGCCAGCGCTAGCCTCACCTATCTGGTTTGTGAGTATCGTGTATAACTCGAGGCAAAATTTGTATCGTTACATTGTTGTGTAATGTTCTGTGCATCTACTGTGGGAAATCAGGGTATTTACCCGACCACATATAGTAGCGCACCTTCATGTTTGTGTATGTATGTTTCTCCTGCCTACTTCCTAAGTTCCGGAGAAAGACATGGGTTATATAAGAGACCTGATCCATTCTTATTAGGAATGGAAATGATTGTCTTATTCTATACCTGCGTATTTCTCTGTGGGCTGGCGATTGGGTGCCTGATAGGCGGGGGCAGGGGATCTAACTGTTGTCTGTCCAGCGCTGTGATTCCCCTTGGTTTGAGTACTGACAATTCTGCCAGCGCTAGCCTCACCTATCTGGTTTGTGAGTATCGTGTATAACTCGAGGCAAAATTTGTATCGTTACATTGTTGTGTAATGTTCTGTGCATCTACTGTGGGAAATCAGGGTATTTACCCGACCACATATAGTAGCGCACCTTCATGTTTGTGTATGTATGTTTCTCCTGCCTACTTCCTAAGTTCCGGAGAAAGACATGGGTTATATAAGAGACCTGATCCATTCTTATTAGGAATGGAAATGATTGTCTTATTCTATACCTGCGTATTTCTCTGTGGGCTGGCGATTGGGTGCCTGATAGGCGGGGGCAGGGGATCTAACTGTTGTCTGTCCAGCGCTGTGATTCCCCTTGGTTTGAGTAGTAGCCACAAGGTTGTATAGGCAGTTGAGAATAAATGGGCCAAAGAAGTTAATTGATCATTCAATGATTCACAAAAACACTGACACTTCCTTATAAACGTTTCTTAGAGTTGTACTTAACCAACACTTTTGCCTCAAAGTTAGAATCAGTAACTCTGGCTCTAATCTTTGTTAAAATAAGTCCAGCCAGACTAAACAGACGCTCAACTGCTGCACTGCTGGGCAATTAGGTGTTCGTCCTCAGGAAGACAGCTTTGACGCCAGGGTACTTGTCCAATTCATCCAGGGATTTGGCCAGTCCCTCTGTCAGGTAGGCTGTAGACTCGGCCATGTCAGCGACATTATCAAAGAGAATGAAGTCCTCATCGGTTTGAGATTTGACTGCTGTCTAGGCTGGTGGCTTCAAGGACATCACTTCATTAGTCAGCAGCATCTTAGCTGTCTCCTTAAGTTTTATATTTCTTGTCCAGGAAAGCTTGATTCTGAAACAGAGACAATGAAATATATTACAATCATCGTCCTAAGGCCATGAATAAAGCAACAGTGTATAATTCAATAACCATAAAAATCAATTAATAAATGTTTAATTTAACAGCAAAATTCTGAGGAAATAACTTAGGTGAAGAACACAGCAGCTAGCAACGTGTCCCTGTCTTCATATGCCTCCTTGAATCGGATCGCTATCCCTTGGAGAACAGCATCTGCCAGGGGTCTGCAGATTTCGAGCTTGCACTTCTCCAGCTTAATTCTGGCCTTCATAGTCTCGAGGTGAGGCAGTAGGATACCCATGCCTACACATTTCTCTCCTTGCAGATAATCGAGGCTCTTTGCAACTGGACCCATAACCTAAAACAGAAAAAGATAAAATTCATGAAAAAATATGGTCATTTCATGTGCAGACCTTTTTGCACTTACTCATAGACATAGTGACTAGTTTGCGTACATAACTTTTTGAACATATACAATGCATTGTTAAGTACTCACCATGACAAATTCTTTCATAAAGAGATGGTCCCTGCTGGTGAAGCGTGCAAGGCCCAACTTGTTGCAGATCTTTCCCAGGCTGTCAGGTGACGCACTTAACTGCATCAAAGGTGGAATTCCACCTGGTCTGGTTTGGGACGATAAGCTGTATGCCTGTCTCTTCCTTGATGTTCTCTGAAACAAACAAGCAAACAAAATATACATCATCTTATTCACTGAATCAAATATAATAAACACACTGAATCAAATATAATAAATAAACAACAACTCCCCTACTAAATCTGTTTTAACTTTTATACTATACAGAAAAATCAGCATTTTATTTCCAATTCACATTCAATAGCCTATCCCGAACAATGAAATGAAAGTATTTCCCAGTCCGTAATGTGGTTCAGTGACACAGGTGCCTTTTCTTAAATATACAATATCTTTAGTATTATTTCAAATTATTACAATCATAGCTATCAATACTTAGGCCTACCTATTTTTTTCCCATCATTATGATTATATTTATTATTATTATCATTATTATTATTTTTCTTTTGATTCCCCCCCCCCACCCCCTTTGTTTTGTTCATAAATTTGTAACATACATAGGCGTAGCAAATATCATTTTTATTCCCACTTACCCCCTTCCAAAACCATCCATACTCAACTTGGTCTAAACATTTTATCACAATGTCAGAACGTAAATTAAATAAATGCAAAAAAAAAAAAAAAAATGAAGTATGCCAGGCATTGCCAAAATCATGCATTTATTCTAGGCTTTTCTGTAATATAAATTAATTCCGAAGCTTTGTGTTCTGTTCTGTATCAAAAAGTACAGTGATCGAAGGGCATGATTGATGATTCACCTGTTGTGTTCCCAGCCATTCTAATAATTCTAATACTAGTAATAGATGACAATAGATCGGCATTCACTCGGACAACCCGCCTACTAAATTTAAAACCGATTTATACAGAAAAGCCGCCATTATGTTTTATAGGCTATATATTCAGAACTCCAAACAAGAAAATGGAATTCTTTCCGTAAATGAAAATAAATTAATATATAAATTGTACCACAAAATTGCCTAGGTGTTGCCTTTTCAAAATTAGTCAGTCTTCTTCCACTGCAACACCCCATAAAGCTTTAGGGATGCAATCCACGCTGGACTAGTGGTTGCTACCAGTCAAATTCTGGAGGCGGCTTCTAGTATATGCGTTGTGTTTGCAATTTCAGGTTACGCCGTATGCCTACCTGATGAGACCCACCTTGGGTCGAAACCGGTCGTAGGCGGCAAAATCTTAAATCTATCCAGCAGGTCCAAGATCTGTTTGGGAATATACCCCACCCGGGTCTGCCCTGGGGGACTTGGGTGGGGTTAGGTATTTTTTAGTTCCCAGGGTCACCCTGGTCAGCCCCACAGGGTGGGTTTTTCTCTCTATTCTGGGGCATGTGTTTCTGTCTACCCTTTGTCCATTCACCTGTATTTGCCTTTTTAAAACTCTCCCCACTGTCTGCACTGCCTGTAGCTCTTGATATTGGATGTGTGTTGCTAAATGGTCTTAGCTTTATTTAGGCCCCATGTTGTAGGTTTATTTAACGTATTTGACCGGCTGGCGACATACATTCAATTTTCTGTTTAGTTTTTTTTTTCACAAGCAGTGCAGGCACGTCCTGAGAAAGCCTTGTTGCTGTCGGGACGTTAAGCAATGTACAATCAATCATGTTTGGGAATATTCATGCACTAGCCTCCCCTCTCGGGGGGAGGACTGGATATTCTCCAGCGGGTTGCGGGGCACCTGGGGGTAGTCCCTATTACTTTATGTAGTAGGTGTTCAGTGGAAGGCTCAAAAGATCTAATAAGCGATGCAGTCACAAAAGGACAGCTGATGTCCTGATGACACAATGCAAGCTTACCAGCCTGGATTTCCATGGCATTAGCACAGCATTCTCAGAATTTATTGCAAAATTATGTCCCTTGGAGCTACTCTGAGTGCATTTTTTGGCTTGGGCGACGCCTTTGTTATAAGTAATGAATAATTGTACCACAAAATTGCCTAGGTGTTGCCTTTTCAAAATTAGTCAGTCTTCTTCCACTGCAACACCCCATAAAGCTTTAGGGATGCAATCCACACTGGACTAGTGGTTGCTACCAGTCAAATTCTGGAGGCGGCTTCTAGTATATGCGTTGTGTTTGCAATTTCCGGTTACGCCGTATGCCTACCTGATGAGACCCACCTTGGGTCGAAACCGGTCGTAGGCGGCAAAATCTTAAATCTATCCAGCAGGTCCAAGATCTGTTTGGGAATATTCATGCACTAGCCTCCCCTTTCGGGGGGAGGACTGGATATTCTCCAGCGGGTTGCGGGGCGCCTGGGGGTAGTCCCTATTACTTTATGTAGTAGGTGTTCAGTGGAACGCTCAAAAGATCTAATAAGCGATGCAGTCACAAAAGGACAGCTGATGTCCTGATGACACAATGCAAGCTTACCAGCCTGGATTTCCATGGCATTAGCACAGCATTCTCAGAATTGAATGAAAAATTATATATATATATATATTATATATAATATATATATATATATATATATATATATATATATATATATATATATATATATATATATATATAATTTTTCATTCAATTCTGAGAATGCTGTGCTAATGCCATGAGATTCCAGGCTGGTAAGCTTGCATTGTGTCATCAGGACATCACCTGTCCTTTTTGTGACTGCATCGCTCACTAGTTCTAGAAAGGAGAGGGTAGTGGGAGAGAGAAGGAATGACAGACCTATCATTTTGAGCCTTCTACTGAACACCTACCACATAAAGCAGTAGGGACTACCCCCAGGTGCCCCACCATCCGCTGGAGAATATCCAGACCTTCCCCCAAGGGGGGATGCTAGAAAATATTCCCAAACAGATATTGGAACTGCTGAGTAGATTTAAGTTTTTGCCGCCTACAGCCGGTTTCGCCCCAAGGGGGGGCTCTTCAGGTAGGCATACGGCGTAACCTGAAATTGCAAACGCAATGCATGTAATAGAAGCCGCCTCCAGAATTTACTGGTAGCACCACTAGTACAGCTCGGATTGCATCCCTAAAGCTTTGTGTGGTGTTGCAGTGGAAGAAGACAGACTAATTTTGAAAAGGCAACACCTAGGCAATTTTGTGGTGTAATTATTCTTTACTTTTACTTTTAAACAAAGGCATCGCCCAAAGCCAAAAATGAACTCAATCAGATTAGTTCTAAGAGACATAATTTTTCATTTTAATCCTGAGAATGCTCTTGCTGTGCTAATGCCATGGAATTCCAGGCTCGTAAGCTTGCATTGATTGTGTCATCTAGACATCAGCTGCCCTTTTTGTGACTGCATCACTCACTAGATCTAGAAAGAAAAGGTAATGGGAGAGAAGGAATGACAGACCTATCTTTTTGAGCCTTCCACTGAACACCTACTGCATATCGCAATAGGGACTACCCCCAAGCGCCCCGCAATCCGCGGGAGAATATCCTGACCTCTCCCCCAAAGGGGGCAGTAGTACATAAATATTCCCAAACAGATCTTGGCCCTGCTTGGTAGATTTTTTTTGTTGTTGTTGCTGCCTACGACCGTTTTCACCCCAAGGGAGGGCTCTTCAGGTAGGCATACGGCGTAACCTGAAAATTGCAAACACAACACATGTACTTGAAACCGCCTTCAGAATTTACTGGTAGCATCACTAGTACAGCTCGGATTGCACCCCTAATGCTTTATGTGGTGTTGCAGTGGAAGAAGACAGACTAATTTTGAAAAGGCAACACCTAGGCAATTTTGTGGTGTAATTATTCTTTATTTTTTAACAAAGGCGTCGCCCAAAGCCAAAAATGCACTCAATCAGATTAGCTCCAAGGGACGTATTATATACAATATTGCCTAGGTGTTGCCTTTTCAAAATTAGTCTGTCTTCTTCAACTGCAACACCTCATAAAGCTTTAGGGATGCAATCCACGCTGTACTAGTGGTGCTACCAGTAAATTCTAGAGGCAGCTTCTAGTACATGCGTTGTGTTTGCAATTTTCAGGTTATGCCGTATGCCTACCTGAAGAGCCCCCCCCTTGGGGGCAAACTGTTGTAGGCGGCAAAAACAAAAATCTACCAAGCAGGTCCAAGATCTGTTTGGGAATATTCATGTACTACTCCCCTCTTGGGGGGAGGTCAGGATATTCTCCAGCAGATTGCGGGGCGCCTGGAGGTAGTCCCTATTGCTATTTGCAGTAGGCGTTCAGTGGAAGGCTCAAAAAGATAGGTCTGTCATTCCCTCTCTCCCACTACCCTTTCTTTCTAGATCTCGTGAGCGAACAGTCACAAAAAGGGCAGCTGACATCCATGGCATTCCATGGCATTAGAACTTGTTAAAAGTAAAGTATATATATGGCATTAGCACAGCAAGAGCATTCTCAGAATTGAAATAAAAAATTGCGTCCCTTGGAGCTAATCTGAGTGCATTTTATATATATATATATATATATATATATATATATATATATATATATATATATATATATATATATATATATATATATATATATAATATATATATATATATATATATATATATATATATATAAAATGCACTCAGATTAGCTCCAAGGGACGCAATTTTTTATTTCAATTCTGAGAATGCTCTTGCTGTGCTAATGCCATGGAATTCCAGGCTGGTAAGCTTGCATTGTGACATCAGGACATCAGCTGCCCTTTTTGTGACTGTATCGCTTACTAGCACCCACTCACCCCTGGAGTCTATGCTTTTACTTATTATATGATCCTTACGTGAACTGATATAGTATTATTTTAAGAAATATTATAAAAACCAGTATAATATGATCAGGGACAGGTTGACAATTTCCTGAAATAATAATGATAATAATAATAATAATAACATTTACATAGCTCTGTAATGAATCAATGAAACTTTCTTTTATAATGGTAGAGGTGTTAACACAATCAGAGACCATGCCATTTTATGCATCTGTAGTAACCCAACATTAAACACACTGGTTCAAAGTGCATAAAAACAGACCCCCCAAATTGAGACTCATAAACACAACACAAGGGCTAAGGGAAAAAATGAATATAAATAAAGAAACGAGGATGAACCAAAGTAAAATAGCTATTGTCAGTAAATATGTCAAGGTCGAACTATCATTTGTATTGTGAGCTTTCACAGAACTGGCAAGAATATGTACGGGACAGGGATAATGTTGGTGGGGCTCAAGTCAGAACACACTGGCAAATGCACAGGTGTTCAGAAAAGTACACCTAAATGTTTTGCGTGATCCCTGCATGTATTTCATAACATTAGTAATAAACTGTTACAAAGAAAAACACAACTGATTTGAATCTGTTGACGCAATCAGACTTCATGAAATCCGTTTCAGGATCAAACTTTTGAATTTAGTACAAACACACAAAGATCAACATATTATCATGTGTCCCATACTATTGACAGTCATGCAGTGCTACAAATACAGTTCAAAGAGCCACGCCAAAAATCTGTTTCTCTGTCTGCATTCAGTGCCAAACAAGGAGCCTATGAAGTTGCACAGTCATAATTATTCAGCAAAATATTTGTTAATTTAAAAAAAACTAAGTAATATCAAACACCAAGTTACTTATTGTGTAACATCTGGACAAAATAGGTCTCACAATTTGGTCAAACACCCTCTAACTATTGTTATCGATACTATCTGAAGTCTGTCGCCAGGCGAGCGTGTCCTCTTAAGATGGTGGCGCGGCAGCCGACGCTCCTAGCAACGCGGGGAACTTCCAGAGCCCTATATTAGTTTTATAGTTTGCACTAACTCGGACCTCAGAACTGCTGTATACATACACCCATGCGGAGGTGCAATATGCGGTTTTGTTTGAACACTTGTACACTTGACTGACACCAACAGTGCACAAAATATTCCTACACACTAACGACCTGAGATGCAAAGAATTAAAATAAGCACCAACATATTTTTAACAAGAATGGCAAAGCTCTTATATAGCTCATGTCCATGACTGCTCTGCATCTTTCCTTATCTGACTGGCTGTGACCTTGACTGTGACTCTGACAGGTGTTTAAAAGTCTAATGGCAGTAGTGCCTGAAAATTGCTATATCTTGATAGCATGTGAAAATTTAACTTTTTTTTCTATCTCCCTTGACCTCTACATTTTCAGTCAAACTTGCATGCATAAAAAGGTATTAGTATCAGCTAACCTTCTGCCAAGTTTGATTGAAATGTTTGCAATAGCGCCAATCAAAACTTACATTTTATCACTAAATCAGCATTGTTCACGCACTTCCTGACCTTTGAGCGGGGTCGCCCAGTTTAGTATGCATATAAATGTCCTATAAATCAGGTACAAGTTTGCCTTTTGAGTTGAAAATAATATTTGAGAAAAGACTATTTTATATTGTTAAAACAATTTTTTTTATCTATTTATTGACCCACTGTGACCTTGGTCTTTGAGGGAGGTCACTCAAATTAATATGTTTAGAAAGGTCTTGCCACAAAGCTTCCTTGGGCCAAGTTTGAAGTCTGTGTCTTCAATAGTCTCTGAGAAAATGCCAGTGTTAAAATTTACCACTGACGACAGACAGACAGACCATGGATGGCCAAATACAGAGACGCAAGTTTGATATAGTGCGTGAGCAAAACTGCTGTGAAAATTACAGTGACCTTAAAGATACATTTAATCGGGCTCATGGCACCATGTATGTACAGGTAAGATACACGTATTGTTTAATTTTGTCTAAATCAGTCCAGGGGTTCAAGACACAAGTCAAGTATACTTCCCACCCTTATCGATGTACTGTGTGTGTATATTATCATCAGCTCCACATAGCATCAGAGGCAATCATTGAAATGTCTGTTGTTTTAATGTAAATCCTATATAACATTAATTTTTAGGATGGGTCGCAGTGGAGCAAATTCAAAAGAATACCCAAGACAACAAAAGCGGGCAGGTCTGAAAGTGTGACATTGTCACAAACACGTTTTTTTTTTTTCTAAATGACCTACTTAAATGTTTAATTATATACCCTGTTCAGAGCTCAGTCACCAGTGGCCTGCATCACTGATGCTGAAACTCTGACAAACAATGCATGGGTCAGACGCCTTGCAAGACCAAGCTATTGAACATCCACTATGGAGAGTGTGAACTGTACATATTTCAGTGTTTCTCTGATACAATTTTTGACTCACGTGCGACAGCAAAAGTGAGTATATGTAATGTGCCAGTATTCGTCTGTCCGCCGTCATTCGTGGTAAAGTTTAACTTTGCCATTTTCTCTGAGACTATTCAAGCCACAGTCTTCAAACTTGGCCCAAGGATACTTTGTGGCAAGACCTTTCTAAACATACCAAGTTGAGTGACCTCTCAAGGTCAAGGTCACGTGCGTTCAAGAAATAGGTAAAATTAGCCATTTTGGGACAAGATTAGCTTTTTCCCCAAATACTATTCACAACTTCAAACCCAAACCTGGCATAAAGATACCTGATGGTAAGACCGTCCTATGTATACCAATTTGGATGAACCCTCGGAAAGGTCAGAAGTCACAAGAGACCAGAAAATAGGCGAAAATAGCCATTTAATTTTTTTTCTTTTCAAATACCTTTGACAACTTCAAACCCAAACTTTATATAGATATACCTGATGGTAAGACCTTCATATATATAGCAATTTGGATGTCCCCTCGGAAAGGTCAAGGGTCACAGAAGATCAGGAAACAGGTCGTAATTAGCCATTTTTGGGGCATTTTTTTTTCTTCTCCAACACTATTTAAAAATCCAAACCCAAAGCTGGTCCAGAGATACCTGATGGTAAGACCTTTCTATGCATAATAATTCAGATGACTGCTCGGAAAGGTCAAGGGTCACATGAGATTGGCAAAGGATGAAAAAATGTCTATTTTTGTAGAATTTTAGTTTTTATCAGCATTTTGCAAAACCTTTCAGCCATATTTGGCAAACAGGTAGCTGATGATATGACCTTTCTATGCATACTAATTTGGTTTACTACAAAAACAGTCAGTGAAGGTTGATAAAAGTGTCAAAAATGCATATATTTTGAAAAAGCATGGATTTGACAGGTACAAAATCAAACCCTTTACTTATGTTAGAATACTTGAAACACTTCACTGATCTGTCGGAAAGGTGAAGATCACAAGGTGTATCAATTATATAAGTCTTAAGGGCTTCACCATTCTTGCTGCAAATAACGTTTGAATGCAGACAAATCTAAGACAACTCTAAGAGAAAATGATCACCAAAACTGAACCCATTTTAACTTTCTATCAGTCCTGATAACAATAGTATTAGCCTCTGCCCTTGGGAAATTTTGAAAATGATATATTTAAATAGGTTATTTTCAAAATTTCCCAAGGGCAGAGGCTAATACTATTGTTATCAGGACTGAAGGAAAATGAAAATAAAATACTGTAGTTTCAAGTCTGATGATCATCTTTTCTTAGAGTTGGCTTGGAATCCTCTGTGTTCAAAGGTTCTTTGCAAAAAACTTGGGAGAAGCTTTGCTCGAACGTGTCAATGACAGGAACATTTCTTTACTCGACGTTTGTACAGAATTTGAGAGACCTAAGATCTGCTGCTAAACGCTTACCATATGTTTAGGATCACACATTTATTTCCTTTTAGCATGTGTACAATGCCCTCGCGCTGGGACCATATGGCATTGAGGCGCGTCCCCTGGGTGGTGGATAGGGGGTCCCTCGTGAGAGGGGTGCACCGAATGAAATAAGGTGCCGTGAACCAACATGGTCTAAGGGAAGGTGACCCCAACAGAAAACCCCTGGTCCTCCTAGTAAGGGGGTTGGGCGTGGGGGTAGCTTCCCCACCCTGCAAAAAAGGAAATAGCTACAAAAACGCCGACGAAAAGACTAACAGTAATTCCTTTCCTGGAGGAGGAAGGTTCTTCTACCAGAAGACTTATGACGTCCTGTGGTGAAAGCCGGAAGTCTTCGGAAGCCACAGGACCGAGCCACCTTTCTCTATCCAGGGATACAACCATGGGCACATGGAACGTCAAGACCATGTACCAGAGCGGCAAGGCCGCCCAGATAGCAGCGGAAATGCAAAAGTACAACCTTTTTTTGCTAGGTATCAGTGAAGCCAGATGGACGCAGTCTGGCCAGAAAAGGCTGTTAAGTGGGGAGATGATTCTGTATTCAGGTCATGAAGAGGAGAATGCCCCCCCCCCCCCCCCCCCCCCATACAGAAGGTGTAGCATTCATGCTGTCACCAGTGGCACAGAGAGCGCTGATGGGCTGGGAACCTCTTGGGCCAAGAATTATCACAGCAGCCTTTAGAACCAAGAAAAAGATCAAGCTGAACGTCATCCAGTGTTATGTGCCCACTAATGACAGTGACGAGGAAGAGAAACAAGAGTTCTACGACCGACTCCAGAGTGCATTGGACAAATGTGCGGAGCGAGACATCACCATCGTCATGGGCGATTTTAATGCCAAAATAGGGGAGGACAACACCGGATACGAAGAGGTGATGGGGAGACAGGGACTAGGCTCGGAGATGAGTGAGAACGGGGAGAGGTTTGTAGACTTTTGTGCTCTAAATCGACTTGTCATTGGAGGCAGGATCTTCCCACACAGAAGAATACACAAAGCAACTTGGGTCTCACCTGACCATACAACAGAGAACCAAATAGACCATATCTGCATTAGCAAGAAATTTAGAAGATCCCTTCAAGATGTTCGAGTGAGGAGGGGAGCAGATGTCGCCTCCGACCACCATCTGCTTACCTTAAGAATGAAGCTCAAGCTAAAGAAAAGCCGCACAGAGGCAACAAGAAGACAGCGCTATAATGTAGGCCTCCTGAGAGAAACTGGAGTTAGAGAAGAGTTCAAACTGGTGCTGTCCAACCGGTTTCAAGCGCTACAGGAGCTAGTAAATGAAGAGGAGGCGGTCACCACAGAGCAGCAGTGGAAGGCAGTTAGAGAGGCGCTGAACTCAACCTGCAAAGACACTGTAGGGTTCAGGAAACACCATCACAAGGACTGGCTGTCGGAACAGACCTTGAAGAAGATAGAAGTGAGGAAGCAGAAGAAAGCAGCTGTCAACAACAGTCGCACGAGAGCAGCCAAAGTAAGGGCACAGGGGGAATACTCGGAAGCCAACCGCGAGGTGAAGAGTAGTATCAAGGCAGACAAGAGGGCCTACACAGACAGCCTGGCAGCAGAGGCAGAAAAGGCAGCAGGCAGCGGCAACATGAAACAGCTCTACGACATTACCAGAAGATTGTCGGGCAAGTATGGCCATACAGAAAGACCAGTAAAAGACAAAGAAGGCAAGCCTATTGCAGACAGAGCAGACCAACTCGACAGATGGGCCGAGTATTTTGAAGAGTTACTGAACAGACCTAGCCCACCCGACCCCCCAGACATCCAGCCGGCAGAGACCGACCTACCCATCAGCTGTGACAGACCCAGCCGGGAAGAGATCGGAAGAGCAGTGGCATTCTTGAAGAACGGCAAAGCAGCAGGCCCAGATGGCATCCCAGCGGAGTCTCTGAAAGCAGACCTAGAGACAACAGTGGAGATGCTGTACCCACTGTTTGGAAAGATCTGGGAAGAGGAGGTGATGCCGGCTGACTGGAAGGAGGGGTACCTAATCAAGCTTCCCAAGGAAGGCGACCTCAGCAAGTGTTCCAACCACCTTGCTGTCAGTACCAGGAAAGGTCTTCAACAGGTATCCACTGCAGCACAACCATGTGAGTTGTACAAAGGGAGGTGAGCCAAAAACAGATCATTTAGATCCTTGTCTTTTTGTGTTTTTAGGGCCTGTAGGATGGAGAGGGCGTTAGTGAGAAACACAATGGAGTCAGATGTTTCCGGGCAGTTTTTCACTGTTGTTACACCAATTCTCAGGGCTTCTGCTTCTGACCTGTAGTTGGTGGCGTATTTGCCGGTAGCGAGAGAGATCTCTGCTTCTCTCCCTCCTGGGTACTTAATGTAGATTCTGGCTCCTCCGTCTGTGACAGCGTCAGTTGCAGAACCGTTTGTGTACACATGGGTCCAGACCTCTTGTGGGTAATGGGTCTGGATGTGCTCCATCATGTAGGATTTTGTTGTGGGTAGTGGGTCTGGATGTGCTCCATCATGTTCAGTGTCACACGCCGGTCAGATCAAAATGACTAGAAAGCATTAATCCCACAGGGAAAATACTGATTCTAAAGTTAACGAAGAAGGCAGGGCATAAACAGAAAGACAGTGTGTACATGATAAACCAGGCATCAATGTTTCATGTGCTCCGAGCGATCAGACTGAAACAGATCTAAAAAAAAAAACAACTGAAACGGCCCCCTCACTAAAATCACAACGTTTACATTTCACACTGCGACTGTCCTGTGAAGAACACAAGGCATGGGGATGTATGACACTGAACAGTGGGCTGATCTTACTGAAGTCTCGGACCACTAGTTTGCGACATTGGCGAAAATCTGTGAAAATGACAATTTTTTTTTCAAGCTGAGAAAAATGTCCAGTACCACAAGTCATACCGCAGCCAGATGCGCTGCATTGTAAACAATCACTGAATTGAATAAGCTGCTTGTAATGGCCATTATAATCTACGTACATTATCATTATCGAAAATGTATGGAGTTATCTGAAAATTATACTGCAGAAAATTGTGTACACTTTTAAAATTCACCACTGAGATCCGATTCCATGTAGCTTGAGAGCTTTTTGCTCAGAAAGAGGTCACTTCAATAAGTGTCCTAAGCCATATTCTTTTTAGTGATATAGAATGAGAAATTTTCTTAGAAAGAGAAAAAGGGGGGGGGGGGGGGGGAGCACGGTTGGAGTTGCAGTGCTACACGTCTGTTACAACATCTTGCATCTTTTCACCACCCGCAAAATATTTAATTTTTTTTTTCCATCTGAGAAAAATGTTCCATACGAGTCATACCGCAGCTAGATGCACTGCATTGTAAACAATCACTTAATAGAATAAGCTGCTTGTCTTGGCCATTATAATCTATGTACATTATCTTTATAAAAAATGTATGGAGTTATCTGAAAATCTGACTGCAGAAAAATTTTCACACTTTTAAAATTCACCACTGAGATCTGATCCCCATGTAGATTGAGAGCTTTTTGCTCAGAAAGTCACGTCAATAAGTGTCTAAAGCCATATTCTTTTAGTGATATACAGAATGAAAAGTTTTCTTAGAAGGTGGGGGGGGGGGGGGGGTTGGAGTTGCTGCCCAACACGTCTGTTAGAACATCTTGCATCTTCTCACCACCCGCAAAATATTGAAGGGTGGGGGAGGGGATTTCCACGTTTTGTTTTGGGCCTTCAACTTAACACAAAGGGCCTCCTGACGCCAGACCTTGCCTCCAAGTCACCAAAAAAAAAAAAAAAAAAGGGGGGGGGGGGGGGGGAGGGTGTGTTTGTGAGAATCTCTTGCGACTTCTCACCACCCACTGTAATATCAAAAAGGAGGGGGGATTGGAGTTTGGAGGTTGTTTTTTTTAGTGTTTGGAGTTGCTTCGCTACACATCTGTTAGAACATCTTGCGTATCTTCTCACCACCCGAAAAATATTGAAAAGTGGGGACGATGAAAATCTCCATATGTAGGTGTAAATTTTTCCACCCTGAATCTGCCTGGCTAAAAACTACCCAGCACAAATAAAGTGGCCCAGGTGAGCATCAATCCTGTGAACATTTACGATGCCATGATTCCACTCATAATGTAGATGTTACTATTCATTCATTCAGTCCTCTCTGCGCCATCTGGTGCTTGAGGCGACGGCAAGGGAGCGCCACTTTTGTCTGTCAGCTGCTATTTTGGGTGTACTATACGCAGTGTTAATACTCAGTGTTCATTTACACAGAATACTTTAAAGCAAGCATGGATTCACTCAGGCTTGAATCCATCCAACTAGAATAGTGCAAATATACATTGGGTAGATTCACTTCTGGACAGATTCACGCTTACGATCACCCTCTGTATGACTCGTGTGTGTGTGTGTGTGTGTGTGTGTGTGGGAGGGGGGGGGGGGGTTGCTTCAGATACATGTGCTGTTTTCACACCTCACAGACTCAAATAACACAAATTATAGATCAACAGATAGCAAAATGGATGCGCTGATGGACTGATATTATATTATATTGAGCAACATTTTGCTGGATATAGTGCCGATAACGGACGTGATTAATAGACCCGAATCAAAATGTCTGAGTCCGAGTCGTAAGACGAGGACATTTTGATCGGGTCAAGCAATCACATCTGTCTGTTTATCGGCACTATATCAAGCAAAATGTTGCTCAATATAATGTTTGAACCCAGTCCAAACCAAAACTTTACAGGGTCCTTCTGATTACTGCCATTGGTGCTGAAGTGGTAAATTTCGCTATATTTGGACATAAAACTTCTCAGCTTGACACTACTAACCAAAATGTACTCCAGCGCATATCCACCCAGGCATACATCTACACAGTGCAAATGTGTTCCTCTGATTTTCCATTTATTTTTAGAACTAAATAAACTTGGCATGAATCTTCACAGCATGATTCCACCCAACATAAATTGACAAAGGCTTGAATTTACTCAAATAAAAAGATACCTCAATGGAATAGCAACAGCACACATTCACACTGGGTAGATTTACGCCCAGGTTCATTCAGGCTGTGTAGACTTTCACTGGATATTTTCAGTTTTTTTTTAATTTGCACTAAAACATAGCGAATCTTACCCCTTCAGTGCCACTTATACTGGCATTGTGTGTACTACACTTACTAGAACAATCACATCACCACAAAACTCTTTAACGTCACAATCTGGGCCCTCATAGTCTGGAGTTCACGTTGCATTTTCTGAAATGTTGCAAAGGAAGTGAAATGACGTAAAGTTTACATGCACATAGGCAGAAGGGAACTTTAGCGTCCAACACCAAATTATGAACCGAGCAAATCTGACACTGCTGAACATGTTTCATCGCGCAAATTCTCTCTCGCACACCTCCGATGTTGGAGAAAACAAGCGGATAAGCTGCCTTAGGTGCGACCACAGACATTAATGACTATGTCTATTTATGAAGCTGGGTGTGATACTTCCGATGTGTGTTGTCTCTGTCCAAATGTTGACCCTGTTGTGTGTCACTTATTGGACTGTCGACTGACTCAGAGCGGAGATTTCGTTTGACTGTCAGTGTAGACATCAGTGCTTTCTATAATTGTGCGTGTTGTTGAGTGAAGTCTACTTGTAATTAGAACATGGATAATGGCGGAAAATGCCAGCAGGTTTGTTTATTGAGTCCTTTTCTAAGGTTGTCACTATCACTAGCGGACATCAGTGTCGTCAATCTCAATAGTATGGCGATTCGATTCGTATGTTCACTGCTGTCTATTCTCCATTTATGTGTGTGTATGGGAAAGCAATTTTGAGCGTATGTACTCACTAAGAAGTTTTTCATTGCTAGTGAGCTTAAGGAGCTTGCTAACGTGACAGTTTGCGCATATTTAGTGTTTTTGCATTGCGGAGAGGCAAGCATCAAGAATGAGTCTTTCTGGTCTGATTATGGGAAGGAAAGCATATCAAGCAAGCTCATGAATATTAATTTGCTTGTTATACAATATATCAGTACATGTGTCAAAGAAGGGGAAATTTTATGAAGTGGGTACATAAAACCATTTAGCAGTTTGCATGCACTGATTTATGTAAAACAAATCGTCCAGAGTTGAGGGTTCTGTTCAGGATGATGTTGCCATTCACATGCCTATGTCGTATGTTGCTGCCGCCACTTCTCTTGCTTTGTCCAGAGAGGTGAACTCCGATGAATACGGAGATTATGGTGTTGCCGCCCGTGCCGCACCCATGTTGGACGTTGAAAGCACCCCTCCTTTGACTTCCGTTATACATGACGTTGATGCCACTTGCAAACCTTTGCAAAACATGATACAATACCCCTCTAGAACTTTGTCTGACGCTGTAGCTACTTCCCTCCTCAACTGCGCCATCGTAGGTACTCACAGGAATCTAGTACAATGTATTCCTGAAGACTTAACTCTGACACGTGATGAAAGAGTTGTGCTCTCCAGAGGTCTGAAGTTTATTCCGAGACAGCCAACTATAAATAAATATGAACTCGCCAGAGATCTGCAGAAATTCTATAGATCTCTTAAGCAATCCAGACCAAAATGGTGACTGCCAAGCGTGTAATATGCAAAGAAGTACCCAACGGAGAAAGAAACACGCTTAGAAAAGACGGGTACAACACAATTTATTAATATTTCGGGTAAATACCCTTTGTCAAAATAGACAAACAGAGAGATTTGCCACTACTTATCTTCATTGGCAGAAGGAATGTGGCAACTGAAGGAGGTGACGTAAAATAAAAGAAAAGGAAGAACAAAAGTGCGGAAAGAGTAAAAATGACGTCAACGAAAAATCGTAAGCGAGAGACTCGGAAAGAACCTGAACACGAGAGACAAGAGTGTGTGCAAGCACGTGCAGGAGCGAGCAAATGAAAAGGCGTGTAAATGAGGCCAGAGAAAGAGAGAGCGAGCGAGATGGAGAGAGAGAAAGAGAGAGAGAGAACGAACGGGGAGTACCCTTGGGCACGAAGTAGGCTGAGTGTCTAATACACAAAACCTGCTAAACACCAACCTGAAGGCAAACTTTATATCACCTTCAAGTTGAGGACTACCTCGGGGAAAAACGGGAGGACCCCGGGGAAAAAAAACCCAGCATTTAGCACGGTACACAACAAGTAATAAGTCATTAAAACAAAGCAAATAATCAAATTCAGTAAAAAAAACTTAGTCGCGCGAGTACACTGCAGACTAAACCTACCGCTGATAGTGACAGGCCTATCGTAACCATGATCTACCATCCCCACACCAATCCGGTTCGTAAAATCCTTCTTTCTAACTGGGGTCTTTTGTCATCCAGTCAAGAATCTGCTGCTATCTTTTCTGAACCTCCGTTGGTAGCTTTCAAGAGGGATATTAATTTGCGGGACATGCTTATTCGCTCTACTCTCAAGCCTCGTCATACCACCAGACCCTCCGGCTCCACTCCGTGCAATGTTCCTAATTGCAAGACGTGTCACCGTGGTGAATGGTCCACGTTACAAATTCAACAGATACTTCACGTGTCAAACCACCAATGTGATTTATGTCATCTCCTGTGTGAAATGCGGCCAACTCTATGTTGGAGAGACGGAAAGAACCATCAACGACCGTTTCAAAGAACATCTTCAGTCTGTCAAGTACCAATACAACAGACCGGTCGGATGACATTTCAATCAGGCCGACCACTCCATCTCAGACATTCGGGTTAAAGGCCTCTGGCTTATGCAAGCCAGTAATGTCTGGGCCAGGAAAGACCGTGAAAAATTTCTGATTAATAAACTGGGCACTGTGGCGCCACTCGGAATGAATATAAAAGATTAACATTTTTTACCTTGATTGTGTCTGCTAACTGTACCTTTACCTCACTGTATCGCTTCTGTTTTACTACTCACTAACCAGATAGGTGAGGTTGGCGCTGGTTGATATGTACATTTCCCTTGGGGACTTTCTCAGCGCTGGCCGAACGTTTAGTTGGATCCCTTGCCCTTCCCTGTCGGGCACCCGGTCTCCGGCTCCAGGAGTGATACGCGGTTTTGGGGCGGGGCGATCGTGTGCATCCCTTTGGATGTATGTGGTCGTCTTGTTGCGTGCCTGTGCGTTTTTCTGTGGGCTGGTGGGTGCCTTTTGGGTGGGGCTGGTGGCTCTAGCTGGTTGTCTTCCGCCCCAACCCCACTTTTTTTTTTCTTTCCTCTCTCCCTCTATCTCTCTCCCTCTTTCTCTTCCCCCCCCCCCCCTACCCCCTTTAACACTTCTCTCTAGCCATCTTTCTCTCTTTACGCTTTTTCCTTTTCCCTTCTTCCCCTTCCTCCTTTCCCCCCCCCCCTCCCCCCCCCCCACCCCCTTCTCTCTCTCTCTCTCTCTCTCTCTCTCTCTCTCTCTCTCTCCCCCCCCCCCCCTTATTTTTGAGTTACCCTTGAAGACGGTTTCACAACTACCTACTCTCCACTTATACCAATATTCTCTTACTGAATTTGATTATTTGCTTTGTTTTAATGACTTATTACTTGTTGTGTACCGTGCTAAATGCTGGTTTTTTTTTTTTTTTTTCCCCGGGGTCCTCCCGTTTTCCCCCGAGGTAGTCCTCAACTTGAAGGTGATATAAAGTTTGCCTTCGGGTTGGTGTTTAGCAGGTTTTGTGTATTAGACACTCAGCCTACTTCGTGCCCAAGGGTACTCCCCGTTCGTTCTCTCTCTCTCTCTTTCTCTCTCTCCATCTCGCTCTCTCTCTCTCTCTATTTCTCTGGCCTCATTTACACGCCTTTTCTTTTGCTCGCTCCTGCACGTGCTTGCACACACTCTTGTCTCTCGTGTTCAGGTTCACCCCACCTGGGTCTGCCCTGGGGGACTTGGGTGGGGTTAGGTATTTTTTAGTTCCCAGGGTCACCCTGGTCAGCCCCACAGGGTGGGTTTTTCTCTCTTTTCTGGGGCATGTGTTTCTGTCTACCCTTTGTCCATTCACCTGTATTTGCCTTTTGAAAACTCTCCCTACTGTCTGCACTGCCTGTAGCTCTTGATATTGGATGTGTGTTGCTAAATGGTCTTAGCTTTATTTAGGCCCCATGTGTTAGGTTTATTTAATGTATTTGACCGGCTGGCGACATACATTCAATGTTCTGTTTATTTTTTTTTTTTTCTTTCACAAGCAGTGCAGGCACGTCCTGAGAAAGCCTTGTTGCTGTCGGGACGTTAAGCAATGTACAATCAATCAATCAATCAATCGTGTTCAGGTTCTTTCCGAGTCTCTCTCTTACGATTTTTCGTTGACGTCATTTTTACTCTTTCCGCACTTTTGTTCTTCCTTTTCTTTTATTTTACGTCACCTCCTTCAGTTGCCACATTCCTTCTGCCAATGAAGATAAGTAGCGGCTAATCTCTCTGTTTGTTTGTTTGTCTATTTTGACAAAGGGTATTTACCCAAAATATTAATAAATTGTGCTGTACCCGTCTTTTCTAAGCATGTTTCTTTCTCCGTTGGGTACTTCTTTTTATAGATCTCTTAGATGGATGGCAGTCCTGAGCCATCGACTGAGAACTCAGAAGGTTGGTGACATCTTCGTTGATCGTTTTGACACTCCTGTCAGAAGAGAACCACATCATAGTAAACTTCCTGAACTCGAATGCTACATTAAGAAAACCATGTCTGACATTGGACAACTCAAGTTCAAACCCATTCCTCCATCAAAATATCACAAAAGCTGAACTAGATGCTCTCAACAATCTTCACAACAGAAGCGACATTGTCATCAAACCAGCCATCACTACACCGGACCTGGCGCTTTGCACTGAAGATGTTCATAAGTACCTCAGCAGAACAGTAGGACCACAGTAGGAGGAAGTGACCTCCTCTCCCTAAAGGGAAGCACAGCAGCTAGCTAGCCACACCAGCCAAGATGGAACTACCGAAAGGCAGACTGGCGCTTGTTCAGTATCCGAACAAATGAGCTAATGCAAGACCTCACTGTGTCTGGAAGGAACATCAACCAAGGAAACCATACCTCGAGGGGTCCGCAAAAACTACACCCCATACTGGACTGCAGATCTTCAGAAAGCACATGACAACCTCACTAAGGCCAGAGAAGACGCTGAAACCAACCCCAGCCAAGAAAACAATATCAAGCTACAACACAGTAAGGATTAAGTTGGAGTGCACAAGAAGAAGTTGGAGAGAGAAGACTGCAAGACTGAACATGGAGAGGGACACCACCAAGTTGTGGAGACTGACCAAGGCATTGAACGATGAGGGCACCAGGGAACAGAAGATCACCCTGGAAGAAGAAGGGAAAGCACTGACTGGTAGGAAAGCTGCAAACGTGTTCGCACAGATCTATGCAAAAGAAAGTAACATCACTGTCCCACGAATGCTTGAGAAAGAAATCAGACAGGAAGAAAGATAACAAGAAATGCAAACATCCATGATGCAATGAAGAAGGACATCACCCTTCCAGAACTGAAGATGGCCATCAAACAGCTGAAGAAGAAAAAATCTCCAGGTCCAGACAGCATCTCAAACGAGACGTTACAACACCTTGGCAACACTGCCTTAATAAAGCTAATGGACATCTTTAATCACAGCTGGAGAAGAAGACAGGTACCCCAGTGCTGGAAGGAAGCGAGGATGATACCAATTTTGAAGAAAGGGAAGAATAAGTCCAAAGCCCCGAGTTATCGCCCCATCAGCCTGACAAGTTGTGTGTGCAAGACCATGGAGAGCATCATCAACACGCGCCTGCAGTGGTACCTAGATGCCGAGAGCATTATCATGCTAGAGCAAGCTGGTTTCAGAAGCTACAAGAGTACAGAAGACCAGACAACACACCTTGCACAGGTAATAGAAGATGCCTTTCAAGATCAGAAGGTGATATTAGCTGCCTTCATTGACCTACAGAAGGCTTTTGACAAGGTGTGGAAGAATGGTTTCCTTGTGAAACTTCTTCGCAGTGGCGTCCAAGGGAACATGTACCGGTGGACCAAGTCATACCTGCACAATCGCAGAGCCCATGTGACAGTGGATGGGTACTGTGGCCAAAAAGTGCTGCTGCGTCAGGAGGTGCCACGGGGGAGAGGGTGGGGGTGGGGGGGTGGGGAGTGATGTCACCGACCCTGTTCATTCACTTCATCAACAACCTTGTGCCAGAGCTACCAAAAGGAGTCCACACAGCCCTGTATGCAGATGACCTGGTACTCTGGTGCACAGAAGAGTATGCAACAACCGCTACATACAGGATGCAGCTATCCCTGGACAGGCTGACAGACTGGACCAACAACTGGTGTGTGACCATCAACACAGAAAAATCATCAGCCACACTCTTTTCTCTCTCCAACAAAGCAAAGGCTGGCAACCTAACACTGGGCAACACCCCGCTGCGGTATGAAGACCAACGGACATACCTGGGAGTCAGCGTTGACAAGAGGCTGTCGTGGAAGCCGCACATCTGGAACGCAGAAGCGAAAGCTAGAAGAAAGCTGAACATCATGAGGAAGCTGGCTGGAACACAATGGGGAGCCAATGAAAAGATCCTCAAAAATGTATATAGCAAGGCACAGTGAGATCACACCTTGAGTACGGATCCAATGCATAGTTGACGGCAGCCCAGTCACACCAGCAGACCATTGACAGAGTTCAGAACCAGGCACTGCATATCATCACTGGCGCAATGAGATCCACACCAATTGAAAAGATGGAAGAGACAACAGGCATCCCACCCCTGCACATGAGAAGAGATTGCAAAGCCTTGAGACAGTCCATAAAGGTAAAGTCTTCCAAAAACCATCCTATGAACGCCAGGATGAAACAACCAACCTCAGGGATACTGAAAAGATCAAGCTTTGTGAAGGAGACGAGAGCACTGCAGAGAAAACACCAGGCAAAGCTCCCTGCACAGGTAGAGGCTCTGAATCCTGCGAACGACCTTCCACCCATGGGAAAGCAAGCCAGAAAACATCACCATCTCTTCCACCGTACCCTACATCACTACCAAAGATGAGCACAGCACTGTGAGCAAGAAAGCCCTGACACTGGCCATGCTCGAAGAAAAGTATCCCCAGGAAGCATGGATATGGGCATACACTGATGGATCAGCCACAGATGCAGTTCAGAATGGAGGGGCTGGGGTGTACATTCAGTACCCAAATGGAAAATGGCAGGCAGAGGCAGTACCAACAGGCCTTCACTGCACAAATTACAGAGCTGAGGTGGAAGCCCTGGTCTGCGCTGCAAACACCCTTAGTGGCACTGCAGACCCTGATGCCCAGATTGTCTTCCTGACTGATGCCATGTCTGTCCTTGAGGCAGCAACAGCAAGCCAACTGCCACGTCTACAAGAGGTACTGCAAAACATGGCTGACTGATGGCATCACCTTTGCTCAGTGCAGTGGCGTAGCGATGGGTACGAAAATGGGACCCAGCTATGCTTGCCTCTTCATGGGATTCCTTGAGCAACAAATACTTCAGAAATACACCGGGCCTGTCACTGAGATATATAAACACTACATCAATGACGGAATAAGAGCTATAAACATGACCCAAGTTGAACTTTTGGAATTCATTCACTTTATGCAGAACTTCCACCCATCAATCAAGTTCACATACGTGTTCCAGGAAGAAGAAGAATCAAGTTCACATACAATATCTCAGCTACCTCAGTCAACTTTCTGGACTTGAACATTCGTATTGACTGCGGAATGTTGAAAACATCAATCCATTACAAACCTACTGAATCGCATTCCTACCTTGACTACCGCTCATCGCATAACCCCAAAACTAAGAACAGCATCCCATATTCGTTGTTTTGGCTGAAAAGAATCTGTTCTGAAGATTCAGACTTTGATGTTAAATCCAAAGAAATGGCTGGATTTTTCATCGACAGACATTATCCACATGCAGTTCAAGGATCTCTTCAAAATGTACAAAAACTCACGCATGAGATTTCCGAGGAGTCTGTGCCCTTCCTCGACATCCGAATATCCACCAAAGCCGACTCTGACAAACTCCATACTACCGTCCATTACAAGCCCACCGACGCCCACACTTACCTGCAGTTTTCATCAAGCCATCCTGCCGCCACCAAAAACGGTATCCCATTCTCCCAATTTCTGCGACTCCGTCGGATCTGCAGCAGCGACGACGACTTCACCAACCAGACCCAAACCATGGCCACTTTCTTCTCACACCAGGGATACCCCCAAGACATCGTCAACACCGCTCGTTCTAAGGCTGAGGCCACAAGCAGAAGTGAAGCTTTGAGGGAGAAAACTCACAGTGCTGCAGAGGACCGGCCGGTCCTGTGTATCACGTATCATCCTCACAACATCCCCATCAAAAACATTCTCCTCAGGAACTTCCACATCATTCAGAATGACACAGTATTGAAAGACATATTTCCTGAGCCTCCGCTGGTCGCTTACAAACGTGACACTAACCTAAGCGATCATCTTGTTCACAGTTCACTTCGCGCATCTAACACCTTTCCACCTGGCACACACCCTTGTCAGCAACCACACTGCAAAGCATGTCCGTACATCAACACATCCCCCGTCATCACCGGACCCCTGTCATCTTTTCATGTCCACCGATCATTCACATGCCAGTCATCGGATATTGTCTATGTCATCTCATGTTCTCACTGCCCAAAGATGTTGTATGTGGGGGAGACATACCGTACACTCCCTGAACGCTGCGAGGAGCATGTTCGTTCGATCCGCCTCGGATACAACAACCAGGTTGGACGTCATTTCAACGAACCGCCTCATAGCCTCACACATTTCTGCATACGCATCCTTTGGCAAAATACATCCCACTTCATCCGCCGCAAAATGACAGAATCCTTTTTCGCGGACAGGCTTGGCACTTACCATCCGCGCGGCTTGAACATTCGCCCCTAGGGATGTATGCTCGGCCTGATGGGTAGTTGGTGCCAGGCTTGACCTCACTGTTGATACTGGATGCTACCTTTGAGTGTGTGTGTATGTGTGTGTGTGTGTGTGTGTGTGTGTGTGTGTGTGTGTGTGTGTGTGTGTGTGTGTGTGTGCATGTGCGTGAGCTGCAGTAGGAACGAGTGAATGCGAATGTATGCAGTGACGTGTATGTATATAGACGTAAGTTTTGTGCTACGTGTTTTGTGCATGTGTATTTGCGTCATTATGTGTGTGTGTGTGTGTGTTTTTTTTTTTTTTTTTTTTTTTTTTTTTTTTTACGTCATTCTAAATTCTCTCTATACAGGATGACGTCTTTTCTTTCTGGTGTTCTTTTCTGTTCTACGTTTGTTTCCATGTCACCTGAGGAAGGATCTTTGATCCGAAACGTCGTTATTTGTTTCTATTTTAAAGGGTTTTCTACCACTATCTTCTGTTTTTCTTTCACGTGAAACCCTAGCGGCAACAGTTTTAGTACAAAAACTTAGTCATGAGAAAACGTACAGACTAAACCCACAGCGGATAGTGACAGGCCAATCGTCACCATGACCTACCATCCCCACATCAATCTGGTACAGAACCTTGATGAACTCCTTTCAAGTTTGCCTGGCTATTGTTGTATTTATACAGATGTGTCAAAGTCTGAGGGTGGGAGAGTAGCTGCGGCTGCAGTGTCTTCTCACCATCCTAGACGCCCATTTAAGCTCCACCTCCCTGACCATTCATCTGTATTTAGTGCAGAACTGCCTGCAGTTCTGCTGGCACTCAGGCATGCCTATCAGTCTAGGGAAAGGAACTCCTGATTCTGTCTAACTCTCTTTCTGCCCTGCAGGCCCTTCACGGCGCGGGAACAGACCACCCCCTGCTGGTGCAGATTAGAGAGCTTTAAGCGGATTTGATGAAGGAATATTATGACATCATTTTTATTTGGTTCCCAGGGCATGTGGGCATCGAAGGCAACAGGATCGCAGATTCTGCTGCCAACGATGCCCGCAATGACCCTGTCCCTAACACACAGACTGTTCATAGTGATTTTATACCTGTGATTAGTGTGTACATAGCCCACGAGTGGCAGTCCGAGTGGGACAAAGAGGAAGCGGACAAGCTACATGAAGCTCTTCCTACAGTGTCCGACAGTCTACCTTATCGCTGCGGCAGCCGCCGTAAGGAGACTGTCCTTACTTGGCCCCACATTGGGCACACGTATGTTACGCACTCTTATAAAACAGGATGAGCGTCCATGGTGTTATGCCTGTGACAAGCAGATTTTCTGTTCGACACTTTTTGCTATCTTGTGCCAATCTAATTGACACAAGATATAAACACTTCACAGCAGACTCCTTGAAGGTTTTGTTCCGGGATGTTCCCCTGGGACAAAATCTTCAGTTTCTTGAGAGAATGCAATATTTTTTAACAAGATCTGAGCATTCATAGACTATGTGAATTTCATTATTTTGACCTTTTTGAGAGTCTGTAGACATTTCTTTTAGAAGAATTTTACGAACAACTGGACAACATCATCAAGAAAACACCTAAGAAAGACATTCTGACTGTCCTCGGTGACTGGAATGCAAAGATCGGCCCTGACGCCTACCAACAATGGGCAGGAACAGCTGGCAAGTTTGGCCTTGGAGAAACAAACGACAGAGGCCTGCGACTTTTAGAGTTCGCACAGAGTCACCGTCTCACCATTGCTAATACCCTCCATCCACACAAGAAGTCAAGAACAGTGACATGGCAATCGCCAGGAGGCCTGGTCCATAACCAGATTGACTTCATCTTGCTGCCTCGACGATTCAAATCCAGCGTTAACAAAGCACAAACGAGGTCCTTTCCTGGCGCTGATATTGGCAGCGACCACAACCTCGTCCTTACTAGCCTCAAGTTGAAGCTGGCATTGAAACGAGATAGCAAGAGCCCTCGCATCAGATTCGACCTCCAGAAGCTAAAAGACCCGGAAGTAGAAGAGCTCTTCCAAGCCCAGGTGGGAGGCAGATTTGCAGCCTTGGCTACTTTGGACTGTGACGTAGACACCCTTGCTGGAAATATAAAAGAGGTGTTACTTTCTACAGCAGAAGAAGTGCTGGGGAAGCAGAGGAAGCGCAAACAGCCCTGGGTCACCGATGACATCCTCGATCTCTGTGATGAGAGGAGAGCCTGGAAGAAAAAGAGAGGCCAAGACCTCACATCAGCAAACAAGTACAGACTTGTCAACAAGAAGATCAGGAAGAGGATGAAAGAAGCCAAAGA
>BTPG01000003.1:124740161-124862661 GCA_036245525.1 Semisulcospira habei | reverse complement strand
GTCCATTCACCTGTATTTGCCTTTTTTAAACTCTCCCTACTGTCTGCACTGCCTGTAGCTCTTGATATTGGATGTGTGTTGCTAAATGGTCTTAGCTTTATTTAGGCCCCATGTGTTAGGTTTATTTAATGTGTTTGACCGGCTGGCGACATACATTCAATGTTCTGTTTAGTTGGTTGTTTTTTTTTTCACAAGCAGTGCAGGCACGTCCTGAGAAAGCCTTGTTGCTGTCGGGACGTTAAGCAATGTACAATCAATCTATTCTTTCGGTCGCGCAGAGCGGAATTCACTTCATTATGACACGCTAAGTTTAGTCCAGAACGTTCTAGAAAGGTCGCACTGTCTAGTGACCTCATTTGTGTGACGTCGGTAAATTAGCGACATTTCGCAAAAAGTTGTTTACTGTGCGCATGAAGCTGTCAGCTGTTTTCTTGTGTTTTGTGAGAGATAGTGAATCTTCTAGAAAGTGTAGGCTAGGTCGTGAAACGGTCTACCATACTATTATGTGACGTCTTTATATATAAGGATTTGGAGCTGAAGTGAGCAGCCAAATTTGTGTAGCCTATTGTAGTTTTCTAGAAAGTTCGTTTTTTTATTAATATTTTTGAGTTCCGGTTACGTAGACTATTTTAATTGGTTACGTTGAATGATTTTCTTGGATTATTCTAGAAAGTGTCTTACTATATAACGTTGGTGCTAGGAGAGCGCATATATACATTGTCTTGCATTTGTCAGTTGTAGAGACACACAGTTATCGTAGGTACGTGGCCCGTATAGGGTGTACATTGTGAGAGATACAGCGTAACAGTATGGTCTACGTTGTAGAGAGACTTTGTGTCGACAGTGTGGATATTTGCAGAAGAGACTTTGTATCAGTGTTGGTGCATTTGGAACTGCATTGTGAGGAGATCGCATCGCTGAATTAAAATATTGTTGGAACTGTTACTCCAGTATTGTCTACATCCTTAAGCCACGTGTGACGGATTGCAGCTGAATGAAGTTTATTTAAAAGAACCTTACATGCGTGCGTCTGGTGTGTTTATCATACTACGACTACAACTCCACCACTTAACATATTGGCACCTCCTACAGGACTTCTTCAGTTGGTTCAGTGGAAAGGGTAGCAGGAGAAAACAGCCAGCAGTGAAACGCAGAGATGGTGACATCGGAGATGGAGACATTCCTGAAAATTGGAAAGGAATGTGGACTCGAAGGAGCTCAACTCCTCGAGTTCGTAAAGGAGAGAGAGGAGAAAGAAGAAAAGAGATGAGAGAGAAAAGAAAAAGAGACACTGGAGAGAGAAAGAGAAAAGCGACTAGAAGAAGAAGAGAGACTGGAGAAAGAAGAAAAGAAACGAGAGAAAGAAGAAAAGGAGAGATTGGAGAGAGAGGAGAGAGAAGAGAAGAGACGAGAGAGAGATGAAAAGGAGAGATTGGAAAGAGCTAAAGAGCGTGAAATCAGGAAACTCGAAATCCAAGCAGAAGAAGCAGAGAAACAGCGAAAAGAGGCAGAGAGGCAGCGTCAACACGAAATTCATCTAAAGCAGATGGAGATAGTCACAGAGCCAGAGAGCTTCTGAAGCAACAGCATTAGCCAGCAGAGAGCAAACAGCCCGTGCGCCAAAGCTACCACCTTTCGCAGAAAATTCAGATAAGATGGACGCTTTAGAGCGATTCGAGCGCTTCGCAAGCAGTAATAACTGGAAACAAGAGACTTGGGCTCTCAAACTGAGTGCACTTCTAACTGGCAAAGCACTTGAATTTTACACCCGCTTACCAAGAGAACAAGCCGAAGATTATACACAGTTGAAAACCGCCTTGCTGAGACAGTACGACTTCACTGAAGAGGGTTACAGGCGACGATTTCGGAGAAGGAGAAACACCCGGCCTATTCATTGAGAGAATCAGGAGCTACCTAGAGAAATGGATAGAGCTGGCTGATTTAAACAAAGAGTACCAGGACCTGTGTGACCTCATCATCAAAGAGCAAGTCCTCAACGCATGTTCTAAGGACCTGGCCGCCCACCTCAGAGAGCAAAAAGACCAGTCCCTAAAGGCCCTGGCCGACTTCGCTCAAAGATACCTTGATGCTCACAACATGAAGTCCGGGTCCAGTAAGCCGCAGCTTGTGTCTGCACCAGCAGAGGAAATCCACAATGTCAGAGAGACTCCGAAATACAAGCCGGTGGAGAACCTGACATGTTTCCTCTGTGGAAAGAAAGGTCACAAAGCGATACAGTGTCCTTCTAAAGACGTTCCCCGAGGCGACAACATCAGAAGATCCAACCAAGATCGCGGGATAGCAGGCAGAAGCAGTACTACGTCTCAACACAGAGCTGCTACTGTATTAGCCAATGATGTGACGTCATCCAGTGACTTTGAGTATAGAGAAAGGCAGGTGACACCGGAGCTGATTGAATCTTTCAGAAAGAATGGATGCATCCCAGTAGGAGATGGGGCTACATTCTTACCAGTCTCAAACATCGCGCTGCCTGAGAATGAAGTGCCGAATATGCCGGTAGTGTCAGGATTCGTCGGCGACACACCAGTGAGAGTGCTGAGGGACACCGGTTGTAACTGGATCATCGTGAGAGAGAATTTAGTAGCTGAAGAGCAGAAGCTACATGAGTGGACAACCCTCGTCTTGGCCGATGGAAGTGGGAGAGTCACCCCCTTGCCAAGGTCAGTGTCAACACCCCGTATCTAACAGGAGAGGTGAGGGCGTTGTGCGTGAAGACACCAGTCTACGACCTTATCATTGGAAATGTTAACAGTGCCAGAAACCCAGACGATCCAGATCCAAAGTGGAAACCTGAAACCTGTGCAGTTACTACGAGAGGTCAGGAAGAGAAGAGCCACCATACCATCCCTCTAAACCTGACTGACAACACACAAGCAGTAACAATGATTAGAGACACGTTAGAGGAAGAGAAGCACAAGGCGCTGGAGCAACTGCAAAACCAAGTAGTCGCGACTGTGGCCAGAGAGCGAGATGAGCGGGAGGTGGAACAGCGAGCAGCCATCGACCACCTGCAGCAAAAACAGGCGCATACGTTGGACAGTCAGCAATACGATGCTGAGCGCCGCCACAATGATCAAATTGGATCGCCAAAAAGCCAGGTGATCGAGGGTCACGAGCGAAACGGAGCTCCTCTGAGTCAGGAGATGTCAGAGCTGCAGGAGGAGAAGGAGAGGAAGAATCAGGAGACGTTAAGCGTCCAGTCTTCGGAGTTCGAGCATCGAATTGCGCCCGACTCAGAGACTGCGGATATTGTCCAGCATGAGGTTGGTCCGAAATCGAACGAGCCGCTTTGTAACGAGCCATGTCGTTGGTTTCGCAACACGAGAGAGGGACTGATGGAGAGTGTTGGGGGGACGCCGGACGTGGTAGTCGTCGGTGATTCCAGTTCGCCGGTGGGCATCGTAAGAGAACAGGAGAGATCCGGTTTGGGGTGTACGGATTGGCATGGACAACGGTGTTTGACCCAGGACCGGTGACCCTTGAACTGTGTGAACTGTGAACTGTAACTTGTGATTTAGTGTTGTTCCAGGTGAACTTTTATTTTGACTTTCGTTTTATCAAGGGTTCGCAGAACTTAGGAGCAGTTTACCATGAGCAGAGCAGTTTGAATGAACATTTCTGTGTCCAGAGAGAGATGAAAATAGGAGAGTTCAAGCCCATCCATTTAAGAATCAATTGATTTATTTGATCCTTTCCGTAAATAAACAAACGCACTTGACCAAATACCTTCAACAGCTTTATCTGCCCAGTCAGGCCACCCGGCCCCTTGGAAACAATGGCTAGTTAAAATATCAATGCTGTCACAGTTAGCGTTCCTGAGAAATAACGACTACATCCTGTACACGCCACCCACCCCCCTAACCCCACACCCCACCCCCCACCAACCTCGCACACACACACACATACCCACCCCCCCTACCCCCACACCCCATCCCCCACCAACCTCGCACACACACACACACACACAAGCACACACAAACATATTAGGTCAAATTATTCCGTTCTGTGTCAATTACCCACCCGGGTCTGCCCTGGGGGACTTGGGTGGGGTTAGGTATTTTTTAGTTCCCAGGGTCACCCTGGTCAGCCCCACAGGGTGGGTTTTTCTCTCTATTCTGGGGCATTTGTTTCTGTCTACCCTTTGTCCATTCACCTGTATTTGCCTTTTTAAAACTCTCCCTACTGTCTGCACTGCCTGTAGCTCTTGATATTGGATGTGTGTTGCTAAATGGTCTTAGCTTTATTTAGGCCCCATGTGTTAGGTTTATTTAATGTATTTGACCGGCTGGCGACATACATTCAATGTTCTGTTTATTTTTTTTCACAAGCAGTGCAGGCACGTCCTGAGAAAGCCTTGTTGCTGTCGGGACGTTAAGCAATGTACAATCCGTTCTGTGTCAACGCTTCAAATTTATGTCACTAAGCCACTAGGACAGATTTTTAATGTGGTACAAACATTAAAAATAGTGTTTTTTTTCCAAATATGGAGCACCAAGTCGTTCCTAAAATTAATAAAACTCTCCAAGTGAGGAGTTGTGTGGAGAAAAAATAATTTTGTTTCGACGTCTGTGTGAAGAAAAAGTTTTCACTCCACTCATCGTGACTGCTGCGAAGCATTAAAAATAAAAGACAAAACCCATAACTCTACTCCCAGTGAGAGACCTCAGTGATTCAAGTCACTATACACCCACCCTGTTTTAGGAGTGTTTTTAGATCACCAACTCACGCGAGGAGAAAATTGGGTGTGAGTGGTTAGTTTGAAACCGGATCACGGACATCTGGTGGTTGTGTGCATTTATTGCCTTGTTTACCCAACCAGAGCAGGAAGATAATCAAGCCAGACAAGCTTTTGCATAGTCATTATTATAACGCTTGCGGTGTGTGTGAGTTTTTGCGTCCCTTTCATAACCAGAAAGCTTGAAATTGGTAGTGAAACGGTTTCCTGTTTATGCTCAGTGGGGACGACCCTGTACAATAGGCCTTTTATTTTCAGTTTAGTCTGAGTTTAAGCACAAGCGTGACGTGCCTGCTAACATGTTCGGATTTTATTGTGATTTGGTGCATTTCTGATTCAAAATGAAGGATTAAAACCAAAACAACTCAAAAGCTAAGTGATATTTTAATACACCTGAGCACTTAGTCGGCACTCTTGTATGTTTAACTGTGCATCATAAATCAGATATAGATATATATTTATTTTTCCATCAGTTTCAGTCTTTTTCTGTATCTGAATTGTAATCCCATCACTGCCGTTTTCGATAGTACGGCCAGACCCGTGAAGAAAGTCTTCATCCGTAGAACGCAGATCTAGCCATAATGCTGGTATCCCATCATTCCCGACGCAAAGACTTGATTTGGGCGTCCTTCGATTGTACAGGATAAATGTGTAATTTTCGGATTATAAAATTTTTCTGAATCTCGTTGATATGGAGCCTCTGGTTCAACAAATAACATAAAAATGCCTTTCAGTGACCTGGCGGGCGTGTTTAGGTTGATGTTCCAAATCTGGTCACTTTTGTTTTTATTAATCAAACTGTGTCTTATCACACGGTCATAATAAATCGGCAGTCTTTACTGATATTGATTTTGTATGAGTCTAGCTAGTTCAGTGTGTGTGACAATTTCATATTCCAAAGAGATGTTAGAAATCTTATATCTTGCGTCTGTGCCAGTTGATTTGATAACTTTGGAGTAGTCATTAAAGATTAGTTCAAATCAGGTCATTCAGTGCTCCTTGGTAATAAGGCAAATGCGCTGTTAGGATTTCAAATTCAAGTGCAATGCAAAACCTATTTCCATATGTTTCTGCAATTATAACATCCTTGGCTTCTGTTGTTGTTTTGTCTCCGGCATTGATTCGAATTTTCATAATGCTATCTGACTGTATGCCTTGATAAATACGATCCTCTCGTTCTTCCCGTGTAAGCCACAAATCTTTGTAACAGTAGAACACATCAGAATCGTCAAGACTAAACACTTCCTGTCCTTCAAGTTTAACTTTAATATTCTTAATAATTGCTCTGCCTAGGTTGTTAACTAGTGTTCTTTTGTCATCTGTGTCTGATGAAAGTTCGATATTAAATGCAAGGCGTGCAGTACCAGGAACAATAACGTCACTGGGGCCTAGGTTAGGAAACTTGACAGTAAGGGTTTGGTTTGGATCTATAGTACTAGGATTGTTAGTGATGACAATTGATTGTCTAATGCCCTTAACACCAAAATGTTCACGTAGTTTTCTGTATGGGTCTAACTTTGATCCGTAGGACTGTGTCATTTTTATGCGCAATAAAAAATATTTAATTAATAAAACAATGGCAGCGGGAGGATTTAGCCATGAAGATTTTGAAATGGATGACATGAATGTCTCCGATACTAGTGTTACAGATATGACTGGAATGGTAAATACTTCTAATATATATCACGAACTGTTAAAAAGCAAAATAATCTCGTTTTATGATAGTGTTGGTGACCGCCCAGATGTAATAGATCCTAATCAGTTTGATCTTGATAAAGACCTGCACTTATTTGTAAAAACAGTTGACAAAGGTAAAGTATATCTAACCCATAAAGACAACCATGCTGAGTTTAGAAAATTAAGTACAATCAAAAAAGATATCGGTGGAGATAAAACACTGCAGCGTTACCTTGGTATTGGTAGTAAGAAGTTACCGCCTCGACTTGCTAGTACCCTTCATGACGTACAAACAAGGTTGCCAACTAGACAAGAAATTGAAATGGCAGCAGTAACAAGCCTGCCAGAAATAGCAAACACAGTAATACAAGAAACTTCATTTACAGAAGGGCAAATAAATGAGGCTATGAAAACAATGGGTGACTCTCCTTTGACAATGCGGGAGATAGTGGGCTTGGATAAAACACTGCAGACAATCAGAGGTGAGCTTGTGAATAATGTAGCCAAACTAGGGGAGCTTGATAATCACATAGAAAGAGAAAAAGAAAAACTAGCCAAAGCTGATGATGAGAATTATGACACAGAAATGAAAGAAAGACTACAACACAGATTAAATGATTTGCAGATAGAAAGATCAGCATGACTAGAAGTGATTAAATAGGAAAAGAAAAACTAAAAACACAGATTAACAGAATTAGAGAAACTATTCAGAAAATACTTCACGAAGACACAACTTTGGCTGAGAGTTTGAAAACACTTTTCAGAGAGCAGGGAGTTTAATTACTGCTCTTGGATTTATTATCAGTACTGTTGTGTTAGCTGTAACGGGAGGACCAGGGGGCAGCGCTCCGGCCCCACCAGCACCACCAACTGATCCAAAAGATTTACAGTCATGGGTAAAGAAACAATTGTCTCATATATCAGACTTACTTAAGAAATTAGCTCTGAAAGCGATGGATGCTTTACCTGGCATTTTAGGCTCACTTGTCAGTTGGATGATAAATACTGCAGCGAAGGTAGTTGGCTTTATGGCAGAACATGTGTGGGTCTTTTTGGTGACAGTAGGAGGGTTAATGGTAGGTTATTTAATGAAACGGGTAAAGAAGTAATATTCCTAATCCAGTGAGACCTATTGTCAATGCTGTTCTCTCGGAATCATGTGTGGAGTCAGGGGACTGAAGTATTACAGCTTGCCTTACTACCGGGGCAGGGGAAGTAACCGCCTGTAATGGTTTTAACAACTGTACATGTGCAGTTGTTCCTCCTAAGTTTACAGATTGATTGAGACCGAGTTTTTGACCAACACCTGCAACTATTATTTCATTATTATAATTTGTTATTGTTCCCATTTGGAGTTGAAGATCAGACGGCAACATGTATAACCCGATGCCAACTACAAAGTCAACTTTTGATCTCGCATATCTGAGAACGTCTTGATAGCGCTGTATGCTTGACGGGAGATCAACTGTTGAGTTAATTGAATCTTCCAGGTTTGCAAGAAACTGTTTTTGAGATTCAAACTTTCCATTTAAAATATTCGATTTTGTTAATGATTGTGCACCTAGTAAACACCAGACATATGTTCTGATAGACTCATTTACGTGCTCCACTCCCGCTTGAGTAAACCCGTCACTCCTGTCCAAGATAAATGTGGTCCAGGCATTAGACTGTTTCTGTTCTATTGATCCTAACCATACTTGTGATTTTGATGAGAATGAAGTGTAACCAGGGTAATAATCTTGTGGGTATTGTCTGTGACTCATAGCGTAATACAATGTACCCATGCCTTTGTGATCATCAAGTTTTTGTGTGAAGTCATACCCGGCACGGGGGCTTATGTTAAACTCATTACAAATCCGTTCAAACGCTTTCATATCCATGGGGGTTGTTATACCTGATGAAACTAGATTCAGTTGGTAGTGGGGTATGCAGTTCTGACAGTATTCTTCTAAGCTGGTAATAAGTGTGGAAACGATAGACAGACTTAATCAGTTTGTTTGGGTGATTCAAGTGGTCTGTAAAAGAAATGCCGCATCCTGTAGTACTACACAGTATAGCAAAGTTGAGTTGGTTTTGAAACATCTGTAGTGGACTTGAAGACCACTTTCTTGCAGTAGCATCGTCTGTTATTGGAGGGTTTAGGTAATGATCAAAAGGGTTGGGTACTTTGACTTGAAATAAATCTTGTTCGCTTACAGCTATGTCGAGTTGATTTAGTTGAATTATTTTCTGTTCATAAGTAGGGGCGACATTATATTTGGCATCCACGTTAAATTGAAATGCGTTTGTAGTGGTAATGGTTGGTGATTTAAATTCCATCCTTTTTTTATGAGATAATAAATATGTTTTACCTATTACCTTAACAAATCTTGACACAAGCAAACCAGTGTGGTTAACTAATGGGATTGATAATCGTGATGGTAGCAAGGCCGTAGCTATCCATGAAATGTTTTATACAGTAAAGTGGTTTAATGTAACAGATGATAACAATTATTCTGTAAGTGGAACTCTTGATGGTTTAGAAAAGGGTGATATTTTACGAGCTGGATATTATGACTTTTGTACTTTAGCTGAATGGCTTCAAAATGAATTTAAAATTAAAGCAACTTTAAACCCAGCTAATTTACTTGTTACAATTGATTTTCCGAAAAGTGGTCAGTTTTCTTTATCAATTAGTCTTTTATTATTACTTGGTTTTTTAGGTAAAAAAATAACATATCCAGATGAAGATTGGTCACAATCAGATGGACGTCTACTATCACCAAAAAAATTAAGAATAACTGGCAGATATCCTGTTCATTTGTCAGTACACACAGTGCTAAATGTTTATTTGAAAGAACTGAACACTACTGAAAATGTTCACAATGGAAAGCCTTCATCTTTGTTGAAATGTGTGTCGACTGGAACTGCCCCATATTGTGAAAGTGTGGTTGCTAGATTTCCTAATTTGCAGTTTAAAAAATTAGGTTCCAGTTTCTTTGAATCACTGTGTTTATCTGTAACTAATCAGGATGGTAAACCAGTTCAGATGCATGATTTTACTGTTGTGTTGGAAGTGAAATAAATTTTATTTTTGCTAAAATAAAAAATGAGCGGTCTTGGTCCAAAGCCGAGAATTGTTCCAGTTGCATGTCCATCAATAGAGTTAAAAGATTTGGTTGACGTGCAAGATTTTGATAAAGAAGGTGAGGTAGGAGAGGTGTATGGCCTTGAACTTGTTTCCGTTGGATTGTACAAACGAAAGGCAATTGAAGATGTAAAAGATGGCGCGTTTCCTAAACTTAGTCAACTTCGTGATGTTACTGTTCCTACTCCTGTAAGTAATGTGCTCTACAGCTGAAAACATGTGGGTAATAAGTGGGTAATTATTCCTACCCCTGTTCCGCTTGCACCTATTCCCATTGTATGGGACATAATGTTTGTTTTTATCAGTCCTTATGTTTATTTTACTGATGAAGGTGCCTTAGTATTTAGAAAAGTTGTTAACTCTGAGCCAATGCTTGTAAGTCTTGTGCCAAGCTATTCCGAAACCAATAGCAGAGAAAAACTAAAACTTCAAGAGTGTGGGAAACGAAGTATTTTCTTACAAATAGAAAGGGTAGAACAGATACTTCTATTTCGTTCCTTACAAATAGAAAGGGTAGAACAGATACTTCTATTTCGTTCGTACCAGCAAATTTTACCATAGATAGAGAAGCGACAATAGTTTTTGAAATTCTCATGAGATCTGTGGAAGCTGTGAAAGAAGCAGATATCGCACAGGGAATCAAACTTACATGGGATAGCTCAGTAGCAGAGTCAACAAAGGTTGTTATTGCTATTAGAAAAATCAATACAGATTTTGAAGTTTTGAGTAGTGTCCCTGCTGTTAAGGTAGTGATTGATAAAACAACTCTAGTTTATCTAAGTTTCATAAACCTGGAACACATAGATCTTGTTTCATTTTATTATGCTAGCAAATTGTATACCTTTGAAGAGTTGCAAAATAAATTAGAAGATTAAAAAAATATTTGCCATAAAAAAAATGCCACCACTGTATCCGCAAATACCGCCTGAGCCGCTTGATCTTATTGTTCCAGATAAAACATTACAGGCAGACTCATTCCGTTTAATGAATATTACAGAAGCATTGAAGTATTTGGAAGGAGAACAAGCAAAATACTCCCGGTGCAAAAGACGATATAAAACGGTTTTCAATTCTGTACACAACACTTCAATGGCCGTGGGTGTGGTTTCAGCCGGATTATCTGTAGGAGGTATAGCTCTGTTTGCCACTGGAGTGGGAAGTGTCATAGGAATTGCTATTGAAGGTGTTGGCCTTGTCACAAGCCTGGTATGGAAGCCCTTAACAAAAGATTTTATACAAAGTTGCAGAAGCATGAAGCCTTGAGTACGCTCGCAGCAGCTAAGCTGAGCAGTATGAAACTTATTATCAGTAAATCTTTGGAAGATAATAAAATTGATGATCACGAATTTAAGAGAGTCCAGGATGATTTGGCCAATTACAAACAACAAAAATCTGAAATACAGAATAAGATGCGTAATCAACCCGTGAACGTTGAAGAGCTAAAGAAATCTTTTTTAGAGGAAGGAAAAAAAATAGGCGTAGAAGAAACTATGAAAAAGGTTCAAGGATTTTTAGGCAAGTAAAGATCAATTGTTCATTAAATTTGTCATACTCTTCGCAAAGAGATGTCATGCCTGCTCATTTGACGCCATCAGCTCCACCACCAGAGTACTAAAAAATGTTTTCTTGTTGTCCTTGTAACTTGAGAAATCTGTCCGAGTGTCTTATTGTCTGGAGTCAAGAACTTATAAGAACTTATGATAAGACATTTATAAGTTCTTATTTTAAGTCACTTATAAGAACTTGTGACAACTAACTTCAAAGTTAACGTCAGTCACTTGTAAGTTGTAGGTAACTTTGAAATTAGTTATCAAGTGAGATCATAAGTTATTCACAAAGCTGTGTTCTTTTTTTTTTTCATTATAAAATGAACCAAGACGAATTACTTCTTCTAAGCGATATCTGTGCTGTAGAGAACAAAAACTTAGACTGTAAAAAACAACGCCTTCTCTCTGTAGTTGTTTCTGGAAAATCAAAAGCTTTTCTCGGTAAACAATACATGACAGAAGACATAGAATCCCTCACCGCTGACGAGCTAATCAAACTTCATGCTAAATATGAAAATCACATTGCTTCACTAATAACACGTGATTTGAGTCGATCTCTTGTCTGCCTATACACAAAAGCTGTGAGTCACTTCCTGCCTGTTGATAGTGACAGTCTATCACACGATTTAGAAAGCAACCCCATAGTTTCAAGTTCAATTTGGCAAATTAGCATGCCTTATGTTTTACAAGTTTGGCAATTACCTTGCACCTGTGGTAACCTTGCTCGTTACTGGGATTCATATCAATTTTTCTAAAATAAATTTTAAATTAGAAGAAAATGGACGAGACCCAGACGACTCCACAACAGAGTCCTGTCTTGACACAGGTTCAAACAGTGACTAAGAAAAAAAGCCCAGGTCGAATAGAGGCTGGAAAAAGATTAGCTGAATATAACAGACAAAAAAATTACAGCTTCAGACATTAATAGAAAAGACTGACACACCATCAACAGCACCAGTGTCACTACCGTCAGGACCAACACACCCCCCACAAAGTGAGAGACAAACAACTGAGTCTAAACCTGAAACAACAAAATATATAGTTGCTGGATTTGTTGTCGGATTTGGTTACATAGGTTACCAATTATACAAAAAATACAAACCACAGACTCAAACAGTGTCCAAAAAAATCAAGCACTCCAAAAATAAAAGAAGTAGTCGCCACATTACCAGCAACACCCAAAGCCGTGGACCCATTTTACATGCAGTAAATAAATTTATTATTTTAATTTTTGTGGAATAAGAAAATGAGCGACACAAAGAACATAATGAACCTCGTCTATCACTCTGCAGTAATAAGCGGGCTAACAGTTGCTTATTCTATGCTGGGAAAAAGTCTTCTCAAAATGAAATCAGCAGACTTGAGTAGATTAGACTTCGAAGACAGTGCTAAGCTAGTAGCAGTTGTCACAGCATCGATTGCCACAAAAGACTTTTTTGTCAAGCAAGGAATTATTCCAGAAAATGTTTCTATGTAAATAAAAAATATGGCAACTATAGCTATTATGATTGGTGGGGCCATTGTTAACGCACTTGCATTTAGTGGTTCAAACTATCTCTTTTCAAAAATGGGTAGAGAGGAATCAGCAGAAGAAATGAAGTGTCACAATGAGGCATCTGAAAAACTGGCACAAGCGCAACAAGATTATGAGAAGCAGAGAATTGAGAAGCTTGATTTCATCAATGAAAAACTCAGGCTTGAAGGTCACGCACAGCATACATTTTCTAATGTCGATGACGCGATCAAAGAATATTTTCTTGTTACTGGCGAAGACATGACCATCCCGCGACCAAAACTTAGTGACTACTACCAGCCAAGCCCAGAACAAAGAAATGGAGAAATAATATTTGTTCTAGTAGGAATGACATTTGTATATTTTACAGGAGTTTTTATTGCTAGAAGTAATGACAGACGTCGGAGCTAAACTATCAAAAATATATTACTCCCCTATTGGCAACTGGAAAGGAAATACTGCAATAGAAAAATTACATGCGGCTGTGGGTGGGATGTTACACTAGACCAAATAAAACAGTGGCTACAAAAGCAGGCAATTTGGCAAATATATCTTCCTGCTCCAAGAAAAATAACAAGACCTCATTTTGTAAACACTATCCCTAATGACACCCAACAAATGGACCTCCTGTTCCTACCACACGATACAATAAGAAAGAAACGATACAAGTATGCATTAACTGTTGTCGACATAGCTTCAAGGTATAAGGATGCCGAACCCATAACTGACAAAAATGCTGTAACAGTGGCCACTGCGTTAACAAAGATATATAGTCGTGGTCCTTTAAAATTTCCCAGGCTTGTGCAAGTCGATGACGGATCTGAATTTAAAGGCGCTGTTAATCAGCTATTTGCAAAGCATGGCATACTGGTTAGACAAGGCATACCAGGCGTGCACAGATCACAGGCAATTGTTGAGAACTTTAACAAGCAATTATCGGAGAGACTTTTCAGCTATCAGTATTCTAAGGAACTCATGCATGATGCACGTAACACTGAGTGGGTTAAGAGATTCTTGGCTTGACTTCGCGAACGAAGATTTTATAGGAGTTGCCCACGACGTCTGCAGGCTTGTTCGTGGCTGCGGAGGCCAATCCGAGACAGGCAGGTTCGACCGCAGTGGCTGCAGGGGAAGGTATGGCCAGGGTTCTGAGCTGCGGCATCTCTGTTTTTTCTCCTGAGCCGCTTGTCCTTAAGGCTAGCTCTGCGAGAGTCCTCAAAGGAGACAGCTGCCTTGTAAATGGTGGAGCGCCAGGTGTCACGGTCCGCAGCAAGCGAAGACCACTGGTGGTGGTCGATTTGGCAGGCACTAAGTGACTTCTTAAGACAGTCTTTGTATCTCTTCTTTGGTGCCCCTCTGTCACGGTGTCCAGTAGCAAGCTCGCCGAACAGGGTGATCTTTGGTAGGCGATGATCCTCCATCCTGGAGATGTGCCCCGCCCAGCGGAGCTGTGTCCGCAGCAGCAAAGCCTCGATGCTCACAGTTTCAGTAAGAGATTACCATCTGTGATAAAAGCAATGAATAATGAAGGTCACCCTAAACCTGTTGATGCTATTAAATTGAAAACAATACCCTCAGGGTCAGAAATAAAAACAAAAGCACCTGACACAAGCTTGTTTACACAACAGGTGAGATATTTGTATCAACCTGGCGAGGTCGAGAATGACGTCAGGCGCAGGGCAACTGATCCAATTTGGTCTACGTCTGTTCACAATATAAGAAAAATAGTTCCTTCCTTCTGCATCAATTTATTATCTGTATGAGCCCGCCCCAAAGAGGGCATTTGTTAGAGAAGAATTACAGATTATTCCCCCAGACACTGTTACGCATTTTTAACCATTTCATCAACTAATTCATTGATTAGTTCATTGGCTATTTCTTCAGATAACTTAAGTGCATAATGCCCAGGTGCATAAGCCTTTTCCTTAGTGTGAAACACTCGTTTTGTGTCCCCTACTTCTAGAGACTTTTTAAGTGTTTGGATCATTTCAATATTGTGTCTATTTGATCTCAGTGTCTTGTTTGGATAATCAGGCATTAGTTCTCCATCTAATACTTGCTTATAATGTTCATGTCGAATGTCTTTATTTTTTATCGCTGTTTTTTTTTATGCCTTTGGCTTTCGACTGACTGCCCTTCTGGTGCAGTATAGAATACATTTTTGATCTCAATCCAACGTACTCAACAATAGGCACACCATTTAGTTCATCTTTAAACTTTCCAGGCACTTTTTTGTTTTGTGTGCTAAACAGTGGATGATCCTTAGGGTAATCAGACGTGTCATACATATGCAACTCTGTTTTCATGTCTTCATAAAAGTCTTCAGTCTACAGATGTCTATGATCATCGAGTCGGTGTCAGTGTATAGCAGACGGCACTCAGGATACTTTGGTTTAAAGTAATCATAGTAAAATTCAAGCATCAGCAATTTTGATAACTCAAGTATTGCCATACCAATGAATACTGGCTTGTCCAGTTTGACAATCTTTTTTTTGAGTGACACTGCATACAATGATGAATGAAACTCTTTGTACCCTGTGTACTGTGGCTTGCCTGTAAGTTTAATTGCACCCAATTCAGTTGTGACCAGTCTCACATCTTTGCGGTGATGAGGATTTTCCATCGTCTTACCAAAACAGGCATTGTTCATAAGCTTAAAGAAGTCTTTGTCAAATGCAGTGTTGCCGTCCCTCGCACGCAATGTTGTGTTCTTCATTATGTAATCTTTCATGAAAGCACTATGCTCAAATTGAATACCTCTGTGAACTTTCTTTAGTACTAACCCATGTCTGATGTAAAACTGTAACAAGCGATAGTGGCAAACGTAATTGAATTTGTCATTCAGATTTGGCACAAGTTTGGTGTCTTCTTTTTTACCCGTCATACTCATTTTCTCAGCTGCTAATGGATAATCATGTGGTAATCATGTAGGTGGTATGGGTACTCCAGGTCTACTTCAAAGATCCAACCCTTTGCATCATTCCGGTCATGAGTCATAATATAGTTTGTTAACTGTGTTATGTCATACTGTGACAAATCATACAGACAAAAGTTTTTCAAGGGCAATAATTCACACATCGCGAACCCATACAAATTGTTAGCGTCAAGGTATGTAATGAATGACCTTGACCTTGAGGGGTCAAACCCAAGGTCGTCCAGATATTTGTTGTTGGCTCTGGCGTAATTGTTCGCAGCAATACTAATGCCTCCCCTCAGTCCACGTTCCACCATTTCACCCATCATACGATCCGACAACAGGTCTATAAATATCTTGCTGGATTTCAAAAATGCATCCCATGTCATGCCAGGACTAGTTATGTACCAAGCTGGGTCAAGACTGTAGTGTAACAAACCCTTTTCACAATAACTTTCAAATACATCTGCTAGCAAGCAAACATCAGCTTTCAAGTACTGGTCATGGTAATCACCAATCGTTTCACACCCTAGTTTACCCCACGCATCGAGAGCGTGCTGGTAATCAGAGTCAGAAATACCTTTACCATTAAGTGTGGAATAAAAATTTTCTTTTGGTGGCAGTCTCCTTTCTTCAAACACAACCCAGTGATCAATGTATTCGTAGGGGTAGACTCCTTTTTTAATCAAGTCTGGCTCAAAATATTTACTTGTTATTGGAAACTCAGTCAGTCCTTTTGCGAGACTAGCAAGCCCTAAAGACAAATGTTGCATGGAGTCATAAAATGCTAATTTGTTGTCCAGCCTAAAAGTCAAGTATTTCTCAGTTGTCTGGGCAATACAACTAATTTTTTTGTAAGACTCATCCACAGCCTGCATAATAATATGTGAATCATACCCTTTGAGATTGTGGAAAAAGATAGGCAGTTTGTATGCCTTGGGATCTATTTTTAATTTCAAGTTACAATCACCATGGGCAGCACCTCTGTAACGCCCAGTTATGTGGTCATCGTCACGAACTTTATCACCCTTCAGAAGTTGATCACAACCTCCTAAAGGTTGTTCACAAATCCAACACATCACTGCTGTATCAAAATTCTGTTTGTCTTCTTCTGTCATCAAGAAAGGCATCTGACACTTTTCCAAATACTGTACTACCTGACTATACAGTTGTCTCATTTCTGTTAAAAACTCAGCTGCTGTATTTTCACCCCTGTAGATAACAGGTTCTGTATGCTGGCCGTCTGACCTAACAAGAATATATCCGAAAGAACACACCACTTGATCACTCAATTTTACAGTCTTTGGTAATGATTCTGGAACAGGACCCTCATATGGCACAACCAGTGATTCAAAATCAGCATACACTACAAACGGCAGCTTTTGCTGATTAACATAGTTCTTGAAATAAAACTTGCTACCAGGATCTGGATACCTAAGTATTGTTTGAATGTCATCAGCTGACCTACAGTGCAGGGTATGTTTATGTGCCACTTTTATAGAGGAAAACATTTGTAAGCATCTTTTACATACTTCCTGTTTGCCATATGAATTAGTCGTGACATACTCCTAATAATTGTGTAGTGAAAGTTATCACCTGAGCTTATTAGTAACATATCAACATGCTTATCTTCTGACTGACCGTAACCCCACCCGGGTCTGCCCTGGGGGACTTGGGTGGGGTTAGGTACTTTTTAGTGAAAGTTATCACCTGAGCTTATTAGTAACATATCAACATGCTTATCTTCTGACTGACCGTAACCCCACCCGGGTCTGCCCTGGGGGACTTGGGTGGGGTTAGGTACTTTTTAGTTCCCAGGGTCACCCTGGTCAGCCCCACAGGGTGAGTTTTTCTCTCTATTCTGGGGCATGTGTTTCTGTCTACCCGAGGTCCATTCACCTGTATTTGCCTTTTTAAAACTCTCCCTACTGTCTGCGCTGCCTGTAGCTCTTGATATTGGATGTGTGTTGCTAAATGGTCTTAGCTTTATTTAGGCCCCATGTGTTAGGTTTATTTAATGTATTTGACCGGCTGGCGACATACATTCAATGTTCTGTTTAGTTGTTTTTTTTCACAAGCAGTGCAGGCACGTCCTGAGAAAGCCTTGTTGCTGTCGGGACGTTAAGCAATGTACAATCAATCAATCAATCAATCTGACTGACCGTAGGTTGGGGCAATTGGCGACACTCTAATTGGTTGTAACTTGTTCTCAGACTCATTATCCCATACATACACATTCACAGATATCCCAGGATTTAGTTTTTCAAACAGATCAATATCCTCCACCTTAACAGGAAAATCTATGCCACTGAAGTTGAGTTCATTTACAAATTTGGTATAGTTAGATACACGTTCAGGTTTTGTTTTTACAAAATGCAGTTTGGCAAGCACACACCACATGAAACAGAAATTATCTTTATTCTGAACATTGACGACAGCCTTTTTGTCTGCAACCTCAGTTGGTAGGGGCAGCCATGATTTGCCTAAAATAGGATGGTATCTTGACTGCTTCAGTTGCAGTTCATGTACACGGCCTTCATGCCAACCAGATCCCTGCATTTTTGCTCTGTCAATCGCTTAAAGGAAGTCAGACAACAGTCTTTCTCTAAACACTTTTTTCCAATTCCTCTTTTGAATTAACTGTGTGTTGTCTTGTCGAGATATACGAAACAATCACTTCACCATCTACCCTGGTAAATTCTATTTTAGCAACAATCTGAATCTTTACACTACCAGAAAGAAGATTATCTTGTATGACCAAAAAAGACCTTTCTATTGATTCATAAACACTGTAAGTGTTGGATATAGGCAAGTCTGTTGTGTGAAACACGTTTCTTAAGCTTTGGCCATTGTCCGTCATTTTTATTTGACCGACAAAATAATAAATAGGAAAAATTATACCTGTGTAATACCACTTTATTGTCTGTAATCCCGATAATAATAAATATTTAGTTCACTCACCAACAAATCAACCACTTCCCCGGTATGTGTCTTAAGGTCTTGTGCTCATGCTGCAGGTGTAATATCACTTTATTGACAGTAACAAATTCAATATAATCATGTTGTTTACTTAGATGGTAGAATAAAATAAAATCTTGTGTCTTAAGATCAACAGTCTTGTAATTATAACGTGGTGAACTATTAGAATATCCAAAAGTTACATTAAATGCCATGTATATCTTCGTTGGTGTTGAGAGTTTTATCAAAGGCTCAAACAGATGTTTAACTTGTGTTTTTAAGTCATAAAAATGCACAACACCTCTGAAGCTCTCTGTGATATCAAATGCTCGCCCGCTTTGTCTGTCCATCATTTTTTATGGACAAAAACAAAAGGTTAAATTTATTCACTAACCCATACCCTGTGGGCTGATCTGTCTTTAAAATAAGCTTTAGATGCTTAGTCAATTTCAGTTTGTTTTTCACAATGTCTCGTTCATGTTTGTTGGGGATGACATCGTTCTCTCTGAGACAGTCTTCAAAGCTGTCACGATCTTTACAGTAAAACAAACAGATAAACTTTAACTGCTCATGAAAATCTTTCAGTACAGCATTATATTTCTGAGTGAGAATCCATACATTTATGTTTGCATGTCTGCCACTGAAGGCCAGTTCTGCTAGTGTGTTTCTCTTCTTAACAATATCCTTATCTGCAGAGCAGTCATCGACTATGAACAGGATTGGCTGTCCTTCAAATTGCTTGTAAAAATACTGCAGGTAGTCGTTCAGTTTCTTCTCAGGGTCAACTAAGTAAATGTTGTCGTCATTCCAAATGAATGAACGGTTGTGATAAGCTTTGTTGTGTTTGACAGTAGGGCAGAATATCACAATGTTTTCAAAATGATGAATGTATCTTGTTTGTAATAGATTAAGTACAAATTCAGTTTTTCCACAGCCCGTGGCACCAACAAATAAGCCACAGTGTGGGTCGAGCGTCATTAAGTTTATTTTTAAAACACAATATATAAACTGTGTGTACAAAACACTATGCATGCCTTTCTGGTCATGAAAGGGGTGCATTCTAATAAACTCACTCACCCACACAGAGCAGGTGTTATATAATGACTACGCAAAAGCTTGGGCATAAAAGGCCTATTGTACAGGGTCGTCCCCACTGAGCATAAACAGGAAACCGTTTCACTACCAATTTCAAGCTTTCTGGTTATGAAAGGGACGCAAAAACTCACACACACCACAAGCGTTATAATAATGACTACGCAAAAGCTTGTCTGGCTTGATTATCTTCCTGCTCTGGTTGGGTAAACAAGGCAATAAATGCACACAACCACCAGATGTCCGTGATCCGGTTTCAAACTAACCACTCACACCCAATTTTCTCCTCGCGTGAGTTGGTGATCTAAAAACACTCCTAAAACAGGGTGGGTGTATAGTGACTTGAATCACTGAGGTCTCTCACTGGGAGTAGAGTTATGGGTTTTGTCTTTTATTTTTAATGCTTCGCAGCAGTCACGATGAGTGGAGTGAAAACTTTTTCTTCACACAGACGTCGAAACAACTTTTTTTTTTCTCCACACAACTCCTCACTTGGGGAGTTTTATTTTATTTAGGAACGACTTGGTGCTCCATATTTGGGAAAAAAAACTATTTTTAATGTTTGTACCACATTAAAAATCTGTCCTAGTGGCTTAGTGACATAAATTTGAAGCGTTGACACAGAACGGAATAATTTGACCTAATATGTTTGTGTGTGCTTGTGTGTGTGTGTGCGAGGTTGGTGGGGGGTGGGGTGTGGGGGTAGGGGGGTGGGTATGTGTGTGTGTGCGAGGTTGGTGGGGTGTGGGGGTAGGGGGGTGGGTGGCGTGTACAGGATGTAGTCGCTATTTCTCAGGAACACTAACTGTGACAGCATTGATATTTTAACTAGCCATTGTTTCCAAGGGGCCGGGTGGCCTGACTGGGCAGATAAAGCTGTTGAAGGTATTTGGTCAAGTGCGTTTGTTTATTTACGGAAAGGATCAAATAAATCAATTGATTCTTAAATGGGTGGGCTTGAACTCTCCTATTTTTATCTCTCTTCCAGAACTATTTGAAGAAACATTTTGATGCTCAGGATGGTTTACAAGACTGTGAGATGATTATTTTGATTTCATTTTGATGTGAAATTCTTATGATTTGTGGTTTTGTGTAGGTTAATACAACCACAACCGTATTTTTGAGGTTTGAGAAGAAATTTTTATGAAATGTCATTCTAAAAGAGGGGGGTAATGTTACGATTGTGGTTGTGTTGTCCTGTGAGAGGATACATGTGTTAATCGTAGGAAACGATCCGATATTTATTTAAGCTATCATGGTTATGATTCACGTACCTTTTTAAGTAACATTTTCTTTTGGTTGCGCAGAGCGAAATTCACTTCGTTATGACACGCTAAGTTTAGTCCAGAACGTTCTAGAAAGGTCGCACTGTCTATTGACCTCGTTTGTGTGACGTCGGTAAATTAGCGACTTTTCGCAACAAGTTGTTTACTGTGTGCGCAAAGCTGTCAGCCGTTTTCTTGTGTTTTGTGAGAGATCGTGAATCTTCTAGAAAGTGTAGGCTAGGTCGTGAAACGGTCTGCCATACTATTATGTGACGTCTTTATATATAAAGATTTGGAGCTGAAGTGAGCAGCCAAATTTGTGTAGCCTATTGTAGTTTTCTAGAAAGTTCGGTTTTTTTATTAATATTTTTGAGTTCCGGTTACGTAGACTATTTTAATTGGTTGCGTTGAATGATTTTCTAGGATTATTCTATTAAGTGTCTTACTATATAACGTTGGTGCTAGGATAGCGCGTATATACATTGTCTTGCATTTGTTAGTTGTAGAGACACAGTTATCGTAGGTACGTGGCCCGTATAGGGTGTACATTGTGAGAGATACAGTGTAACAGTGTGGTGTACGTTGTAGAGAGACTTTGTGTCGACAGTGTGGATATTTGTAGAAGAGACTTTGTATCAATGTTGGTGCATTTGGAACTGCATTGTGTGGAGATCGCATTGCTGAATTAAAATATTGTTGGAACTGTTACTCCAGTATTGTCTACATCCTTAAGCCACATGTGACGGATTGCAGCTGAATGAAGTTTATTTAAAAGAACCTTACGTGCGTGCGTCTGGTGTGTTTATCATACTACGACTACAACTCCACCACGTAACATCCAGTCACCTGGAACGATCTTCCAGCCCATGTTAGACATGCCCCAACTCTGCTTTTAAATCATTGCTCAAGACCTATCTGTTTTCTTATGCATATAGTTAGATGCCATTTTCAGTGCGTTAGCAATATTTGGCAGTAACTGTTCTTGTAACGGTATGTGTGAGTGTGAGCTTTTGTGTGTCACTTTAGTTTTTGTAACATTTATTGTAGCGTTTTTCCTTGTACTTTTTGTTCTGTGATTTTTTAACTTGTAAAGCACTTAAAGCACCATTCATTTGGAGGTTAAGCACTATATAAATGTACATTATTATTATTATTATTATTATTATTATTATTACTTAGATTCAATTATTTATTACTTGTTGTGTACCGTGCTAAATGCTAGTTGTTGTTTTTTTCTCCCTAGGGCCCTCCCATTTTCCCCCGAGGTAGTCCTCAACTTGAAGGTGATAAAAAGTTTGCCTTTGGGTTGGTGTTTCGCAGGCTTTGTGTATTAGACACTCGGACTACTTTGTGCCCAAGGGTTCCCACCCCCCCCCCCCCCCCCCCCCCCCCCCCCCGTCTCTCTTTCTTTCTGGCCTCACTTGCTCGCGCACGCACGCACCTACACACACTCTACTTGTAGCTCGTGATCACTCTCTCTCTCTCTCTCTCTCTCTCTCTCTCTCTCTCTCTCTCTCATGAGTTTTTAATTGACATTTTTATTTTACTTCGTTTTTATGCACTTTTGTCTTCTTCTTTTATTTTACGTTGCATCCTTCAGTTGCCACATTCCTTCTGCAATAATGAAGATAAGTAACGACTGATCTCTATATTTGTTGGTTTGTCTAATTTGAAAAATGGTAATTACCCGAAATGGTAATAAATTGTGTTGTAACTGTCTTTTTCTAAGCGTGTTTCTTTCTCCTTTGGGTTCTTCTCTGCATTTTACATGCTTGGCAGTCACCTTTTTGGTCTGGATTGCGTAAAAGTAAAAGAAGTGTCTGACTTTCAATCAACCTACCCTTGTGAGATTTGTGCCATAAAACAGAAATCATTGTCCCAGTTTGCTTAATATTTTCACATTTTGTAATATGATCAAACTTTTGTAAGGCGGCCACTCCAAGGCATGGCTGGACAATCTGCCAATGGACGATATGCCAGAGGTGATATATGACAAGCTATATGTTGAACAGACATTATGCTGACTAATGATATGCCGAATGGACATTTTGCTGCTTGGACAATTAGCTGAATGGATGATATGGCAAATTGATAATATGCTGCAATATGCAATCATTTCTCCAGCAACAGACATTCAGAGTCATCTGTTCTGCCATCTGAATTGACATCAATTTACCCCTTCCCCCACCCCCACCTTCCCCCACCTCCAGCACCCACCCACCTCCCTCCACCCTCCTCAACCCACCAACTCCCCCAAAAACATTGAATTTTAGATTGAACAGATCCGAAATGGGATCATCACTTGGAGAAAAAAGAAGCAGTAAAGCAACATGAGTGACTGCATCAAGAAGCTTGCGGATGGCTTGCTGGCGCACACTTGTTCCTGAGGACCATCACTCAGTTCTGTTTTAAATTTGTCTATTTGCCTGTTTGCTATTTCCTGTTTTGTGGTTTCAGTACAAGAAAACTGCAACCATATTTTCAATAAAGCAAACGTACTTAAAAACACATGTACATGAATGTGGCAGTAAACATTAAAAAAACAAACACCAGTAATCATTGGTATACCCCCACCCGGGTCTGCCCTGGGGGACTTGGGTGGGGTTAGGTATTTTTTAGTTCCCAGGGTCACCCTGGTCAGCCCCACAGGGTGGGTTTTTCTCTCTATTCTGGGGCATGTGTTTCTGTCTACCCTTTGTCCATTCACCTGTATTTGCCTTTTTAAAACTCTCCCTACTGTCTGCACTGCCTGTAGCTCTTGATATTGGATGTGTGTTGCTAAATGGTCTTAGCTTTATTTAGGCCCCGTGTGTTAGGTTTATTTAATGTATTTGACCGGCTGGCGACATACATTCAATGTTCTGTTTATTTTTTTTTTTTTTCACAAGCAGTGCAGGCACGTCCTGAGAAAGCCTTGTTGCTGTCGGGACGCTAAGCAATGTACAATCAATCAATCAATCAATCATTGGTATAGCATCCATCTGGCCAAACATCCATCTGCATATCATCCTATTGGCAAATCGTTTGGCAACATTTCTGTCAACATAACGTCTTTGCATATCGTCCTTGGCGCTGTCAAAAACTGGTCACCCTAGACAGTTGGGTATTTATTTAGTCGACCCTGAGACCTGCAGTATTTTTACAAGCAATTTGAATGACAGACAACTTTGTTTTGTTGTTGATGATTGTTCTGCAGAGAAAGACATTGTTAAGAAGAAAAACACACTGGCAGAACTTGCTTTTAGTGGCAGACACGCACACATCAGTGTATGGATTCTCACTCAGAAATATAATGCTTTACTGAAAGATTTTCATGAACAACTAAAGTTTGTTTGTTTTACTGTAAGGATCGTGACAGCTTTGAAGACTGTCTCAGAGAGAATGATGTCATCCCCAACAAACATGAACGAGACATTGTAAAAAACAAACTGAAATCGACCAAGCATCTAAAGCTTATTTTAAAGACAGATCAGCCCAATGGGTATGGGTTAGTAAATTAATTTAGCCTTTTGGTTTGTCCATAAAAAATGACGGACAGACAAGAGCAAGTGGTTGATGTTACAGACTACTTTAGATATATCCAGCACTTTGAAGAGATAAGAACACATTACAAAAACCCATTAGGGCCTCGACTATATATTTGTGTTAATGCAGTGGCTACCATACTAGCATTTTTGTCAGTTATGGGTTCAGCTTCCTTGTACCTTGAAGCTATGTCGACAACAGTTAATGCATACTTGTATCATTTCTTTCTTATTGTATCATGTGGCAGGAACAGAAGATCCATTTGATGCGTGTCATTTGGGGTAGTATTTACAAAATGAGGTCTTGTTATTTTTCTTGGAGCAGGTAAATATATTTGCCAAATAGCTTGTTTTTTGAGCCACTGTTTTATTTGTTCGAGTGTAATATCTCCACCAACAGCGGCATGTAATTTTTCTATTGCAGTATTCCCTTTACAGTAGCCAATAGGGGAGTAATATATTTTTGATAGTTTAGCTCCGACGTCGGTCATTTCTTCTAGCAATAAAAACTCCTGTAAAATAAACAAATGTCATTCCCACTAAAACAAATATTATTTCTCCATTTCTTTGTTCTGGACTTGGTTGAAAGTAGTCACTAAGTTTTGGTTGCGGGATGGTCATATCTTCGCCAGTAACAAGAAAACATTCTTTTATCGCATCATCGACATTTGAAAATGTATGTTGTGCGTGACCTTCAAGTCTGAGTTTTTCATTGATAAAATCAAGTTTCTCTATTCTTTGCTTCTCATACTCCTGCTGGGCTAGAGCAAGTTTTTCAGATGCCTCATTGTGACGCTTCATTTCTTCTGCAGATTCCTCTCTCCCCATTTTTGAAAAAAGATAGTTTGATCCACTAAATGCAAGTGCCTTAACAATGGCCCCACCAATCATAATAGCTATAGTTGCCATATTTTTTATTTACTTAGAAACATTTTCTGGAATAATTCCTTGCTTGACGAGAAAGTCTTTTGTTGCAATTGACGCTGTTACAACAGCTACTAATTTAGCACTATCTTCAAAGTCTAATCTACTCAAGTCTGCTGATTTTATTTTGAGAAGACTTTTTCCCAGCATAGAATAAGCAACTGTTAGCCCACTTTTTACGGCAGAGTGATAGACAAGGTTCATTATGTTCTTTGTGTCGCTCATTTTCTTATACCACAAAATTAAAATAATAAATTTATTCACTGCATAAGAAATGGGTCAACGGCTTTGGGTGTTGCTGGTAATGTGGCAACTTCTTGTTTTGTTTTTGGATTGCTTGATTTTTTGGACACTGTTCGAGTCTGTGGTTTGTATTTTTTGTATATTTGGTAACCTACGTAACCAAATCTGACAACAAATCCAGCAACTATATATTTTGATGTTTTAGGTTTAGACTCGGTTGTTTGTCTCACACTTTGTTGGGGGTGTGAGGGTGTTGGCTCTGACGGTAGTGGTACCGGTGCTGTTGACGGTGTGTCGGTTACATGAGCCTTTTCTGTTAATACCTGAAGCTGTAATTTTTTTTGTCTGTTATATTCAGCTCTTCTTTTCCCAGCCTCAACCCTACCCGGACTTTTAGTCTTAGTCACTGTTTGAACCTGCGTCAAGACAGGACTCTGTTGTGGAGTCGTCTGGGTCTCGTCCATTTTCTTCTAATTTAAAATTTATTTTCAAAAAATCAATATGACTCCCAGTAACAAGCAAGGTTACGACAGGTGCAAGATAATTGCCAAACTTGTAAAACATGTGGCATGCTAATTTTCCGATTGAACTTGAAACTATGGGGTTGCTTTCGAGATCGTGTGATAAACTGTCACTATCCACAGGTAGGAAGTGACTCAGCTTTTGTATATAGGCAGACAAGAGATTGACTCAAATCACGGGTCATTAGTGAAGCAATGTGATTTTCATATTTAGCATGAAGTTTGATTAGTTCATCAGCGGTGAGGGATTCTATGTCTTCTGTCATGTATTGTTTACCAAGAAAAGCTTTTGATTTTCCAGAAACAACTACAGAGAGAAGCCTTTGTTTTTTAGAGTCTAAGTCTTTGTTCTCTACAGAACAGATATCGCTTAGAAGAAGTAATTTGTCTTGGTTCATTTTAAAACGTAATATAATAATTTTGTTTTAAAAAGTCAATAACAGCATTAATTATTTAGGTGGGGTGGGAATCTGGCTTAATAATCGCGGGTTGGCAGCTGATAAAGAAAACGTAGCTTTGAATTATTCTTGGAATGGAACTAGTACGGCTAGGCAGATAAAAGCATTGGCTGTATTTGTTGTCGTGGGTTTGTCTAACTACCGAGAGGATTAAATAAATAGATTGATTACGAAATGGGTGGGCATCAAGTGTCCACTTATCTATCTCTGGTGTCTGCTTGATCCAAAACCTGTTGCGCGTGTGTGTTGGGAAAAAACAAAAACTTGTGTACTTTTACTCAGTGCACCATTTTCTAGTTACAGAGTTGGCGATAAGTTCTGTTGGGCAATATATGTCCTTTGAGTAACTCCCTTGATCCATTATTGTGGATTGTTATGTCTCAAAACGCGATCTGGACCGATCAAGTGATTTGTAACCTGATTTCAGGAGCGAGAACCACAGCTGTGTGCTGGGTAGTTAAGTAGTGGAGCCTGGCAGATTTGTTGACAGGGAGCGTCAACAGAACTGACAAAAGTCAATTGGCCAGCCTATGTTGAATGGCAGTATGATCTAGCATTAAGTTAAAAAGAATGGGAAAAATGTTGCTGTTAATTCTGGAAATTCAACAAAAGTGCCTCTAGTCTCATTAGAGGCCACCCACTCCTGATTGGACTGTTTGTTGGGGATAGTGTTACATAACAAGCAAGTATCGTGTTCAGAGATGGCATCACCCTGTTTGAGGCCACTTGTCCTGAACATCTTGAGTATTTGATCTGAGTGGTCAACTTTCTGTTTTATCTCAGCCCCGCCCCCCGCCCGGGTCTGCCCTGGGGGACCTGGGTGGGGTTAGGTACTTTTTAGTTCCCAGGGTCACCCTGGTCAGCCCCACAGGGTGAGTTTTTCTCTCTATTCTGGGGCATGTGTTTCTGTCTACCTGAGGTCCATTCACCTGTATTTGCCTTTTTAAAACTCTCCCTACTGTCTGCACTGCCTGTAGCTCTTGATATTGGATGTGTGTTGCTAAATGGTCTTAGCTTTATTTAGGCCCCATGTGTTAGGTTTATTTAATGTATTGGACCAGCTGGCGACATACATTCAATGTTCTGTTTAGTTTTTTTTTTTTTTCACAAGCAGTGCAGGCACGTCCTGAGAAAGCCTTGTTGCTGTCGGGACGTTAAGCAATGTACAATCAATCAATCAATCAATCTCAGCCCCGGTCAAGAATTAGGTATCCTTTTGCATATACAGTAAAACCTGCTATGAGCGGTCACCCTTGTTACCAAGCAAAAGTGGCCGTAAACAGCAGGTGACCGCTCATGGCAGGTACGATAGAAAGGGACCCAGAAGCACCCAGAAATGTAAATCTGCGCTAACCTAGCCACTACTAGTGTATGCTAGTGTATATCCCCTACAGTGCAAGTTCGCGGCCTTAGTGTGTTAAATTGTCACAGTTAAGACAAAAGATGTGGAAAGAATACATGTAATGCACACGTACATTGTCCTTGTGAAATGTTGAACATGTAAACATTTGCACTTCAAAGTCAGTGCGGCTTCATTTTGTCGCCACATTACACCCGATGAAAATGGAAGAACCTGATCAACTCGCAACTGCACTTGTAAGTTTCAAGCTTAACAATCAGTCTCCATGGTGCATGCCAAGATTCAAGAAGATTCAAGATGACTTTATTGTTGCTGTTTCATACACAGCAAAAATTGTCCAATTGTCCAACAGAAAGATATGGGAAAAAGTGCTTACAAGCATTGGCATGTTTACGGTATATGCAGCTGTGACATACCAGTGTATCATTAATATGGACACAAATCTTCGTCAGTCTGTCGTAGTTTCCGTTCTGCGCATGCGTAGTGATGGCTAAAGCTGTTGTGTCAGTCATTTGTGCACCTATGGTAACATAAGTTTAATACACTCACGTGAAAGTCTGTTTCATACACAGCAAAAATTGTCCAATTGTCCAACAGAAAGATATGGGGAAAAGTGCTTACAAGCATTGGCATGTTTACGGTATATGCAGCTGTGACATACCAGTGTATCATTTACGGACACAAATCTTCGTCAGTCTGTCGTAGTTTCCGTTTTGCGCATGTGTAGTGATGGCTAAAGCTGTTGTGTCAGTCATTTGTGCACCTATGGTAACATAATTTTAATATACTCACAGACCCTGAGGCACGTGAAAGTCTATGCCTCTTGCAGATGTGTGTTCTGCAACGCAGGTGTTCTACTCCCCCAGTTAATTGTCAATCCATTTCACAAGGCATCTCAACCCAGCGTGATGCAGATGGCATGCGCCCATCATTACATAACCACATGGCACTCGGCCTTGTCAAGATGTGTAGCAGCAAGGTGTTGAGTGAGCAGCCATTGACCCATCGCGTGTGATGGCTTTACCGCGCTGATCTGGCCATGGCGGTAAATTCCAGGTATTTTTTGGTTGTTTTTGGCTCCGATACCCTGACCATTGGCCGCGTTCAGCAGGTGACCGTATAAGCCAGGTACTTTATATAGTTAACATCATCTATACATCATGAAAGTGACCATAAATGGCAGGTGATTGTAAAATCCGGTGACCATTCAAAACAGGTTTTACTGTATTTTTTTTAGATCAAAGTCATCATGCACTATCCTTTCAACTGTTCCAAAAGAAAGATCAATTATATCTTGGCTTGACTTCGCGAACGAAGATTCTATAGGGGTTGCCCACGACGTCTGCAGGCATGTTCGTGGATATGGGGGCCAATCCGGGACAGGCAGGTTCGACTGCAGTGGCTGCAGGGGAAGGTCTGGCTAGGGTTCTGAGTTTTGACATCTCTGTTTTTTCTCCTGAGCCGCTTGTCCTTAAGGCTAGCTCTGTGAGAGTCCTCAAAGGAGACGGCTGCCTTGTAAATGGTGGAGCGCCAGGTGTCGCGGTCCGCAGCAAGCGAAGACCACTGGCGGTGGTCGATTTGGCAGGCACTAAGTGACTTCTTGCATTGAGACCAGTGGCGAGCTCGCCAAACAGGGTGATCTTGGGTAGGCGATGATCCTCCATCCTGGAGATGTGCCCCGCCCAGCGAAGCTGTGTCCGCAGCAGCAAAGCCTCGATGCTCACAGTTTCCTCCTGTTCAAGGACCTCGACGTTGGTGACATAGTCACTCCAGTGAATGTCGAGGATGGTACGCAGTCAGCGCTGGTGGAAGCATTCGAGGAGTTGTAGTTGGCTGCGGTAGAGGGCCCAGGACTCGGAACCATACAGCAGGGTGGTGAGGATGACAGCTCTGTACACTCTGATCTTGGTGCCTTTTTTCAGCTGTTGATTGTGCCACACCCGCTTGAATAGTCGCCCAAAAGCACTGTTCGCTTTTGCCAGCCTGTTGTCCAGCTTGTCCTTGTCCAGCTTGGCGTCTGACGTGATGATGCAGCCAAGTAGGTAAATTGGTGTACAGACCAGTTCGGACTCGCCGATGGTGATGTGGGGAGGACAATGCTCTTCCTCGGGTGCCGGCTCTGAAGGACCTCTGTCTTTTTTAGACTGACCTCAAGTCCAAAGAGCTGGGCAGCATCTGCGAAGCAGGACGTGATGCGCTGCAAGGCTCTCACTGTGTGTGCAACGAGGGCAGCATCATCAGCAAAGAGCAGCTCACGAATCAGTCGGTCTAGGGTTTTGGTGTGGGCCTGCAGTCGTCTGAGGTTGAACAGGCTGCCATTGAGACGATACCTGATGTACACTGCGTCGTCATTGTCGAGGTCCACTGTGGCCTGCTTCAACATCATGCTAAAGAAGATGGTAAAGAGGGTCGGTGCCAGCACACAGCCCTGCTTCATGCCGTTGAGAATGGGGAATGGTTCTGAGAGGTCACTGTTGAGTCTGGCTTGGCCTTGCTTGTCCTCGTGGAGCTGGACGATCGTTGAGGAACTTTGGGGGACAGCCAAGTCACTACAGGATCTGCCACATGCCTTGCCTGCTCACAGTGTCAAACGCTTTTGTTAGGTCGACAAACGTTACATACAGCCCTTTGTTCTGCTCGCGGCACTTCTCCTGAAGCTGTCTCAGCACAAAGACCATGTTGGTTGTACTCCTGTTGGCTCTGAAGCCACACTGGCCCTCTGGGAGGTGGTCTTCAGCGATGGCAGGTACCAGCCGATTCAGGAGCAGCCTTGCGAGAATTTTCCCAGCAATGAACAGCAGGGTAATTCCACGATAATTAGAGCAGGCAGACTTCTCTCCTTTGTTCTTGTACAGGGTGATGATGACTGCATAACGGAGATCCTTTGGTAGTGTTCCTTTCTCTCAGCAGCAAAGAAAGAGGTCGTGGAGCTTGTTGTGCAGTGCTGGACCTCCATGTTTCCAGATCTCTGGCGGGATTCCGTCAATGCCTGCTGCTTTGCCACTCTTGAGCTGGTGGATGGCCTTGAGGGTCCCTTCAGTGGTGGGCGGTTCGTCCAATTCAACCTTTATTGGGAGGTGTGGGATTTGGAAAATGACTGCTTCTTCGCTGAAGAGGTCCTGAACGTATTCCGACCAGCGGTTCAAGATGGACGTACTATCTGTGAGGAGTGCCTGTCCATCAGCACTTTGCAGGGGACTTTGAACCATGTGCCTGGAGCCATACACTGCTTTCAGTGCTTCTTAGAAGCCCCTGTAGTCACCGTTGTCAGCGCAAAACCGGGTCATCTGTGCGAGTCTGGACCACCACTCGTTCTGGAGCTCTCTAAGCTTGTGCTGGAGACTGCTGCAGATGAGGCGGAAGGCAGACTTCTTCACAGGGCAGGAAGGCTGGGCTAGGTGGGCCTGGTGGGCGGCTCTTTTTTTTCTGCTAGAAGTTCCTGGTTCTCTATGTCGTTTTCGTCAAACCAGTCTTTGTTCCTCTTTCTAGCAAAGCCTAAGACTTCTGCAGAGGATTTTGCAATAGCAGTTTTCAGTTGTTGCCAGAGTGTTTCAGGGGAGGAGTCTGCTGGATCAGCTGTGTCTTTGAGCATGCGCTGCAAATCTGTCTGAAAGGCAGCTTTCACATCGTCATGCTGAAGGCTGGCAACATCAAGCTTTTTCTTGGAGGGGCCCACTTTCTTGGGTTTCAGCTTGAGGCTGAGCCTGAGGTTGCAGCGGACAAGGCGGTGGTCATTGTGACATTCTGGTGAGGAGGACATCACTGCGGTCCCTCTGACGCACTAGGACGTAGTCGATAAGGTGCCAGTGCTTGGAGCGAGGATGCATCCAGGTGGTCTTTCGACTGTCCTTTTGCTGGAAAAAAGTGTTGGTGATGACAAGTTGCTGCTCTGCACAGAACTCCAACAGTAGGCGGCATTGTCATTGCAGTTCCCAACACCATGCTTGTCGAGGACTCCTTTCCAGGCTTCAGAGTCCTGGCCTACTCTGGCGTTGTCGCCAAGGATGATGACTTTGTCGTCTGCAGGGGTGCTCTGTAGGAGGCTGCACAGGTCAGTGTAGAACTTGTCTTTTTCTGCAGGCTCTGCCAGGAGGGTTGGGGAGCACACACTGAGAAGGGTGACATGTTGCTGGTGTCTCAGTGGGAGGCGCATGGACATGATGCGGTCGGAGTGACCCGTTGGTAGGTTTTCCAGCTTAGTCGCAATGGAGGTCTTGACCATGAAGCCCACGCCTGAGAGCCGTCTTTCTGATGCAGGCCTGCCTGACCGGTAGAGGGTGTAGCCAGCTTCAAGTTCTTGGAGGCTGCCTTCGTCCGGGAGGCGTACTTCGCTGAGCGCGGCGATGTCGATGTTTAACCTCCGCAATTCATGAGCAATGAGGGCGGAGCAACGTGCAGGGCGTCCGCTGTCTGCTGTGTCGAGCATGGTTCGGATGTTCCAGCATGCTACGTTGAGTCCAGTCGTGGTCGTCATGGGAGTGGATCCGTTGTTTTTTCTTGTTTGCTGACCGCAGGAGAAGATGCCCGTTGACCGCGGCTAGCCAACTGGGGTTGCGAGGGGACGAGCTTTGGTTAGGCCACCTTTTCTAGGCCCCTCTCCGTGTGGAGCAAGCAGTGCTGTCCTTAGAGAAGGCTGCTTGGTCATTCAGGGTGCGCCGAGTGATGTTGTCATCCCCAGGTCAACATCAGGCGACCAATATCCTGAACCGCCTGCATGCAGGTTTGAGACTGCGGCTTTCAGTGACATCTTTCACCTGCCGTTTCACCCCTCGCCCATCGCTACAGGACTTGGAATGGTCGGTCTCATGGTGCGTGGACGTTTCCTAAAGCCTGCGCGGTGGAGCTTTTTGATGGAGTGCAGTGTGCACAGTACTGGCCCCACCCTTTAAACCCTTGGCTCGTCTGCCATGACCTAGCAAGCTGGGACGGTGGCATCGAGGTCCTCGGGTCGTAGGTTTTATATCAGACTGTCCTTGTCCTAGTCTCTGGCTCAAAAACCTTCCCCGGAGACACGGGGGCTTTGATGTCAGGGTTTTCCTCCCTTAGCCTTTCCGCAGCCAAGCAGCCAGGCCTGCAAGGCAGCAGGACAATGATTTATTTTCGAGGTTTTCACCTCTAGATCCGCCGTGTTTAGTATGGGGGCTATTGCTGCCCAGTTTTTGGGGTCACCTCGGAGAGGATGTGGCCAGGGACCAAGCACGGGCGGTCTTGGGATAGAGGGATGCTATGCTAGTCCGGAGGGATTACACACGAGGGTGCCTCACAAAGGCCAAGAGGCCCTAGACTAGGGGGATCCCGGGGGAGGCGCTGTAAGAGTTCCCCACTACCCGCACCACCAACGCAACTCGTCCCCTGGGGCCCCCACCCTTTGAGTCAGGCAGAGAGCGACCCCTTGAACCCGATCAATTATATACCAGGGTATTTTCCTGACAGTAAATAAATCAAGAGCAAAAGTTTGTTTATTTCCTGCAGAAATTTGACAGTCTGACCAGCAGCTTTCCCGTTAGCAACAAATTGCTGGTCATTGGCCGGCTGAGAGCCGGATTTTACAAAGTCTGTTTGCCCCATTGACCGGCAGCGATATTTGTGAGTTGTCAGCTGTTTTTGACTATGTCATAGTGTGTGGCAATAGGTGTGTAGTGAGTACTACTTTGACAATACCCGGCATATTATACAGTGAAAACCTGGAAAATTTAGCACAAGCAAAAGAATTTAAAATGGTTGATCTTGGTCAGCAAGATTCTCATGCAATCTGCATGGTCTCTGAGACTATTCAAGCCACAGTCTTCAAACTTGGCCCAATGATACTTTCAAAACATACCAATTTCAGTTACCTCTCTCAAAGGTCAAGGTCACAAGGGATCAGGAAATAGGTTTAAAAAAATAACCGTATCCCCCCCCCCCCCCCTAAAAAAAAAATTATCACAGGCTTGTTACAGCTCCAGACTCAAAACTTGGTACAAAGATACCTGATGGTAAGATCTTCCTATTCATACTAATTTGGATGAAAGGTAAAGGGTCAAAAGAGATCAGGAAATAAGTCACAAATGGTAATTTTTTTTTTAAGTTTTTTCTCTCTTAAATACTGTTGACAACTTCCATCCCAGACCTGGTACTGAGACACCTGGGCCCACGTGCACAACAAATTAGATGCTAAATGTCCGCAATAAAGCCTAGCTGTAGGGTTGACAGCTGACTTGACTCGCTAACTGGATTGCATATCCTGAATTTAGCTTGCAGCTAATAGCTTGCAGCTGAACTGCTAGCTTGAAGATAGTGAATTATTTATTACAGCTCTAATTCTTTATCCAGTTCTACTGTGACATCATTATTTCATGGTCAATGGCACTTTATCAACTTCTAATGTGATATGTCAACTTTTCTTCAAAGTCAGCATTTCTTCAGCTGCATTTACGTGCAAGATTTATACCCACAAGTCTTCACAATGGCATAGTGAATCACTCTTGAGACCATCGACCAGTGGACATTCACGCTGTCGCCTACTATGATTTAGAAGCTGTAGGATGCATAAAAGCAGAGATCTACTAGAACCTGCACTTTTAGTCTAGCAGATTACTCAATTTTTTCAGAGGTAAGTAGTTCGTCAAAAGAGTAACAATGGTTTGCAGGTATGAAACGAAAGCTAATGCCCTATGGTTTATGCATAACAACAATATTTGTCCTTAGGATGGAGACATTTTTGTAGAAGTGTTTTTCATACGCTATTTGTTTGCTGTCAGGTAACTAGTCTTCGCACACGTCCCGGATAAAGTGCAAGACATTTTTTTCAAGTCAAGTAACTTTATTCTTCCAAATACATGTTGCCACGTACAGGAAAATTTGTTTCGCCACCTCAGGTGCAACTCGCAATCACCCAAACTCACACAACATTTACAACAACAAATGGACAATGGCTCGGGACGGGTGAAGCCCGTCGCCAGGGCGTCTCATGGCCGGCGCCAGCGGCCCCAACCCCTAACACAAAGCAAACTAAGGACAGCCCTATCATAGTATCTCTTAAACACGTAATATAATGTTTTTATACTTCCTGCTTGGCTGAGACTAGTTTCACAAATAAAATTTAAAAAAAAATACGCATAAACAAAACAAAAAGACAAATTATACTTCCACAGTTGCTACCTGGGGGCCCGTCGCTATAGATCAGCGCCGGCTATTAGACAGACATTCGCTCCGGCATAAACAGTCACCACACCTTAATCATATGTATAACTTTAAGTAGTATATAACTACACACCTACTCATTTTTGAAGCAATAATAATAAAACTACAACATTATCGTGAAAAGCGGCACGTTGTTCCTAATCCACAGTACACACATGCACACGCTTTGTCTGAGGATGTAGATGATCGTCTTGTTCTATACCTGCGTATTTCTCTGTGGGCTGGCGATTGGGTGCCTGATAGGCGGGGGCAGGGGATCTAACTGTTTGTCTGTCCAGCGCTGAGTGATTCCCCTTGGTTTGTGTACAATTCTGCCAGCGCTAGCCTCACCTATCTGGTTAGAGGATGTAGATGATCGTCTTGTTCTATACCTGCGTATTTCTCTGTGGGCTGCGATTGGGTGCCTGATAGGCGGGGGCAGGGGATCTAACTGTTTGTCTGTCCCGCGCTGAGTGATTCCCCTTGGTTTGTGTACAATTCTGCCAGCGCTAGCCTCACCTATCTGGTTTGTGAGCTTCGAAAGAACCGTCATGTTATATATATATATATTCAAATGAGGTAGGTGAGGCAGTAAGAGGACTGGTGTTTTTTTTTTTAAATCTTCTGCCTTTTTTGCCATTTTGTACAGAGGCAGTATGTTAGAATTTGCTTAAAATCTCTTGATAGATGAGAAGAGACATGTTTGGTGCTTTGATTCATACCAGTCTTGGCTTAACCAGTGGACTCTTTTTGGCCTAGTTTGAGTTGCCAAGCGGATGGTGATTTGAGGTGTGTACCAGTTTTGGTTGCGCTTGGATGTAGGGTTGGTACAGAATCATGTTGATAGACAGGAAATGAGACGGGTGATGTGGTTATTTTTTTTTTTGGATTTTGTGCATGGCAAATGTGCAGCAAGTGGGCGATATAGTGTTGTTCAGGGAATTGAAAAATTAGGGGATGACTGGGACAGGCCAAGACTAAGGCATTTTAACAGATGGGACTGCAGGGGAGGCCCACTGTGTACAAAAGCCTGTCAATCAGACGCGCACAGTTGATGCAGGTTTACTTTGCTCCTGAAGTGAGACAGAGATTATTTTGGATTTGAACTTTGAAGTACATTTTATCAACGTCATATACGTTATTTTTCCTGGTCTTGAAAACAGCCTTTCCCATAGAACTCGGTCTGTTGTGGGAGGAAAGCATATCGAAAGTAAACTCGCTTCGTGCATGTTCTGCTTTGTTTCTGCCGACCATCTTCAACATTCTGATGTCATTTTGTCTAGGTACAACGTGCATGTTGTTCGTCTGTCTTCCAGCCTAACGGCTCTATGTGTAGGCCTGCTCTTTTTGATTAGTGGAGATGGGATTTGTAGCTGGTCTTATCTGTCTGGTCTTGGGCACAAGCCAGGCAGGCTGAAATCCATCTCCGAACCGTTTCCATCTAAATCACCATGTTCAGCTGAACACCTTTTTCCAGAGACCCATGGTGAAATGGCTTTAGTCACCTGCTCAGTGTTAAACCCAAATAACTAACTTCATCCAAAAAGAGAAGGAGAAGCGAGAGTCTTGTATTTGTGATTTTAAATCGAATAACTCTGAAGACTTTTACATTATCAGAATTGCAGCAAGCCCTGCAGAAATGTAATGACTCAGCTGCTGGACTAGATATTATTCATTATCAGCTCTTAACACACCTGCCTGAGAAGCCACTCCTCGTACTTCTCAAGGCCTTTAACCATATCTGGGTAACTGGTCATTTCCCGCCATCTTGGCGCCAGGCTGTGATTGCGCCCATCCCCAAGCTGGATAAGGATTCTTCCGACCCGGGCAGCTACCGGCCAATCGCTCTAACATGTTTATGTAAAACTATGGAACGCCTTGTCAACGAACATCTGGTGTGGCATCTTGAGTCACAGGGTCTCATTACAAACCTCCAGTGCAGTTTCTGGCAGTTCTGTAGTACAACTGACTATCTAGTCTGCTTTGAGTCGTTCATTCGAGATGCTTTTATCAACAAGCAGCATGTCTATGTAATTTTTTTTTTTTTGTTTGATCTTGAGAAGGCATATGACACTACTTGAAAGTATGGTATACTGTCTGACTTGTTGGACATGGGGTTTAAAGGGCACTTGCCCATTTTTATTCAAAACTTTTTGTCTAACCGGTCGTTTCATATCCGTGTGGGCTCCACCCTCTCCGACTCCTTTGAACGGGACATGGGTGTCCTGCACGGCAGCATTCTGTGTCCTGTTTTATTTAGTATTAAAATCAATAACATCATAAAGGCCGTCAAGGATGATTCTGAATGCTCTTTGTTTGTTGACGACTTTGCTTTGTGCGCAAGGGGTCGAGGACTTACATCCCTTGAGAGGCGCTTGCAACTGTGCGTTGATCGCATCCAGGGGTGGGTGTCTCTCAATAGGTTCAAGTTCTTGCCCTCCAAGACAGTCTGTGTGCATTTTACTAACCAGACTAATTTTTTCTGGAACCTAGCCTGACCATCACTGGAGTGCCAATTAAGGTGAGAGAAAGTAACTATGGGTGGTTTTGGACAATTTATATACACCTCATTTTTCCATTGTTTTTGACCACAAATCGCTCATCTAATAACACACCCCGTTTTTCCCATATTTTCTTTATTTTTTTTCAGTAAAATAAAGATTTCCAAATTCAATGACATTCATGACTAAAGCAAAATTAACCCCTGAGTTAATTAATCCATCGGTTATGTAAGTGTGTTTATTCTGCAATGCGTATTTTATTGATTACTTAGCCGATTACGGGTATTTCCCATAGACGATCGGAGGCGCCGTCACACACGCGCGCACTTATGCCAGTAAAAAATCTGTGGTAAACACACAGACTAAATCTATTTTCTCAATCAAATAAGAGCAATCAAATCTGCCTACTAAATAGCCTTGTTTATACACCGGCTTCGTCAATTTCACACACACACAAGCAAACAGCATCACACACACACAAGCAAACAGCACAGACAAAAGGGATGTAACTTTTGGTTATAAGCAAAACGACATACACAGTTACTTCTCTTAGAACTGAACACGCACACACCGCCGACGGCTCATGGCAACTGTCACGTGTTAGTTTGTAAACACCAAGCCGGTCGTGTTTCTTTCTGTTAAGCGGGCTTTGTAGGAGACGGACGTGTTTTGAGGACTGACTTGATTCTCAGAGGTGATATTCAGTGATCGATAAATCTTGTGAATATATACAACGGTAAGATCGATAGATTGCGTGTTAATTTGTGTTATTTAGAAACAAGACAGACGGCCTCGCGGTTAGCCTGCATTGCGCTAAGTCTTACTGTTCAATAGTTAACCAGACCGGTCTAGTTTTATTTACCCAGGCGCCTACCCGGCACCGGCCTCCACGTGGCGTAGGTGGGTAGTCCGCTCAGTCCCTGACTGAGTGGGCTAGCGGACGGGTGCCATCTTTGTCCAGGATTAGGACTTGATGTCAGCAGATATGTTGTTCAGCCTTTTCACTGGTCCGGTTTTTAAGGAGCTGTGCTAACCTAGGTCGTACCATGTTGGATTGGTCCTTAAAAATACTCGTGACTTTTTGGTCCTTTGGATCCCAAGTGTTTGCCGTGCTTGGAGACCCGTGTCGGGGGAGAAGAGGATCCTGGTGGCTGAGGTTCCCTTTGGGCTGCGGCTCACTGGTGCCAACACTCCACTTCGGCCTTGACTTCTACCTAAACGGGAGGCTAGTCGTACCGGCCTAGTCAATCGGCTCTTGTCACGTTGAGCCCTATCCTACTGTTGACATGCGGGTTGCTATACGGAGCACCATGCTATAGCTTCTGCTGCTGATTAGGTGCTTTACGCCAGTATTCCCCTGCATTCAACGGTGTGATAGAAGGCGGTGGCTCAAACGGTTCAATCGGGCTTACCCCCTTGAGTATATCTTTCGGGCAGTCTCCATTGTGCGTCGGCTGGAGACCCGCCGACAGTTGCACTTTCCCTTGTTGGGCTCGGTGGCGGGCGGGGACCCCCGGGGGATGAATATCTCTACTAATATAATATGGATAAAACCAAAAAACCAAAACTAGCACAGAAACGGCACATAGACACCGACATTGAACATGACAGTGATTCAGACTGTGAGGAAGCGACACCTCAGGCGTCGGCCGTATGGCCTCGCTTCCTCATTGTCCATAGCAAGGTGAAGGAGAAACCAGTTACCAAGCTGCATCCTTTTCTGGTGGGGGAGACCCTCAGGAGCCGTGTTGGCAGGCCTGACGCCCAGCGCCTCAGGTCTGGTGACTTGCTGGTGGAGTGCCGTACTCGGGCACACTCCAGCGGGCTACTGGGGCTCTCTTCCATCGGAGACACTCCTGTGGAAGTCACACCCCACAAAACTATGAATTCGTCAAGAGGCGTAATCAAAGATCAAGCTTTGGCAGAACTGTCAGAAGATGAACTTGTAAGGAACCTTAAGTCTCAGGGGGTGACTTGCGTCAGGCGCTTCGCTTCCAAGCGAGGTGGTGGGGAGATCCGTCTCCCTACCATCATCCTGACGTTTGGCACCCCCACCCCTCCTACTACCATCTGGGGAGGTTACTACTCCCTGAGAGTGAAAAAGTACGTCCCTCTTCCCCTCCGGTGCTTTAAGTGCCAAAAGTATGGCCTTGGGCAGAAGACATGCCGTCAGGCAGAGGCTTCATGCGCCCGTTGCACTAGGCCCAGACACTCTGCTGAGTCCTGCACAGCCACCCCCCTGTGTGTGAATTGCCAGGGGGCGCATATGGCTTCGGATAAGAAATGCCCTCGTTGGATATCCGAGTGCAAGATTCAGCAGGTGCGTGTGGAGAAGGGGCTGTCCTTTCTGGATGCCAAAAAACTGGTTGAAGGCCCTGGTGCAGCTGCGGCTGCCCCAACCTCTAACACCTCAGTGTATACTTTTAGTGCAGCGGTGGCAGGCAAGCGCCCCACCAAAGACTTTTCATGTCAGACCCCAACTTCTTGGTTGGGGGCGGAGCCTCGGCTCCTCTCGCCCCTGGAGAGTAACCCTCCTCCGGTGGTGACAAGGAGCCAGGGAACGCAGAAGGCGGACACTGCCGGTCCGGTTGTGCCGCCTTCTGTTGCCCCTAAGCCTCAGCCCCCACCCAAACCTGTTAGTCAGTCAACTCCAAAGGCTTCTGGCTCTGGTCAGCCTTCTAAGGCCGCTAACTCTAGCGGCAGGAACGCTGCCCAGGACCAGAAGTCTAAGAAATCTATGGGACCGCTGTGCGCACGGGCCCAGAAGGGGAACACAGATGTCCCCCTTCAAAACAAATATGCTGCACTGGAGGAGCGGATGGAGGGAGTGGAAGTTGTTGTTGCTGATGCTGCGGCAGCTCCACCCCCTTCCTCTCCGAGGAACCAGAGGAGGCCCGGGAGCCGGCCCCCCTCTGTTTCTTCAACTCCTTCCAAGGTAAAGGAAAAAGGGGGGAAAAACTCCTTACCCCCAGATAAGACTTAATCATGGACTCTTTGCTTCAGTGGAATTGTCGTGGTTTTCGAGCTAACTTTGAGGAATTACGTCTTTTAGTCAAGTTCTATAACCCCTCAGTAATATCTCTTCAGGAGACTTACCTGAAGACTTCTGACCCTGTGTCTTTTAATGGTTTTAATGTTATACATAAAGGCTCTGATTCGGAGAGGCGCTCGGGTGGAGCGGCTCTTCTCATTAGTAGCCAAATTTTATGTAGCCCCGTTAGCATCGACACCTGTCTTCAGGCTGTCGCTGCTCGGGTTACCTTAAAAAAGACCATAACCATATGTAGTATTTACCTGCCACCATCACTGCGGGTCTGTAGCAATGATATTTTTAACTTAGTAGATCAACTGCCCCCTCCCTTTATTCTCATGGGGGATTTTAACGGTCATGCTCACCTTTGGGGTAGTGACCACTATGATGGCAGAGGTCAGATGTTAGAAGATGTTTTTTCTCAACTTAACCTATGTGTTTTTAACGATGGCTCACCTACATACTCTAACTCAGGTTCCGGATCTAGTTCTGTTCTAGACCTCACTGTGTGTGATCCTTCTCTCATGCTGGACTTTGACTGGAAGGTTCACGACGACCTGTGTGGTAGTGACCACTTCCCAGTAGTCCTGTCATCGGTCAGCTGTGAGGAGGATTCGCCGGTGGAGCGCTGGAATCTCAAGAAAGCTAACTGGTCTCTGTTTGCCTCTCTCTGTCAGTCTCGCCTTACAGAGGAGGTGGTCATGTCAGCTGAAGAACCTGTTTCTTGTTTTACTTCTATTTTGGTGGAGGTTGCAGGTGAAACCATCCCTAGAACTTCCACATCACTCCCTCGGAAGACGAGAGTACCATGGTTCAATGAAGAGTGCCGCAAGGCCCAAACAATGCGCAAATCTGCTCAGCGACGTGCTTTTCGTAATCCGTCGCAAGCAAATATTTTAACCTTTAAAAGACAGCGGGCGAAAGCCCGTTACATTTTTAAACGTGAACGCCGTGCTTCCTGGAGACGCTTCGTCTCATCTTTATCTTCTAGGACTCCGTCCCAAAAAGTCTGGAAGGCTGTTCGAAGAATTAGGGGCAGGGGTGGCTCGGCTTCTGTCGGCCATCTTAGAGATGGTGCCAGTTTGGTCACAGATAAAAACGCTGTGGCCAATTTGCTTGCCTCCACCATTGCCCATAATTCTTCAACAGAGCATTATTCACCTTTCTTCCAGAGAGAGAAGGAGAAGCGAGAATCTTGTGCTTGTGATTTTATATCGGATAACTTGGAAGACTATAATGCCCCTTTTACGTTTTCAGAATTGCAGCAAGCCTTGCAGAAATGTACTGACTCTGCTGCTGGATTAGATACCATCCATTATCAGCTCATAACACATCTGCCTGAGGATTCACTCCTTGTACTTCTCAAGGCCTTTAACCATATCTGGATAACCGGTCATTTTCCGCCATCTTGGCGCCAGGCTGTGGTTGTGCCAATTCCCAAGCCGGGTAAGGATCCTTCCGACCCGGGCAACTACCGGCCAATAGCTTTGACATCATGTTTATGTAAAACTATGGAACGCTTGGTCAACGCCCGACTGGTGTGGCATCTTGAGTCACAGGGTCTCATCACAGACCTCCAGTGCGGTTTCCGGCGCTTCCGTAGTACAACTGACCATCTAGTCCGCTTTGAGTCTTTTATCCGAGATGCTTTTGTCAACAAGCAGCATGTCTATGCAATTTTCTTTGATCTTGAAAAGGCATATGACACTACCTGGAAGCATGGTATAATGTCTGATTTGTCTGACATGGGTTTTAAAGGGCATCTGCCCGTTTTTATTCACAATTTTTTGTCCAACAGGTCGTTCCATGTCCGTGTGGGCTCCACCCTCTCCGACTCCTTTGAACAGGAGATGGGTGTCCCGCAGGGCAGTATTCTATCTCCTGTTTTATTTAGCATTAAAATAAATAACATTGTAAAGGCCGTCAAGGATGATTCTGAATGCTCTTTGTTTGTGGACGACTTTGCTTTGTGTGCACGAGGTCGAGGACTTGCGTCCCTTGAGAGGCGCTTGCAGCTGTGTGTTGATCGAATCCAGGGGTGGGTGTCTCTCAATGGATTCAGATTCTCGCCCTCCAAGACAGTCTGTGTGCATTTTACTAACCAGACGAAATTTTTTCCAGAACCTAGTCTGAGCATTGCTGGTGTGCCAATTAAGGTGGCCGAAGAGGCAAAGTTTTTGGGGGTCATCTTTGACAAAAGATTGACCTTCTGCAACCATGTTAACTACCTTAGAACCTCTTGTTGGAAGGCCCTCGACATTCTTCGTGTCGTTGGTCGTACTGACTGGGGTGCAGACCGCATCGTCTTACTTCGACTGTACCGGGCCCTTGTTCGGTCCAAACTGGATTACGGCTCTGTGGTATATGGCTCGGCTTCCAAGTCTGTTCTGCAGCGTCTGAACACAATTCACCATCAAGGTCTGCGCATATGTCTGGGAGCCTTCAGGACATCTCCAGTTCCTAGTCTGTATGCAGAGGCAGGGGAGCCTTCTCTCAGGCTCCGCCGCATCCGCCTCATGCTCAGCTACGTTCTGAAGCTGAAGGCCCATCCAGAAAATCCTGCCTATGATTGTGTTTTTAACCCGTCGTTTGCAGAGATTTATGATGCCCATCTGGGAGCTGTCCGTCCACTTTCCTTCCGTGTCCGACCTCATCTGCAGGCGGCCGGAGTGGACCTGGACAAAGTTTCGGAATCTCTGCAACACGTCACTCCACCCTGGCTACTACCAGTTCCTGACATCTTGCTGGACTTGACTGCCCACAAGAAGGATTGTACTCCACCAGCCATATACCAACAGAGCCTCAATGAACTCCTTTCAATTTTTCCTGGCTATTGTCGTCTTTATACGGATGGGTCCAAGTCTGAGGATGGAAGAGTGGCTGCGGCTGCAGTGTCCTCTCGCCATCCTAGACGCCCATTTAAGCTCCGTCTCCCTGACCATTCCTCTGTATTTAGTGCAGAACTGCAGGCCATTCTGCTAGCACTCAAGCATGCCTATCAGTCTCGGGAAAGGAACTTCCTGATTCTGTCTGACTCTCTTTCTGCCCTGCAGGCCCTTCAGGGCGCGGGAACAGACCATCCACTGCTGGTGCAGATTAGAGAGCTCTACGCGGACTTGATGAAGGAATATTATGACATCATTTTTATTTGGGTCCCAGGCCATGTGGGCATCGAAGGCAACAGAATCGCAGATTCTGCTGCCAACAGTGCCCGCAGTGACCCTGTCCCTGACACACAGACTGTCTATAGTGATTTTAAACCTGTGATTAGTGCGTACGTGGCCCGCGAGTGGCAGTTCGAGTGGGACAAAGAGGAAGGGAACAAGCTTCATGAAGCTCTTCCTAAGTTGTCTGACATTCTACCTTTCCGCTGCGGCAGCCGCCGTGAGGAGACTGTCCTTGCTCGGCTCCACATCGGGCACACGTATGTTACGCACTCTTACTTACTTAAACAGGATGAGCGTCCATGGTGTTTTGCCTGTGATGAGCAGTTTTCTGTTCGACACTTTTTGCTGTATTGTGCTGACCTAATTGACACCAGATATAAACACTTTACAGCAGACTCCTTGAAGGTTTTGTTCCAGGATGTTCCCCCGGACAAAATCTTCAATTTCTTGCGAGCATGCAATATTTTTAACAAGATTTGAGCATTCATAGACTATGTGAATCTTTTTTATTTGCCCTTTTTGAGAGTCTGTAGACATTTCTTTTAAAGACATGTGCGACATTTTAGCCTGAGATTTTTAATCTATATTTACATCTTGTCTTAAGACCTTGCTTTTAGTCTGGCTGACCAGATTTTTACCCATCCCGCCGTGAGATGGCCTTAGTCGCCTGCTCGACGTTAAACCCAAATAACTAACTAACTTATTTACCCAGGCTACACTCACTAACATTCACTCATTTCAGAAAATGAATTGGACTCAGGAAGAGGTGACAATCTTGCGATCTCATGGTAAATACCATGAAAAAATGGCTGCTTTCATTCATTCCATTCTAACAAAAGCTCCGGAATTTTGGCTTGAAAAACCGGGAAAACCACTCGGAAATTTGAGTGATATACTCAACAGTGGTTCTAAAAAACAAAAGACAAATAAAGAACCAAAAGAACTTGATTTGTTCTTTAGACAAAATCTTTCTGATGGCAAGCCGCCTGCGTGCAGTAGAGTAGAACATTGTGATTTGACTATATTTACTTTAGACATGTTAAAAAAGAATTTGGAAGACGGCTACAAAATACTTCAGGAAACCAAACACCTAAACATTTCAGCTTCAATCTGCTATGGAGAGTGGCTAATCCAGGGTGACGAAATCCATAAAATACAGAAAATACAAAAACAAACTAAATTGAACTGGCCAGATTGGCTAAAATTAAACGTAAAAATTTCCAAGTCGTATGCTCATCGGTTGTGTGTTCTAGCCAGGCTGCTACGAGGGTACCCCAAATTTCATTTTCTTGCACTGTCTTTCCGAAAGGTGTTTAGTTTACGGGAGCAAATTGAACAAATGCTGAAAATACAGGAAATAGCCGATTTTTGGAAAAACCCCCAACGCTGGTCTGTAACCTTGTTTATTGTTTGTTTGTTTGTTTGTGCAAAGGCTCTGGCGTGGCTTAAAAGGCCCGTAACCTACTGTTTTGAACGGTTCATAAACTTGTTCAGTACTGAAATTGAACAAAAGTGTTTGGCACGGCCAAAAGAACCATAATATTACTGTTTAAGACAAAGGCTCTGACGTGGCTTTAAATGCTCGTAACCTTTTGTTTTAAACGGTCCGTAACCTTATTCAGTACTGAAATTGAACAAAAAGGCTCTGGAGGACCATAATCTTATTTGTTTTGTTTGTGTTGTCACGTTGCACAAAGGCTCTGGCGTGGTCTAACGACTCGTAAACATGCTTTTTATGTTTGTATTATCCCAAATGTTATGGACCAAGTGTGAGGTGTTTCACCGCGCTCATGCAAGTAGCTTGCTTTTTGCAAGTGAATTGAAACGGATTTTACATAGGTTTTAGCAACAGGACTGACGGTGGGGTATACCTGTAGCACACTGGCAAAGAAAGATGATTTTGGCTTTGTATCTGAATAATTGATTTACAAAACAGCACCCTGGTCAGCCCACTTGTAGCACGCTATCAAAGAAAGATGTTTATTGGCATTGTATCTGAATAATTGATTTATAAATTACTCTGCGCCCTAGTCAAGCCTTCAAATCATGGTATCTAACGTAAACACATGATGTATGTCCTTAACGAATCGTCCCCCACTGGGGGACAGGTATCTAACGTAAACACATGACGTATGTCCTTAGCGAATCGTCCCCCACTGGGGGACAGGTATCTAACGTAAACACATGACGTATGTCCTTAGCAAATCATCCCCCCCTGGGGGACCGGTATCTAACGTAAACACATGACGTAGAGCCTTAGTGACGGGACGAAGTGCGCAGTGCCGATTTGAGTACACAGCCTGTGTATCGCGTGTCATACGGTGTGGCGAAGCCTGACAGTGTTTTGCGGACGAGTCTACAATATTCATGCAGATAAAGATTTTGTGTTTGTTTGTCTGTTTGTCTATGCGTGTGTGTGTGTTTGTAGGTATGTGTGAGTGCATGCGTGTATGAGTCTGTGTGTGTTTGTGTGTGTGTGCGTGTGCGTGTATGCGTGTGTTTGTGTTTGTTTGTGTGCGTGCGTGTGTGCGTGCGTGCGTGCATGTGTGCGTGTGTGTGTGCGTGCGTGTGTGCGTGCGTGCGTGCGTGTGTGCGTGCGTGCGTGTGTATGTACGTGTGTGTATATGCCTGTATGCGTGTGCGTGATTATGCGTGTCGGAATGCGCCTGCCTGTAATGTGTGTGTGTGTGTGTGTGTGTGTGTGTGTATGTAAATCCCGTAAACCGGGGACACACACGGGTTATACACCCACAACCGGGGACTTCCAGTAAATGGGGGACGTCACCGGTTTCAGACGATTTGAGTTATCATTTGCGACGTATATTATGACTGAAAACAATGTTACTGGTGAAATATGAACAAATTCTGATGTATCTGGTTCATATGGTTACACAAAAAAAAAAAAAAAAAAAAAAAAAAAAAAAATTGACATACGCACTTGATAACATTTTTTTTTTTTTTTTTTTTTTTTTTTATACCTACAGATACTTGATAACAAATTTTCAAAGTCACCTATAACTGACAAATTACTTTTCAGGTAACTTTTTAAAGTTTCTATAAGTTAATTGACACAAGAAGTTATAAGTGTCTTAAAATAAGAACTTATAATTTCTTATAACAACTTAAACATAACAAATTGTAAGTTCCTGGCTTAAGTCACAACTTACTCAGACAGATTTGATAAGATACAAGGACAATGAAAAAACTTTTTTTTAGTAATAGTCTGGTGGTGGTGGTGGAGCTGATGGGTTTAAATAGTTAGGTGGCATGACATTTTTCTGTGAAGTGTATGACATTAATAAACGATTACCAAATCTGATTTTTATTTGTTTAAAAGATTGTGTAGTTTTTCTGTGGTTTCCTGAACACCGATCTTTTTTCCTTCCGCTAAAAAACTAGCCTTCAGTTCTTCAACATTCACAGGAGATTGACTACGCATTTTATTTTGTATTTCAGACTTCTGTTTTTTATAATTATTTAAAACATCCTGGACTCTCTTAAATTCCTCGTCATCAATACAATTATCATTTAATGCCTTACTGATAATAAGTTTCATACTGCTCAGCTTTGCACCGGCCAGCGTACTCAATGCTTCATGTTTCTGTAATTTCGTGTGAAATCTTTTGTTTATGGCCTCCAAACCAAAACAAGCCAGGCATGTAGCAACGCTAACACCTTCAACTGCAATTTCAATTAAACTTCCAATTCCTGTGGCAAACAGAATACCCCCCACAGATCAACCAGCTGAAACTGCACCAACAGCCATTGAAGTATTTTGTACAGAATTGAAAACGGTCTTATACCGTCTCTTACATCTGGAGTACCTTGCCTCTTCACTTTACAAATATTTAATTGCTTCTGTAATATTATTTAATCTGAATGCGTCTCCCTTTAATGTTTTATCTGATGCAATTGGCATATGTGGATCAAGCGCAAACGACGACACAGTCTCAGGCTCAAGCGTCGATAGTATTGGATAGAATTTAACCTTTTTTTTTTTTCTTTTTTTTTTTTATTGTCAAATATTTTTAATTTAATGAGCAATTACATTTTGCAACTCGTCAAAAGTATACAATTTGCTGGCATAATAAAATGAAACAAGATCAATGTGTTCAAGGTTTATGTAACTTAGACGAACAAAAGTTGTTTTGTCGACTAAAATCTTGACATCTAGAACACTGCTCGAAACTTCAAAAACATCCAGATTTTTTCTAATAGCAATAAAGACCTTTGTTGATTCTGATACTGTTTCATCCCATGTAAGTTTTATTCCCTGTGCAATATTTGCCTCTTTCGCAGTAGTTACAGATTTCATGATAATTTCAAATACTATTGTCGCTTCTCTTGCAATCAGAAAGTTTTCTGGTGCAAACACAACAGAAGTATCAGATCTGCCCTTCCTATTTGTAAGAAGATACCTCCGTTTCTGATAATTTTCAACTTTCAGTTTATCTCTGCTATTGTTGTCTGGGGCAAAGCTTAGAACAAGGCTTACAATCAGCGGCCCAGAGTTAACAACTTTTCTAAAAACTAAGACACCTTCATCAGTGTATACATAAGGACTAATAAATTCAAACTTTATGTCCCAGTCAATTGTGGGTGCTGGCGTAGGCGCAGGCAGCACAGGTGAAACTACCCACTTATTAGCTACATGTATTAAGTTGTAGGGCACATTATTTACAAGAGTAGGCGCAACTGGTACAGTAACATCACGCAGCTGACCAAGTTTAGGAATCTGTCTTTCACCGTCTTTCATGTCGACAATTACTTTCCGCTTGTACATGCCAGTTGAATCAAGTTCAAAACCTACCCCACCCGGGTCTGCCCTGGGGGACTTGGGTGAGGTTAGGTATTTTTTAGTTCCCAGGGTCACCCTGGTCAGCCCCACAGGGTGGGTTTTTCTCTCTATTCTGGGGCATGTGTTTCTGTCTACCCTTTGTCCATTCACCTGTATTTGCCTTTTTAAAACTCTCCCTACTGTCTGCACTGCCTGTAGCTCTTGATGTTGGATGTGTGTTGCTAAATGGTCTTAGCTTTATTTAGGCCCCATGTGTTAGGTTTATTTAATGTATTTGACCGGCTGGCGACATACATTCAATGTTCTGTTTATTTTTTTTTCACAAGCAGTGCAGGCACGTCCTGAGAAAGCCTTGTTGCTGTCAGGACGTTAAGCAATGTACAATCAATCCTGAGAAAGCCTTGTTGCTGTCGGGACGTTAAGCAATGTACAATCAATCAATCAAGTTCAAAACCATATATTTCTCCAATTTCCCCTTCCTTCTCAAAATCCTGTACGTCTGCCAAATCTTTCAACTCTGTTACTGGACATGCAAATGGTATGATTCTCGGCTTTGGACCAAGGCCACTCATTTTTATAAACAAAAATAAAATTATTTAATTTCCAACACAACACTAACATCATCCTCGCGCTGGGACTATACGGCGTTGAGGCGCGTCCCCTGGGTGGTGGATAGGGGGTCCCTCGTGAGAGGGGTGCACCGAATGAAATAAGGTGCCATGAACCAACATGGTCTAAGGGAAGGTGACCCCGACAGAAAACCCCTGGTCCTCCTAGTAAGGGGGTTGGGCGTGGGGGTAGCTTCCCCACCCTGCAAAAAAGGAAATAGCTACAAAAACGCCGACGAAAAGACTAACAGTAATTCCATTCCTGGAGGAGGAAGGTTCTTCTACCAGAAGACTTATGACGTCCTGTGGTGAAAGCCGGAAGTCTTCGGAAGCCACAGGACCGAGCCGCCTCTCTCTATCCAGGGATACAACCATGGGCACATGGAACGTCAACCCCCAGGGAAAGAGGAAAAGAGGTAAGCCGAGAAACTCCTGGCGTCGAGACCTCCAAGCAGACATCAAGAGACTGGGAACCACCTGGAGTAGAATCGAAGGAGAAGCACAGGACAGGAGTTGCTGGAGGTCTCTCGTCGACGGCCTATACCCGGGTAGGGGTGACAGGCGTAAGTAAGTAAGTACTAACATCATGCATTACAACTGGTTTGTTATCCTGATTAGTTACAGATATACACAGTGACTCAAAGAAACTAGAACCTAATTTCTTAAACTGTAAATTAGGAAATCTAACAACTACACTTTCACAATAGGGAGCAGTTCCAGTTGGCACACATCTCAACAAAGTTGATGGCTTTTCATTGTGTACATTTTCAATTGTGTTTAGTTCTTTCAAATGAACATTTAGTACTGTATGTACTGACAAATGAACAGGATATTTTCCAGTTAATTTTCTATCAATCATCTCTATTTTCCAAAGCTTTGTTTTAGCTTCAGTTTAATTTATTAAACCAAGTAATAATAGCAGATCATCTGAAAATGTTCAGAAGAAAATTCTAATGTAACAAGTAAGTTAGCTGGATTTAAAGTTGCTTTAATTTTTATTTTACTTTGAAACCATTCAGCTAATGTACAAAAGTCATAATACCCAGATGTTATTTTATGGTTCTCAATAGGAGAGGAATCATCACTAACAGATACATAATAATTTATATCATCTGTTGCATTAAACCACTTTACTGTGTAGAACATTTCATGGATAGCTACAGCCTTGCTACCATCTCGATTATCAATCCCATTAGTTAACCACACTGGTTTGCTTGTGTCAAGATTTGTTAAGGTAATAAACATTTTTATTATCTCATAAAAAGGAGGATGGAATTTAAATCACCAACAAGTGTTACTACAAACGCATTTCAATTTAATGTGGATGCTAAATACAATGTTGCACCAACTTATGAACAGAAAATAATTCAACTAAATCAGCTTGATATAGCTGTAAACGAACAAGATTTATTTCAAGTGAAAGTACTGAATCCCTTTGACCATTACATAAACCCTCCAATAACAGACGATGCTACTGCAAGAAAGTGGTCCTCAAGTCCACTACAGATGTTTCAAAACCAACTCAACTTTGCTATACTGTGTTCTACTACAGGCTGTGGTGTTTCATTTACAGACCACTTAAATCACTCAAACAAACTCATTAGATCTGTCTACCTTTTCCATGTTTATTACCAGCTTAGACATATACTGTCAGAACTTCATACACCACTGCCCACTGAATCCAGTTTCAACAGGTTTAACAACCCCATGGATATGAAAGCATTTGAACGCATCTGTAATGAATTTAACATAAACCCTGGTCCCCGTGCCGGGTATGACTTTACACAAAAACTTGATGATCACAATGGTATGGGTACATTGTATTACGCTATGAGTCACAGACAATACCCTCAAGATTACTACCCCGGTTACACTTCATTCTCATCTAAATCACAAGTCTGGTTAGGATCAATAGAACAGAAACAGTCTAATGTGTGGACCACATTTATTTTAGACAAGAGTGACGGGTTTACTCAAGCGGGAGTCGAGCGTGTAAATGAGTCTATCAGAACATATGTCTGGTGTATATTAGGAGCACAATCACTAACAAAATCAAATATTTTAAACGGGAGTGGTAAATTTGAAGCACAAAAACAGTTTCTTGCAAATCTTGAAGATTCAATTAATTCAGTGGTTGATCTCCCATCAAGCATACAGCGCTACCAAGACGTTCTCAGATATGCCAGATCAAAAGTTGACTTTGTAGTTGGCATCGGGTTATACATGTTGCCATCTGACCTTCAACTCCAAATGGGGACAATAACAAATTATAATAATGAAATAATTGTTGCAGGTGTTGGTCAAAAATTAGGACTAAATCAATCTGTAAACTTGGGGGCCACAACCACACATGTACAGTCATTAAAAACCATTACAGACGGTAACACCCCCGGCCCCGGCCCTGGCCCCAACACCGGCACCCATACAACCAGTACAGTCAGCCCCAGACACACATGAGTCAGAGAGAACTGCATTGGTAATAGGTCTAACGGGGTTAGGGGTTTTACTTCTTTATCTGTTTCATTAAATAACCCACCATCAACCCTCCTACTGTAACCAAAAAGACCCACACATGTTCTGCCATAAACCCAACTACCTTTGCTGCTGTAGTAATAAGCCAACTGACAACTGTGCCAAGCGTCCATTGCTTTCAGAGCCAATTTCTTAAGCAAGTCTGATATGTGAGACAGTTGTTTCTTTACCCATGACTGTAAATCTTTTGGGTCTGTTGGAGGTGCTGGTGGTGCTGGCGGACCTGGCGGTGCTGGACCCCCACCAACCACGGAGACAGCTAACACAACAGTACTGATAATAAATCCAAGAGCTGTAATTAAACTCGCAATTGTGATACCCTGTTCTCTGAAAAGTGTTTTCAATCTCTCAGCCAGAGTAGTGTCTTCGTGAAGTATTTTCTGAATAGTTTCTCTAATCATGTTGACTTGTGTTTTCAGTTTTTCCCTCCCAATACTAATCACTTCTAACCGCCCTGATCTTTCTATCTGCAAATCATTTAATCTGTGTTGTATTCTTTCTTTCATTTCAGTGTCAAGATTCCCATTGTCTGCGGTAGCCAGTTTTTCTTTTTCACGTTCTATGTGTTTATCAAGCTCACCTAGTTTGGCGACATTGTTTACCATCTCACCTCTTATCGTCTGTAGAGATTTATCCAACCCTATAATCTCCCTCATTGACAAAGGCGGATCATCTATTGTTTTCATAGCGTCATTTATTTGTCCTTCAGTAAATGAAGTTTCTTGTATCACTGTGTTTGCTATTTCTGGTAGGCTTGTTACTGGTGCCATTTCAATTTCTTGCCCTGTTGGCAACTTTGTTTGTGTGTCATGGAGGGCACTAACAAGACGCGGTGTGACAGGAGACCCACCAATACCAAGTTGACGCAAGGCACCAACACCACCTTCATTTTTGATTGTACTTAAAGCCCTAAACTTACCAGGGTCTTTTTTATTAGTCAATAGTACTTTTCCTTTGTCAACAGTATTTAAATATAAATGATCCTTGCCATCAAGTTCAAACTGATTAGGGTCTATGTTGTCTGGGCGGCCACGAACATGATCATAAAACGAGTTCACTTTGGTTTCTAAAAGTTCGTGACGTAAACTATAAGTATTTCTTGTACCAGTCATTCCAGTCATATCTGACATATCTGCTGTATTACCAAAATCATACATGTCATCTTTTTCAAAGTCTTCATGACCAAATCCTCCCGCTGCCATTGTTTTATTAATTTATTATTTTTTGTTGTGCATAATAAAAATGACACAGTCTTGCGGATCAAAGTTAGACCCATACAGAAAACTACATGAGCCTCTTGGTGTTAAGGGCATTAGACAATCAATCGTCATTACAAACAATCCAAGTACCATAGATCAGAACCAAACACTTACAGTCAAGTTTCCAAATTTAGGTCCCAGTGACGTTATTGTTCCTGGCACTGCACGCCTTGCATTTAATATTGAACTATCATCAGACACAGATGTAAACAGAACACTAGTTAACAATCTAGGCAGAGCAATTGTTAGAACTATTAAAGTAAAACTTGAAGGACAGGAAGTGTTTAGTCTCGACGATGCTGATGTGTTTTACTGTTACAAAGATCTTTGGCTTACACGAGAAGAACGAGAAGACCGTATTTACCAAGGCATACAGTCAGATAATGTTGGTAAACTTCGAATCGATGCAGGAGATAAAGTAACTACTGGGGTGGCCAAAGACATTATATTAGCAGAAACATATGGAACCAGATTTTACATTCCACTTGAGTTTGAAATCCTAACAGCGCATTTACCTTATTACCAAGGAGCACTGAATGACCATCTGAGTTTTGAACTAACTTTCAATGACTACTCCAAAATTATTAAATCATCTGATCCCAATGCAACATATAAGATCTCTAACATTTCTTTGGAATATGAAATTGTCACACATGATTATTTAGCTACTCTCATTCAAAATCAGTATAAGACAAAACTACCGATTTATTATGACAGGGTGATTAGACATAGTTTAATACCTAAAGACAAGAGCGACCCAATGTGGAACATAAACTTGAACACACCTGCCAGGTCACTGAAAGGTATACTTATGTTGTTTGTTGAACCAGCGGCTCCATACAAACAGGATTCAGAAAAATTCTACAATCCAAAGATTACACATTTGTCTTGTACAATCGAAGGCCGTCCTAATCAAGTGTACGCTTCAGGTTTGTTACCTTATCAACACTACGATGAGATCACAAAGTATTTTGTGGGTGGAAGGATTAGAGATAAACCTGCAAACATTGCGTGCAAACATTTACATCTGTATGACGTAAGGATTGGTCAATACCTTACAAATAAGTATGCTCTTTGGCTAGACCTTCGTAGTACAGATGATGATTATCTTCATGGGTCAGGTCGAAAGGTTGAAAATGGCAGTGACGGGATTACAATTCAGATACAAAAAAAGGTTGAATCCGCTGCAGCCATAAATATATATTTGTATTTGATATATGATGCACAACTGAGCATAGAAGAGAGCAGACTAAAGGGTGTCATGTATTAAATTATATTGTGTATTAAAATGAACCGGAACTTAATGACACTTGACCCACACTGTGGATTGTTTTGTGGTGCCACAGGGTGTGGTAAAACTGAATTTGTTCTTAACCTATTACAAACAAGTTACATACACCACTTTGAAAACATTGTAATATTTTGTCCTACTATTAAACACAACAAAGCTTATCACAACCGTTTATTCATTTGGACTGACAACAACATTTACTTAGTCGACCCTGAGAAAAAACTGAATGATTACCTACAATATTTTTACAAGCAATTTGAAGGACAGTCAACCCTGTTTATAGTTGATGACTGTTCTGCAGAGAAAGACATTGTCAAGAAGAGAAACACTCTAGCAGAACTTGCTTTCAGTGGCAGACACGCAAACGTCAGTGTATGGATTCTCACTCAGAAATATAATGCTGTACTGAAAGATTTTCGAGAACAGTTAAAGTTTATCTGTTTGTTTTACTGTAAGGATCGTGACAGCTTTGAAGACTGTCTCAGAGAGAACGATGTCATCCCAAATAAGCATGAACGGGATGATGTGAAAAATAAACTAAAATCAACTAAGCATCTAAAGCTGATTTTAAAGACAGATCAGCCCACAGGGTATGGTTTGGTAAATTAATTTATACATTTGTTTGTCCAATAAAAAATGACAGACAGACAAACCCAAGTGTTTGATGTTACAGAATGCTTCAAAGATGTTGAGTGCTTTACTGACTTAAAATCACGTGTGTTTGAACCCAGCTTTAAACCCACAACACGGACAATAAGAATATACATGACATATAATGTTACTTTGGAATATTCAGATGGATTAGCACGTTATGATTATGAGACTGTTGATCTTAAGACAAATGCTTTAAAAGTTTATAATGCTAACAGTGGCCACTTGCGTTGGTTTGAGGTACTGTGTGAAGACATATTTGATCAATTAAGAAAACTACATTGTTACATTGAAAGTGTTAGATTCAATAAAGTGATATTACACCTGCAGGACAAGACTTCAAGTCAAACACCAGGGAAGTGGTTGACTTGTTTATCATAACTACAGTTAATACAGTATTACAGATGGTGTGCCAGCGGTAATTTTTTTTTTTTCATTTATTATTTTGTCGGTCAAATAAAAATGACGGACAATGTTCAAAGCCCATCAGGTTCATCAAGCCTACGTAATGTGTTTCACACAACAAACTTGCCTATATCTAATACTAATAATGTCTATGAATCAATAGAAAACTCTTTTTCTGTCATACAAGATAATCTTCTTACAGGCAGTGTAAAGATTCAGATTGTTGCTAAAATAGAATTTACTAGAGTAGACGGTGAAGTGATTGTATCATATATATCAACAAGACAACACACAGTTAACACAAGAAGGGAATTGGAGAACCTGTTTAGAGACAGACTATTATCTGACTTCCTCCAGGCAATTGACAGTGCAAAAATGAAAGGGTCTGGTTGGCATGAAGGTCATGTACATGAACTACAACTAAAGCAGTCAAGGTATCATCCTATATTAGGTAAATCATGGTTGCCACTGCCAACAGAGGTTGCAAACAAAAAGGCTGTTGTTAATATTCAGAACAATGACAACTATTGTTTCATGTGGTGTGTGCTTGCTAAACTACACTTTATAAAGTCAAAACCTGAACGTGTATCTAACTACACCAAATTTGTAAACAAACTCAACTTTAGTGGCGTTGAGTTCCCTGTTAAAATAGAAGACATAGACTTGTTTGAAAAACTAAATCCTGGTATATCTGTAAATGTATATGTGTGGGATAATGAGTCTGTCAACAAGTTACAACCCATTAGAGTATCACCACTTGCTCCAACCTACGGACAGTCAGAAGATAAACATGTTGACATGTTATTAATTGGCCCTGCCGGTGATGACAATAACTTCCACTACACAATTATCAGAAATATGTCACGTCTAATTCATGGGCATACAACAAAACACAATGGTAAACAAGAAGTGTGTAAGAGATGTTTACAAAGATTCTCCTCTATTTTACTAGCGCACAAACATGTTTTACACTGCAGGTCGGCTGATGACATACAAACTGTACTTAAGTATCCAGATCCTGGTAGTCAAGTATATTTTAAGAACTATGGGAATCAACAAAAGCTGCCGTTTGTAGTGTATGCTGATTTTGAATCACTGGTAGTTCCGTATGAAGGTCCTGTTCCAGAGTCATTACCAAAGACTATAAAGTTGAGTGACCAAGTGGTGTGTTCTTTTGGATACATTATTGTTAGGTCAGACGGACAGCATTCAGAACTTGTTATCTGCAGGGGAGAAAATGCAGCATGTTTGTTTTTAACAGAAATGAGACATCTGTATAGTCAGGTAGTACAGTATCTCACATGTCAGATGCCTTTGGTGATGACAGAAGAAGACAAACTGAAATTTGATGCAGCTGTGACATGTTGGATTTGTGAACAACCCCTCCAGGGTGATAAAGTTCGTGACCATGATCACATAACTGGACATTACAGAGGTTTTGCACATAACAATTGTAACTTATTATTAAAAACAGATCCTATGACATATAAGTTACCAATCTTTTTCCACAATCTCAAAGGATATGATTCACACTTTATCATGCAGGCTGTGGATGAGTCTTACAAAAACATAAATTGTATTGCACAGACAACTGAAAAGTACTTGACTTTTAGATTAGATAAATTAGCATTTTATGACTCTATGCAACATTTGTCTTTAGGTCTTGCTAGTTTGGCAGAAGGACTGACTGAGTATCCAATAACTAAATATTTTGAGCCAGACTTGATTAAGAAAGGTGTTTATCTGTACGAGTACATTGATCACTGGGTTGTGTTTGAGGAAACAAGACTACCACCAAAAAGAGAAATTTTATTCTACACTTAATGGTAAAGGTATTTCTGACTCTGAATATCAACACGCTCTTGATGCATGGAATTAGGGTGTCAGACTATTGGTGACTATCATGACCAGTACTTGAAAGCTGACGTTTGTTTGCTAGCTGACGTATTTGAAAGTTACCGTGAAAAGGGTTTGTTACACTACAGTCTTGACCCAGCCTGCTACATAACTAGTCCTGGCATGACATGGGATGCATTTTTGAAATCCAGTAAGATATCTATAGACCTGTTGTCTGATCGTACGATGGGTGAAATGGTGGAACATGGATTGAGGGGTGGGATAAGTATTGCAGCGAACAATTATGCCAAAGCCAACAACAAATATCTGGACGGCTTTGACCCCTCAAGCCCTGGGTCAAGGTCATTCATTACGTACTTGGACGCTAATAACCTTTATGGATTTGCAATGTGTGAGTTATTGCCCTTGAAAAACTTTTGTCTGTATGATTTGTCACAGTATGACATAGCACAGTCAGGGTTAACAAACTATATTATGAATCTTGTCCGAAACGACACAAAGGGTTGGATCTTTGAAGTAGACCTGGAGTACCCACACCATCTACACCATTACCATAATGATTATCCATTAGCTGTTGAGAAAATGAGTGTGACAGGGAAAAAAGAAGACACTAAACTTATACCGAATCTGAGTGACAAATTCAATTACGTTTGTCACTATCGCTTGTTACAGTTTTACAACAGACACGGGTTAGTACTAAAGAAAGTTCACAGAGGCATTCAATTTGATCAAAGTGCTTTTATGAAAGATTACATAATGAAGAACACAACATTGCGTGCCAGAGACGGCAACACTGCATTTGACAAAGACTTCTTTAAGCTTATGAACAATTCCTGTTTTGGCAAGACTATCGAAAATCCTCATCACCGCAAAGATGTGAGACTAGTCGCAACTGAATCGGGTGCAATTAAACTTACAGGTAAGCCACAGTACACAGGGTACAAAGAGTTTCATTCATCATTGTATGCCGTGTCACTCAAAAAAAAAAATTGTCAAACTGGACAAGCCAGTATTCATTGGTATGGCAATTCTTGAGTTGTCAAAACTGTTGATGCTTGAATTTTATTATGATTACTTTAAACCAAAGTATCCTGAGTGTCGTCTGCTATACACTGACACTGACTCTATGATCATTGATGTGTGTACTGAAGACTTTTATAAAGACATGAAAACAGAGTTATACATGTCTGACTACCCAAAAGATCACCCGCTGTACAGCACACAAAACAAAAAAGTTCCTGGTAAGTTTAAGGATGAACTGAATGGTGTGCCTATTGTTGAGTACGTTGGACTGAGATCAAAAATGTATTCTATACTGCACCAAAAAGGTAGTCCGTCAAAAGCCAAAGGAATAAAAAACAAAAAAGCAATAAAAAATAAAGACATCCGTCATGAACATTACAAGCAAGTATTAGATGGTGCATTAATGCCTGATTATCCAAACAAGTCAGTGAGATCAAACAAACATAATCTTGAAATGATCCAAACAAATAAGAAGTCACTTGCAGTTGGGGACACAAAACGTGTTTTTTATAGTAAGGAAAAAGCTTATGCACCTGGACATTACAGGCTTAAGTTATCTGAAGAAATAGTCGATGAACTGGTTGATGAATTAATTGATGAGTTAGTTACTGAAATGAGTAACGGTGTCTGGGGGAATAATCTGTAATTCTTCTCTGACAAATGCCCTTTGGGGTGCAGGGTCAAAAAGATAATATGTGACCCGCCACCACAAAATGAGTCTTAAGTCACTTTTTGGACATTTTGAGATATTGATATCAGCAGAAACTAGAAAGAAAACCCTTTTCAATGGTGCCAATAACATGTGAATCAGACGATTGGTCACCGAGTTATGGTTTATAGAAACTGGGGACCCCACACATGTACCCGACCACGCCACCCGACAATTTTCAAAATGAGTCTAAAGTCACTTTTTGGACATATTGAGATATTGATATCAGCAGAAACTAGAAAGAAAACCCTTTTTAATGGTGCAAATAACATGTGAATCGGACGATTGGTCACCGAGTTATGGTTTTTAGAAACTGGGGACCCCGCACATGTACCCGACTATGCCACCCGACAATTTTCACGAATAGCGGGAAATCGGGTCAGGGACATTACGATTCATTTCGTGGTGGCGGGTCACATATATTGTTGTGTCAGGGCCGGGGACTATTTTTTTTATATTGTGTACAGACGTTGACCAGATGGGGTCTGTCGCTCTGCGCCTGAGGTCATTCTCGGCCTCCCCTGGTTGATATAAATATCTCACCTGTTTCGTAAATAAACTTGTGTCGGGTGCTGGGGTTGGTCCTGTTTTTAGCTCTGTAATTGATTTCAATTTAATAGCATCAACAGGCTTTACATGACCTTCATTGTTCATTGCTTTTATCACATGTGGTAATCTCTTTACCCACTCAGTGTTCCGGGTGTCATGCATGAGTTCCTTAGAATACTGGTAACTGAAAAGTCTCTCTGATAATTGCTTGTTAAAGTTCTCAACAATGGCCTGTGATCTGTGCACACCTGGTATACCTCGCCTCACTAGCACGCCATGCTTCGCAAATAACTGGTTAACAGCACCTTTGAATTCTGATCCGTCATCAACTTGAACAAGTCTGGGGTATCTTAAAGGGCCTCGACTATATATTTTTGTTAATGCTGTAGCAACTGTGGTAGCTGTTTTGTCAGATATGGGTTCAGCGTCTTTGTACCTTGAAGCTATGTCTACGACAGTCAGTGCGTATTTGTATCGTTTCTTTCTTATTGTGTCATGGGGTAGGAACAGGAGGTCCATTTGATGTGTGTCATTTGGGGTAGTGTTTTCAAAATGGGGTCTAGATATTTTTCTTGGTGCAGGGAGATATATTTATCATATTGTTTGTCTCTGTAACCATTGTTTGACTTGATTGAGTGTTATATCTCCGCCCACAGCGGCATGTAATTTCTGAATAGCGGTTGCTCCTTTCCAATACCCTGATGGGGAGTAATATATTTTTGATAGTTTATTTTCTATGTTCATTTTTTCTAGCAATATAAAGACCAGTAAAATATACAAACGTCATTCTCGCTAGAACAAAAATTATCTCCCTGTTTCTTTGTTCTATACTCGGTTTGAAATAGTCACTTAGTTTAGGTTTCGGGATAGACATGTCTTCACCTGTGACTAAAAAATACTCACGAATTGCGTCGTCTGTATTTGAAAACGTATGTTGTGCGTGACCTTCAAGTCTGAGTTTTTCATTGATAAAATCAAGTTTTTCTATTCTATTCTTTTCATACTCTTGTTGAGCTTCTGCCAGTTTTTCAGACGCCTCATTGTGACGCTTGCTGATTCTTCTCTACCTACTTTTGAAAAGAGATAATTTGAGCCGCTGAATGCAAGGGCGTTGACCATCGCGCCTCCAATTATTACTGCTAAAGTCGCCATATTATTTTTATTTACATAGAAACATTTTCTGGAATAATTCCCTGCTTGACTAGAAAATCTTTTGTCGCAATTGATACTGTGACAACTACAATTAGCTTAGCGCTGTCTTCGAAATCTAATCTACTCAGGTCTGCTGATTTCATTTTGAGTAGATTTTTTCCTAGCATAAAATAAGCAACTGCTAGTCCACTTATCACGGCAGAGTGATATACAAGGTTCATATCACGGCAAGGTTCATAAAGTTCTTTGTGTCGCTCATTTTCTAATACAATAAAAATTAAAATAATATTTTTATTTACTCCATATAAAATGGGTCAACGGCTTTGGATATTACTGGTAATGTGGCGACTTCTGGTTTTGTTTTTGGAGTGTCTGATTTTTTGGACACTGTACGAGTCTGTGGTTTGTATTTTTTGTATAATTGGTAACCTACGTAACCAAATCCGGCAACAAATCCGGCATCTATATATTTTGTTGTTTGAGGTTCGGGGTCAGGGTTAGACTGGGTTGTTTGTCTCTCACTTTGATGAGGGTGTGATGGTATTGACACAGGTCCTGACGGTGGATCAGTTACATGAGTCTTTTCTGTTTGTGCTTGAAGCTGTAATTTTTTTTGCCTGTTGCATTCAGCCACTCTTTTTCCAGCCTCAACCCTGCCTGGACTTTTAGCCTTAGTCACAGTTTGAACCTGCGTCAAGACCGGACTGGGGTTCGGTTGTGGAGTCGTCTGGGTTTCGTCCATTTTCTTCTGCAGTAAAATTTATTTTGGAGAAATCAATATGGCTACCAGTAACAAGCAATGTTACAACAGGTGCAAGGTAATTTCCAAACTTGTAAAACATGACGCATGCTAATTTACCAATTGAACTTGAAACAATAGGATTGCTTTCAAGATCGTGTGATAGGCTGTCACTATCCACAGGTAGAAAGTGACTCACTGCTTTTGTGTATAGGCATACAAGAGATCGACTCAAATCACGAGTCATTAGTGAAGCAATGTGGTTTTCATATTTTGAATAAAGTTTAAATAGTTCGTCAGAGGTGAGAGATTCAATATCCTCTGTCATGTATTGTTTTCCGAGATAAGCCTTTGATTTGCCTGACACAACTACAGAAAGAAGGCGCTGTTTTTTCGAGTCTAAGTCTTTGTTTTCTACAGTATTGATATCATTTAGAAGAAGTAATTCGTCTTGATTCATTTTATAATAAAAAATATTAATTTTAATGGCATTGGTTTTAGAAATCTTTATTTTACTGAAAAAAATAAAGAAAATATGGGAAAAACGTGGTGTGTTATTAGATGAGCGATTTGTGGTCAAAAACAATGGAATAATGAGGTGTATATAAATTGTCCAAAACCACCCATAGTTACTTTCTCTAAGGTGGCCAAAGAGGCAAAGTTTTTGGGGGACATCTTTGACAAAAGACTGACCTTCTGCAACCATATTAATTATCTTTGAACCTCATGTCAGAAGGCGCTCGACGTTCTTTGTGTCATTGGTTGCACTGACTGGGCAGACCGCACTGTGTTACTTCGACTGTACCGGGCTTTTGTTCGTTCGAAACTGGATTACTGCTCTGTGGTATATGGCTCGGCTTCCAAGTCTGTTCTACAGCATCTGAACACAATTCACCATCAAGGTCTGCGGATATGTCTGGGGGCCTTCAGGACATCCCCAGTACCTAGTCTGTACGTTGAAGCAGGAGAGCCTTCTCTGAAACTCAGCCGCATCTGCCTCATGCTCAGCTACGTTCTGAAGCTGACGGCCCATCCAGACAATCCTGCTTATGATTGTGTCTTTAAACCGCCGTTTGCAGAGATTTACGATACCCATCCGGGAGCTGTCCGTCCACTTTCCTTCCATGTCCGACCTCATCTGCAGGTGGCCGGAGTGGACCTGGACAAAATTTCAGAATCTCTGCAACACACCAGTCCTCTCTGTCTATTACCAGTTCCAGACATCTTGCTGGACTTGACCGCCCACAAGAAGGACTCTACTCCACCAGCCATATATCAACAGAGCCTCAATGAACTCCTTTCAAGATTTCCTGGTTATTGTATTTATACACATGGGTCAAAGTCTGAGGATGGGAGAGTGGCTGTGGCCGCAGTGTCCTCTCGCCATCCTAGACGCCCATTTAAGCTCCGCCTCCCTGACCATTCATCTGTATTTAGTGCAGAACTGCAGGCAGTTTTGCTGGAACTCAAGCATGCTTATCAGTGTAGGGAAAGGAGCTTCCCGATTCTGTCTGACTCTCTTTGTACAATCAATCAATCAATTCAGGGTGCAGGAACAGACGACTCACTGCTGGTGCAGATTAGAGAGCTTTATGCAGATTTGATGAAGGAATATTATGACATTTTTATTTGGGTCCCAAGGCATGTGGGCATTGAAGGCAGCAGGATCGCAGATTCTGCTGCCAACGATGCCTGCAGAGATCCTGTCCGTGACACACAGACTGTTCATAGTGATTTTAAACCTGTGATTAGTGCATACATAGCCCGCAAGTGGCAGTCCGAGTGGGACAAAGAGGAAGCTAATAAGCTGCATGAAGCTTTCCTAAGGTGTCCGACAGTCTACCTTATCACTGCGGCAGCCGCCATAAGAAGAGTGTTCTTGCTCGGCTCCACATCGGGCACACGTATGTTACACACTCTTATTTACCAAAACAGGATGAGCGTCCACGCAACAAGCAGTTTTCTGTTAAACACTTTTTGCTGTCTTGTGCCGATTTAATTGACACAAGATATAAACACTTCACAGCAGACTCCTGGAAGGTTTTGTTCCGGGATGTTCCCTCGGACAAAATCTTCAGTTTCCAGAGAGAATGCAATATTTTTAATAAGATTTGAGCATTCATAGACTATGCAAATTTCATTATTTTGACCTTTTTGAGAGTTTGTAGACGTTTCTTTTAAAGACCTGTGTGACATTTTAGCATGAAATATTTTTATGATATATTTACATCTTGTCTTAACACCTTTCTTTTAGTCTAGCTGGGCACATTTTTACCATTCCCGCCGTGAGATGGCCTTAGTCACCCGCTTGGCGTTAAACCCAAATAACTAACTAACTAATTGACCCAAGATGTTTTCTCAAATACTATTCACAACTTCAAACCCAAATTTGGTACAGAGATACCTGATGGTAAGACCTATCTATGCATACTAATTTGAATGACCCCCTCGGAAAGGTCAAGGATCGCAGTAGCTCAGGAAATAGGTAAAAAATAGCCATATTTTAACAAGAAATGTTTTTTTCTCAATTGCTATTCACAACTTCAAACCCAAATTTTGTAGAGATACCTGATGGTAAGACCTATCTGTGTATACTAATTTGGATGACCCCTCGGATCAAGGGTCACAAGAGGTCGACTAATATGAATAAAATGCCAATTTTGTGGGGTTTTTTTAATAGAATTGTACTATTATCAACATTTTGCAAACTTTTTAATCAAATTTTGCACAAAGGTAGCTGATGATAAGACCTTCCTATGTAATAATAATAATAATTACGGTATTTATAATGCGCTTATCTTATAATAATTATAACTGTAGGCTCGCACTCACAAATCGCACACGCATGCGCACGCTTTAGACAATGACTCACATACCACAAATAGTGAAAATACATTACGACGGTCAGCTTGGGGTGGGGAGTGTGGTGATATAGTGCTAGAACTGTTGAAAGAGGTGAGTTTTGAGGGCGGACTGGAAGGAGGAGAAAGAGTGTTTCTGACGGTGGGAGAGTGTTCCAGGTGGATGGACCGTATACTGAGAAGGAGCGGGGGCCGAAAGTGCTGAGTTTGGTGCGGGGAATGAGGAGGCGAAGAGGGGCGGAGTGGAGGGAGCTGGAAGGAGTGTAGGGGTGAAGTAAGTTGGAGAGATAGGTAGGAGAGTAGTTGTTCAGGGATTTGTAGCAGAGAGACGGAATCTTGTATTGGATGCGTTGGGGGATGGGGAGCCAGTGAAGGAGCTTGAGCAGGGGAGTGATGTGGTCAGATTTTTTCTTTCTGAGGACGAGACGGGCAGGACACGCTGGAGAGTGAGAGTGGTGGAGTGAGGAGGGCTGGAAAGGAGTGAGTTGCAGTAGTCGATGCGAGATAAGATGAGAGAGACAGCGAATTTGGTGGCAGCTTCGGTAGTGAGTATTTTCTGATCTGACTGATGCAGCAGAGGTGGAAATAACATGCCTGGGCCGTGGCGGAGACGAAGCTGGTCATGGAAAGAGAGGAATCGAGGATAACGCCAAGGTTCTTGACCGAGTCGGAGAGGGAGATGGGGGTGCTGTCGAGTTGAAGGTGGAGAGAGGGAGGGAGCTGGGAAAGTTTCTGGCGAGTGCCTACCAGCATGGCTTCTGTTTTGTCGTCGTTCAGTTTGAACTTGTTTGCTGTCATCCAGTTTTTCACGTCTTCTTAGCAGTCAGCCGTGCGAGTCAGTAGTGTCTGAGTGTTGTCGAGTTTGTCTTTGTCTAGTAGTTGCGAGTCGTCAGCGTAGAGGTGGTGGTGTATGTGGTGAGACCTGATGATGTTGGACAGGGGAGAGGTGTAGAGTGTGTCCGTGGCGCAGTGGTTAAGGCGCCTGCCACCAATTCCAAAGGTGAGTGGTTCGATACCGGGTTCCGGCGTTGGACTTTTCTCCTCTGGTAAGTGTCACCGTTAATTCGGGCGGACCGTCGGGGGTTCTTTCTCCGGGTACTCCGGTTCTTCCACCCCCCACACTTTGGTACCGGTCTCAGGCCACTTTACAAATTTCAAATACAAGCGATCAAAAATCTCTGTAACTTCAGTAGCTGACTGGCCCTTCGTTTGTCTTGTACTGTGTTTGTCTTAAATGGCGTAAATCCGTGTCTGTTTCGTGAGTGTGTGTGTTGGGTTTCAGGCGCGGCACTTTGAGTCGATTTCCCCAAAATTGAGAAAAAGCGCCTATATAATAACGGTATTATTATTATTATTTATTAAAAGGACCAGATCCAGGACAGACCCCTGTGGAACGCCGCAGGAGAGCCTGACTGGGTTGGAGGAGACGCCGTCGATGGTGACGGACTGCTGTCTGTCGGAGAAGTAGGAGAGAAACCAGGAATGAGCAGTCAGTGATGCCAAAGGAGTGGTGAAGGCGGTGGAGGAGGATTGAGTGGTCTATGGTGTCGAAGGCGGCAGAGAGATCGAGTAGCGTAAGAAGGGAGATGTTGCCCGAGTCAGTGGAGAGAAGCAGGTCGTTTAGAATATGTAGAAGGGCTGTTTCAGTGCTGTGATGTTTGCGATAGGCAGACTGGAAGGGACTGAGGAGGTTGTTGTCAGCGAGGTGGAGGTTGAGTTGGTTGAGAAGAAGCTTGGACAGGAAAGAGAGATTGGGGACTGGGCGGTAGTTCTTGAGTTCGTTTGGGTCGAGGTTGTGTTTTTGGAGGAGAGGACGGACTATGGCGGACTTGAAGATATCGGGGACGGAGCCATTCTCTAGAGATGTGTTGATGATGTCGGTAATGAAGGGCAAAAGTTTTGGGAGGCCGTCCCGGTAGAGAGAAGCTGGGAGGGGGTCTAGTTCGCAGGTTTTGAAAGGCATGGACTTTATGGTCTTGAGGACTTCATCCTGAGAGACAGGGCGGAAGGACGAGAGGGGAGTGCCGGAAAAATGGGGGTCAGGAGGGCAAGCCGGAGAAGGCAGAGTGTCGAGTGTGTTGCGCAGAGTTTGGATTTTGTCGGAGAAATAGGAGGAAAAAGCAGAGGGAAGTTCTTTTTTGCTGTGTGTGTTGGGAAGAGGAGAGTCTTTAGAAGTGCCTAGGAGAGTGTTCATGGTAGCGTAGAGGGTTTTGGAAAAAGTGGATTCCAGGATTTTGTTTTGAAGGTGTTTACGTTTGGAGTCAGAGATCATTCTGCAGACTTTAGAACTGGTGGTTTGGAAGATCTCTCTGTGAACGGTGAGGTCAGATGAGCGCCAGCGGCGTTCCGCTTGTTGACGCTCGTGCTTGGGCTCATCTGTGTTGTCAGTGAGGGGAGTCGGTTGGGTATGGAGCAGGTGGTGAAAGGGGCATGGGTGTCTAAAGGTTTTCGATGGGAGGAATCGAAATGGGATGCAAGATCGGGAGAGGGGGCGGGGTCCAAGAGAAGGTCGACAGATTCGTCGAAGAAGTTCTCTCGGTTGACAGATTTTAGTTTGCGACGAGAGACAAAGAGCTTGGGTTTTTGGGGGGAGGTAGGTTGAGGGCGACGAGAATAGCGAGGTGGTCGGAGGGAAGCACAGAAGAGGTGTCAGAGTCAAGGAAGAGTTGATCGGAGGAGCGGGTGATGATCCAGTCGAGGGTGTGGCCGAGTCGGTGGGTGGGTTTAGTGATGTGTTGTGTAAGATTGTGGTTTGAAAGTAACGTGCAAAGGCGTTTTGTGTCAGGGTGGTCGGGTTTGTCAAAGTGGAAGTTAAAGTCGCCAAGAAGGATGTGTTTTCCGGGTCGTGTGCTGTAGGAGGAGGAGATCGAACTCGGTGAGGAACATGGAGTTTGTGAGTTTGTTTTGAGAGCTTGGAGGGAGGCGATAGATACATGAGAAGATGAGGGACTGGCCAGGGAGTGTTGCTACGGCCTCGACAGATTCAAAGGAGGGATGAGCAAAAGGGAGAGACTGAGAGAAGGAGAGGTGAGCAGAAAGACAGTCCCTGTAGATGATGGCAATGCCACCCCCTCTGGAAGCACGCGGGAAGGAGGCCAGGCGGTAGCCACTCGGAGTGAAGCTGGCAATGATGGGTTCATCGCCAGCTGAGCGGAGCCACGTTTCGGTGATTACGACAACATCTAGGTCATTGTCTAGAATTAAATCTTAAATCACGTCGGCTTTGCCATCTTTGCAGACAGACTGTGCATTGAACAGACACAGTTTTAGGTTGGATGAGCCAGAAGAGGAAGAGGGAGAAGACACGGACGAAGAAGAGGACAAAGGAAGAGGAGGGTGGGGAGGGGGGAAAGAGGATGGAGAGGGGAAGGAGGGGGAGAGGGGGGAGTAGGAAAAGATGGGGAAGGAGAACCGGGCAAGAAAGAGGATGTGAGAGGAGGGGGAGGAGGAGGAAGCGGAGTAGGAAAAGCTGAGGTAGAGGGAGGGGGAGGGCGAAGGGGAGGAGATAGGGGGGAGAGGGGACGAGGAGGAAAAAGCAGGCGAAGGAGGAGGGGGTGAGGGGAGGAGGGCGGGGGAGGGGTCGGCCGAGGAGAGCAGGGAGCGGTAGATTAGCAAGAGAGGAAAAGAAATGGGAAAGAAGGAAGGAAGGTGGAGAAATCGAGGAGGCGGGGGGAGGCGGAAGGGGTGGAAGGGCATAGGAAAAAGGGAAGAAGTGTGTGGTTGTTTGTGGTGGTGAGTCCCGCCTTTTGCTAATTCCGCCCCTGTGGCCTCTCTTTCGCGATCGGATGCCACGTAAGGCATCTGCAACACTGTCAGCGGCACCGGCCGCGCAGTAGGTGGCGTGGCGACGTAGAGATAGCAGTTGTTGGCGTGTGTATTTGATGAGCATGATTGTTTGTGAGGACAAGAAAGAGGAAGACGAGAAGAGGGTTCAGTAGGGTGTGTGTGTGTGAGTAAGTGTGTGTGTGTGTGTGTGTGTGTGTGTTCCGGTGTGTGTGAGCAGTGTGGTAGGGGAGCGACCTGATTTCCGGTCGGTCAGCAACGAGATCGGGCAATGGCGCCGAAAGTGGGGAGGGCGAGATGTCGACAGGAGAGCACATGTAAACCTATAGAACGGTAGGAACATAAACGAGTTTACAACAACCAAGCAGCAGATGCAAACCACGGGTGGCAAACAGACTCACACAGTAAACACTTCACACACTAGCACGCAGCACATGAAAACAGGGCGGCGGAAAGGCCCGGCGAACCCACGCTGTGGAAGAAGCAAAATGGCGACATAAACAAAATTCAAATGACAGACACAATTCAATACGATACCACTCAAACAGCAACCAGATCCGACGAAACACAAGCATAAACCTCATCAGCACACTCTTATACGATACTCGGCAGACTTTCAGCACACAAAACACAGTACATCCAACGAAAAACCACTAAAACACTGGGAGCGAAAAACACGTGGTAGGTCACACAAACAAGATGGCGCCCTTTTTGTATGTATACTAATTTAGTCGACATAGCAAAGATCAAGGGTCATGGGGGTTTCACATATGCGTGAAACTGATTAAATTTTGAGAAAACATGGATTTTATTGGTGCAGAAGCCATCCCTTTACTTTTTGTCGCACATGTGTGGATCAGTCATACATGTGAGCCATAAGGGCTTTGCCTTTCTTTTTCTTTTCTTGTCCATGCCTTTTTCTTTTCAGTACAATGCGATTGATTTAGCTCAACACTAAGCTGACGATAGTCCTTTGTTAAATAACGTGTCAGTCAAACAGATTAAGTGACTATCAATAAGGTCAAGGTCACAGTGGCCATATTTGTTTTTCTGTCTTTTATTTAAGATCTCAGAAAATACTTGACTGATTTGTTTCAAATGGTGTATGTTGATAGGCAATAATAAAATAAAATGTTATGTACAAACATTCTGACACTACCTTCCTGGTTGAAGGTCACGGCTGCAGCAGCCATGTTTTATTTCAAGGACATAGATCTCACCCAAATATATCTGAAACCAGGATTTGCCTCAAACTTTAGCTGATGAGAATCTTTACATTAAGGGAAGTGTCACAGACAAGAATTATGTTGCTTCCTCTGAGGTCAAGGTCATGGTAATCATATTAACTAAACGCTTGCTGTTGGTCTTTGTATTTGACATCTGTGAAACGACAAAATCAATCTGAATCAAATGTGAAGGGTTGATAGGAATGTTAAAAAGAGTGTGTTCTATGCTTGAATGACATCACTATCTTGAAGGTCAAGGTCATTGTTGGCATGTGTCTTTGTAAGTAATATATTCTTGTCCGGGCAATATATTTGAAATTATCAGATTGATTTGGCTCAAACTTAAATTGATTACAATATGTAAAAAAAGTATAACGAACACAAATCAGGCTGCTGTCTTTAAGGTCAAGGTCAATGCAGCCATTTTGTATATCTTTAGGAGATATCTCTCAGACGTGTGTATCAAATTTGGTATGATGTGAGCTATTAATGAAAAAAGGTGTTTCCCAAAAGAACTATGTCAAGGACCTAGCAGCCATGTTAGTTCCAAATAATATCTCTGAAACTGCTTATATTTTGAGTGGACAGAAACTTGATTTGATGATAGTTTGATAGTTTTGATGATGTCCCTAGTGAAAGGTCAGTTCAATTCAGTTTAGTTTGTTCAAGGTTGGGATCTCTGTGCTTGAAAAGGCAGTGTGTGCTCCTCCCAGTCTCTCGTATGTTTTGATTCTTTTGTTTGCTTGTGGTGTGTACGTGTTGAAATTGTGCCATTACTGGACATTTTACTATTGATCTTTCATATCTTTTCAAGTCTGTCTGCTGCAGCAACTACTGCCTGTCTCGCTTTTTCCTACTACGACGAATCGATCGATTGTGTGTTAGCCATAGCACTGTTCCTATAAATTCTTCCTCAGGTTTCTCAACATGTATTATCTGCTTTAATCTGCTAATTTGTAGACCATGTTTCATTTCTTCATTGCCAACAAGGATTTTCATTCTGTCATTGCCCAGGACTTGTCTTAAGCGTAGATCTACAAATGTCTTCTCATTTGTATATTAGCTGTTGTGCACTTCCAGTCGGAACTTCCTATTTCTGTCTCATGGCTTCTTGGTAAAGTAACAGGTCATCCATGGCTATGCATTCTCTGTCCAACCACCCATTTGTAGTCGGTCTGTCATCTTGCAGTCATAATATAACACTGGAGTCTTGACCATTTCATGTACATGTGTCAAGACTGGTTCGAAGATACTTGCCATTGATATGCTTTTATATTTTAAAAAATTGCACATTTGTATAACCAGTCTGTTGATCAAAGTGACAAAAGAGGTCATGGTCACAGAGGATCAAGAAATAGGTAAAAGAAATAGCCATATTTGGACAAAATGTATGTTTTATTCATAACTTCAAATCCAAACTTGGTACAAAGATGCCTGGTGGGAAGACCTTTCTATGCATACTAATTCTGTTGACCCCTTGGAAAGGTCAAGGGTCAAGAAATCAGGTAATAAGTCCCAAATAGCCATATTTTGACAAAAGATTTTTTTTCTCAAATACTATTAACAACTTCAAACCCAAACTTGGTATAGAGATACCTGATGGTAAAACCTTCCTATGCATACAAATTTGGATGACCCCTCTGAAAGGTCAAGGGTCACTAGATGAGGAAATAGGTCACAAATAGCTATTTTTTTTGACAATTGTTTTTCTCAAATTCTATTTACAACTTCTATTCACACCTGATACAGAGTTACCTGATGTTAAGATGCATGCAAAATTTGGACAACCCCTTGCTGGAAAGGTCACAAAGGTCATGAGATCAGAAAATGATGTGAAAACATCTTTCTTTCTTTTTCTTTTATTTATTTTATTTTAAATTTATTATTTGTATTTTTTATTATTATTATTATTATTTTATTTTTATTTTTTAAATTTATTTATTTATTTATTTTGTTTTTTAATTTTTTTTTTTATTTTTTTTTTTTTGGGGGGGGGGGGGGGGGGGGTAGAATATTAGTTTTTTAGCAGGATTTGTGCAAAACTTTTCCACCAAATTTAGCAGAGAGGTAGCTGATGATAAAACCTTTTTTTAAAGAGGCTCACACGTACAGGTGATCGTATTGAAATCAGATGCATTTTCAAGAAGGCATGGTTGGCAAAGTATACGAGATTCAGAGAAGTATTTGTTTATGTGTTCTGTATATGTAGCACTACAGTCCTGCAAAATTTCAAGTAGTTTGGGTAATGAATGTGCTTATCATAAAAAATTGAAATAATGTAGACGTAACTCTATTTATGTTTGGATTTTTTAATACAGCGCGCAGGAAACACAACAAAACATCCACTGTACCCTTTGTAGGATGCCAGGTGGGGTAAAAATATTTTGGGTCGATGTACATGTGTAACAACTGACCGATTTTACTGCAGCATAACGCTTTTACCAAATGAAAAGCATGTATTTCAGCTCTATATTTGTACAGTTTGTATATGTTCTGCATCTACTTATAGAGCCAGATGCAGTGTACATATTCAAATTGTGATGCTATATGAGCTCAAACGTGGATTATAATGTAATTTAGCATGTTGATCATCTTATTTGTCAGTAAAACCTCAGTTTCTTTATCCAAGTGATTTGTGTAACAACATTGGACTGACTGACTCAAACTTGGACTGCCCCCACCCGGGTCTGCCCTGGGGGACTTGGGTGGGGTTAGGTATTTTTTAGTTCCCAGGGTCACCCTGGTCAGCCCCACAGGGTGGGTTTTTCTCTCTATTCTGGGGCATGTGTTTCTGTCTACCCTTTGTCCATTCACCTGTATTTGCCTTTTTAAAACTCTCCCTACTGTCTGCACTGCCTGTAGCTCTTGATATTGGATGTGTGTTGCTAAATGGTCTTAGCTTTATTTAGGCCCCATGTTGTAGGTTTATTTAACGTATTTGACCGGCTGGCGACATACATTCAATTTTCTGTTTAGTTTTTTTTTTTTTTTTTTTTTTTCACAAGCAGTGCGGGCACGTCCTGAGAAAGCCTTGTTGCTGTCGGGACGTTAAGCAATGTACAATCAATCAATCAATCAAACTTGGACTGATGACAGTCCGCAGTTTCGCTTAAAGTTATATTCCCCAGGATCAAGCATCTCAACACGGTCAAAAAACTGTCTGCATGTTGTGATCGCGTAATTGGCCTATTTTCACACAGAAAATAAAGAAAACTACACAACATATCCGCCCAAAAAATTTTGATGGTCGGACAGTAAGTACTTGTTTACCAATATGTATCCCTGTGAGTGGATTGAACCAACATTTATTTTGTTACAGGCATGTGAAATGGGCATGTTGTGAAGTGCACAGTGCTAGTAAGCGTGAGCCTCTCTACCTGTTTTATGCATAATAATTTGCTTCACTACTCACAAAAGGTCAAGGGTCATGGGAGGTTGACAAAAGTGAACGGTGTGTAAATTTTGAGAAAACATGGATTTTACAGGTAGAAGAGGCAACTCTTTCATTATGTTAGAACATTTGAACACTTGCTTATTTCGGTGACCTGTCAGAAAAATCAAGGTCACAAAGGTTAGATTAATTATGTTGACTGGTGTTACGATTGTGGTTGTGTTGTTCTGTGAGAGCATACGTGCATTAATCGTAGGAAACGATCCAATATTTATTTGAGCTATCATGGTTATGAATCACGTATCTTTTCAGTAAGATTCTCTATCGTTCACGGAGAGTAAAATTGGCTTTGTTATGATACGCTAAGATTAGTCCGGAAGCTTCTAGCAAAGTCGCACGGAGAATAGTGGCCAATTTTTGTTATGTGTAGATTCCCTGAGAGCAAACCAGAACATTCAAGAAAGGTCGCTGACCTCGTATGTGTGATGTTGGGGAGCAGGCAACATTTTTGCAACACAGTCTATTCTTAGTCATAGTTGTTTTCCGCGCGCGTGAATTTTGCAGCCGCTCAGTGTGTTTTATGAAAGGTCGTGAACGGTCTGCCATACTTTTGTGTGACATCATTATATATTGGGATTTGGGGCTGAAATGAGCAGTGGAATTTTTGTAAACTATTGTAGTTATTCTAGAAAGTTCTTTTTTTATTAACCCTTATCATTCGGAATACACCACTGTGTGAAATAAGTTTGACTAAAATAGTTCAAGGGTAGTGCCAGAATAGCTTGGCGCCTCTAGGCGCCAAGCTATTCTGGCACACCCTTGAACTAAAGCCATTGGTCTATACCCTTATCTGTAAGTACTATAATGTAGCTTGCATTGGCAGTGTACAAATTTGAAGCTTTTAGCCTCAGTATGATATGGGTTAATATTTATGAGTTTTAGTTACGTGTTCCGTTTTGATTGGTTGCGTTGAGTGAAATTCGTTGGATTTTTGTAGAAAGTTGTTTTATTATAAAAGATGGTGCTTGGAAGCACGTGTGTACATTGTCATGCATTGTCAGTTGTAGGGACACACAGTTTATCGTAGGTACGAGGCCCGTATAGGGTGTACATTGTGAGAGACGCAGCGTAACAGTGGTGTACGTTGTAAGTGAAACGCAGTGTGTCGCCAGTGTTGACAGTTTTCAGAGGAGACATTGTATCAGTGGTGGTGCATTTGGGAATGCATTGTGTTGAGATCGCATCACTGAAATAAAATATTGTTGGAACTGTTACTCCAGTATTGTCTACAACCTTAAGCCACGTGTGACGGGTTGCAGCTGAATAAAGTTTCTTTAAAAAGAACCTTACGTGCGTGCGTCTGTTGTGATATCACACTACGACTACGACTCAACACGTAACAACTGGTCATGCACATGAGCCTTAAGGGCGTTGTCATTCTTGTTATTAAAGTTTTGGATTGGTCATACACAAGAGCCCATAAGGGCTTTGCCATTCTTGATCTACTTGCAGGCAGCGGTAGACAATCCACAAGTACCTTGTCAAACGAATTACAAATTTGTTTGGATTTTGACAGGAATCTCTCATTTTCACTCTTTTGAAAATGCCAAAATAAATTGTATTATCTTTGTGAGTTAACTGTTTTTGAGCATAATTGTTTAAGTGATGTTATGTCATACAGTGGCATGGTCCCATGATTATTTTGCGTGAATATTGGGCAAAAGCTGAAATTTGTTTTCAGACTTACCGGTATTTGATTCATATAATTAATTTACAAATGGCAGCCCAGCTCTCATTACATTTGATTATATTTCATATCACATTTTCAGCAAGATCATCACTGCCATTGGAGACTTCTGTATATTTAAGTATGTATATCTCTTGTGTCACAAGTAACTTTTACTGATAGCTACTGTAGTCAGCATAATTTCTGCTGTTAATTAAAATTTCTGTAATCTCTTTTAGATTTTCTGGTAGATATGGATTCCTGTCACTTCCAGCGTGTTGTTTTTGGTCTGTACACATAACTTGTGCCATTGTGCAAGTACTTATGTCCTTTTCATTGTCAGTACCTGGGTGATGACCTGGAGGATTTGCGAGGGCGAACTATGCATGACGACGAGGCATTGGTGACATTGCCACTGTTGCCGTTGCCGGGCGTGGTGCTAGTACCAGGCCAGGTGATCCCCCTGCATCTCTTCCAGCAGCAGCTTGTTGCCATGCTATGCCGACTGGCAGAAACCGACAAAACCTTTGGTGTCATCACATACAGGTAACCTGCTGCTTCAGCTCTTGCGTTTCTCACAAACTACAGCATAAGATGAACTGAGTTTAAGGGCCTGATTAGCATGCTTTATGCCTAAAACCTGCAAGATCTTGGCCTCTTCACCATAGAAATTCTTGCAGGGCTTTGACTTATCTGCGGTTTTTAAAAAAAAATGTTTACAACGAAAAAAATAACAGCCCAAAAAATCCCAAATCGATGGATATGCTTTCAATGCAGACTACCCAGTCTGCATTCAGTGTTTAGCTGAAGTTTGCTGGCTGAATTATCCCCTCTCACATGTCAGTGCCGGTAATTTGCATACCTGTACTCGGTGTGAATGATGGCTGTGAAGGAGGCTTGATTAAAATGGCAGTATTACAAGCTTACACAAACATGTCTGGCGTGAAAAATGCACTGTGCTGTGAAGAAACTAAGGGCATGATGTTTTTTCATCATTTTGCAAGGGTGAAAGAAATGACCTCAAGCAGTGGCAGATCCAGGGGAGAGGGTCAGGGGCCTAGGGGGCAGATGCCCCCTACCCTGTACATCAGCCCTGAACGATATTGGTGATTATTTGTGGATTTGGTTGTGGATGTTCTGTTGTACTATTTGATGATTCTTGTACAGTGTATTTCACACTTCACATGATCGGTGGGTGGGCCTAGTGTTTCATGTGCCCCCTCCGGCATAGGGGCTCATGGAAAGCAATACCTCTTTCTGTGTGACACCATCCTCACTGCTTCCTAATACGTGTCACAGTCTTGAAACTGGGCCCAAGGATACTTTAAAGTTGAGGTGCAATGAGAAAAACCTGCCCAGCGCGTGTTTTAAAAAGACTACAGGACCCAGCTTGGGCCCTGCCCCTAAGTGGGTCAAATCGGTTCGTAACTCAGTTGACGGAGTTGGCAACTGCGTATCCCGAGCTTGCAAAACTCTCGGAAAACGACAGACCACTTCCTGTTGCACGGAAATCATCGCGATGAGCAGATCGGACAACAGCAGACGATTCTGTGACACTTTGAAACTGACCGACAGCCACGGATTTTACGCGCTGGGGACTATGATGGCAGAATGTACGGCTGTACATGCTGTAAGTATGACTCCTGACACTTTGTAGTTGTGAACGAATTTTTTCAACACGTACCTCCAGTCCAATATAGGCTAATATAAATAAATAAAGAAGCATTGTGATGTACAACCAACACAGTAAATTGAGAGAGAGAGAGAGAGAGAGAATCGACTGTTTACATAGATGCCAAAAGATACAAGGTCGCCATGGGTCAAGCTGATTTTTAGTAGCTGCCTTCGTATGGAGAAAAGAAATTGCTGTAGGCCACTCCAGATGAAAAGATATAACAACAAACACAAAACGATAAATAACCCCTCCTTCCTCACCCGTCCGATATCAAATAAAGCTTCAGGCTGTGCTGTGTAACTTACGGATAGCTCGGCCTGGTCCATATCCAGTGTGCGTCCAGGCAAGACACAAATGGCCTGCTCTGTTCGTCGGGTGGTCGAGTGTCGTCTGCTACTGTTATCAGTAAAAATATCGCTGGTTTAGATCAGTGATCGCGGTGCCCACTCGCTGCATACAGGAAGTGGCCTGTCTTTTTCACGGGAGTTTTGCCAGCACGACAAACGCAGTTGAAAACTCAGTCAACTGAGTTGCAAACCGGTTTGCCGAAGTTAGCCGAACGTTCACGGAGACAGGGCCCTCGCTGGGTCCTGCAAAGTTTTTTTAAAACACGTGCGGGGCGGAGTTTTTTGACTGTTTCTCAGCTTTAAGGCAAGACCTTTCTAAACATACCAATTTGACTGACCTTTCACAAAGGTCACGGTCACAAGGGATCAGGAAATAGGTAAAAAATAGCTATATTTTGACAAAATTTATTTTTTCTCAATTCTATTGACAAGTTCAAACCCAAACTGGGTATAAAGATACCGGATGGTAAGACCTTTCTATGCATACTAATTTGGTTGAACCCTCCACAAGGTCAAGGTTCACAAAAGATAAGAATATTGCCAGATTTTGATAACAGATTTGTTTTTCTCAAATACTGTTCACAACTTCAAACCCAAACTTGCTGCAGAGACACCTATTGGTAAGACTTATCTATGCATATTGTAATGAACGCAGACTTCCAACGATTGTACGCACAGACTCGCAAGCACAACAGGCACATACACAAACAATCCTAACTCTCAGTCGGACGCATTCGTGCAGTATAAAAGCAAAACATCATTTTTCTGTGGCCAGTGGCCTAAATAACAAAAAAAATACTCTTCACAAAATACACAATTCTCAACACTAGCACATCGCACTCACACATCGCACTCACTTCCACACAATGTAATAAAAGCCAGGCTAGGTAAGCTGTCCTCACTATCCAACCTGTTCAACTGGTGTTATCATTCTGTATAGTTCGCACATTCCTCCACGTCTAGGCATGTAGTTTCTTGCGTCATGCACTCCTGAAGCTGCCCCATGCTCCCCGAGCTGTGGATGTCCTCTCGACACACTCCTCTAGACAACAGAATCATTGTTGACTTTGCTGGCTCAGCACCAAGTCTCTCACTCCCCCTGCTTGTGGATGTCCTCTCGACACATTCCTCCAGCGGCAACCTCTGTTGACTTTGACGTCTTGGGTCGAGTCCCCCTCTCCTCACAAGAACTCTGTACAATAAAATTCTGATGTCATAACACTTGCTTAACACACAAATGTTGGATGATATGAGGTACATTATGTCACCTGCTGATACAAATAAATCTACACGTTCATTCACACACTCGTGCTTCATAAAAGAGAATAGATTCGCAACACATCATAACTCAGTCACTACACTGAAAAAGACTATAACATGATGCACGCACCATTCACTGGTTCGTACATACTTACTTACGCCTGTCACCCCTACCCGGGTATAGGCCGTCGACGAGAGACCTCCAGCAACTCCTGTCCTGTGCTTCTCCTTCGATTCTACTCCAGGTGGTTCCCAGTCTCTTAATGTCAGCTTGGAGGTCTCGACGCGAGGAGTTTCTCGGCCTACCTCTTTTCCTCTTTCCCTGGGGGTTCCATGACAATGCCTGCCTAGTGATACTGGAAGCTGGCTTTCTCAGACTGTGACCGATCCATCCCCATCTTCTTCGCCCAATTTCATTCTCTGCTGTTATCTGCTCTGTTCTCTCCCAGAGTCTGACGTTGCTGATCTTCTCTGGCCAGTGGATTTTCAAAATTCTTCTAAGGCAACTGTTCATGAAGGTCTGTACTCTGTTGACTGTGGTTTTTGTCAATCTCCAAGTCTCTGCTCCATATAAGAGAACTGCTTTTGCATAGATTGATTGATTGATTGATTGTACATTGCTTAACGTCCCGACAGCAACAAGGCTTTCTCAGGACGTGCCTGCACTGCTTGTGAAAAAAAAAAAAAAAACTAAACAGAACATTGAATGTATGTCACCAGCCGGTCAAATACATTAAATAAACCTAACACATGATGCCTAAATAAAGCTAAGACCATTTAGCAACACACATCCAATATCAAGAGCTACAGGCAGTGCAGACAGTAGGGAGAGTTTTAAAAAGGCAAATACAGGTGAATGGACAAAGGGTAGACAGAAACACATGCCCCAGAATAGAGAGAAAAACTCACCCTGTGGGGCTGACCAGGGTGACCCTGAGAACTAAAAAGTACCTAACCCCACCCAAGTCCCCCAGGGCAGACCCGGGTGGGGGGCTTTTGCATAGAGGTCAAACTGAGGTGTACACTTCAACCTAGACACTGAAGTGTATACACCTCCCGTTGGTAAAAGTCTATGGAGAAGTGTGACTTTTGATGCTGGCAGCTTGTCACCAATAGCACATCTGCCTTTGTGCGACTACATCTCATTCGGGTTTTGTCAGGTGGTCATATCAGTGCAATTCTGAGGTGGCTGTAAACTGTGGGCATTTTGACTCATTTTGGCACTGATAGTGATATAGTGCTTATAGAGCTTTTGATTAAGTGCTATATAAATACTCATTATTATTATTATGACCAGAAAATCAACTTTATGTAGTTAACAACGTCTGTTTATTGAAAATGGGATTGTTCAAGACAGTGGTACACTTAGGCTTAAAATTTGTTTCTGTTCTGTGAACAGGTTTAACTTTTTGGTTCATCCACTGCGCTTGATTTCTTTTTTTTTTTTAAATCCAGAGACTTAAGGTCGAGGCACTCACATGCACTGTGATTTCAGATCCATGAAAATGCTTTAGGAATGACTTCTTTACGCTCCCTAGGGTCCCAGCCCTTCACTAGAAACAGTGCCTTCCCTGCCTCCAAGCTTTCCTAATATTCGTTATTATCATTTAAAATATATAAGTATGCATTCATATTTTTGTGATTTGACAATATAGTCTCTCTTGTCTGCATCCTTAAAACCAAGTGCATGCTTGAAAGGTTACAAACAGCCATGGATTTGCAAAGGCCAAGAGATAGACAAGGTGGGGCTACAACCGCACCCATCCCCCAATCGATCAATGTATTTGATCCTCTCGGTAATTATACAAACCAACGCCAGCCCAATACAACCAATACCTTTATTACCTAACCATTTTAGTTCCACTCCGGAAATCATTAAAAGCAACGATTTTGATCAGCTGTCAACCCATGAATATTAAGGCAGATCCCCCGCCCAAACTAAATAATTAATGCTGCTATTGACTGCTTTAAACAAAAATATTATATTACATTATAAAATGAACCAAGACGAATTACTTCTTCTAAGCGATATCTGTGCTGTAGAGAACAAAGACTTAGACTCGAAAAAACAGCGTCTTCTCTCTGTAGTTGTGTCCGGCAAATCAAAAGCTTTTCTCGGTAAACAATACATGGCAGAAGACATAGAGTCTCTCACCGCCGACGAGCTAATCAAACTTCATGCTAAATATGAAAATCACATTGCTTCACTAATGACCCGTGATTTGAGTCGATCTCTTGTCTGCCTATATACAAAAGCTGTGAGTCACTTCCTGCCTCTTGATAGTGACAGTTTATCACATGATCTCGAAAGCGACCCCATTGTTTCAAGTTCAATTGGCAAATTAGCATGCCTCATGTTTTACAAGTTTGGAAATTACCTTGTGCCTGTGGTAACATTGCTTTTAACTGGGAGTCATATTGATTTTTCTAAAATAAATTTTAAATTAGAAGAAAATGGACGAGACCCAGATGACTCCACATCAGAGTCCTGATGTTCATACGGTGACTAAGGTTAAAAGTCCAGGTTGAATAGAGGCTGGGAAAAGATTAGCTGAATATAACAGACCAAAAAAAATTACAGCTTCAAGCATTAACAGAAAAGACTCAAGTAACTGACACCGTCAACAGCTCCAACCCCAGCGCAAGTGTCACTACCACCAGGGCCAACACCCTCACACCCCCCAAAAAGTGAGAGACAAACAACTGAGTCTAAACCTGAAACAACAAAATATATAGTTGCTGGATTTGTTTTCGGATTTTGTTACGTAGGTTACCAATTATACAAAAAATACAAACCAAACACTCGAACAGTGTCCAAAAAATCAAACACTCCAAAAACAAAAGAAGAAGTCTCCACATTACCAGCAACACCCAAAGCCATGGACCCATTTTACATGCAGTAAATAAAATTTATTATTTTAATTTTTGTGGAATAAGAAAATGAGCGACACAAAGAACATAATGAACCTTGTCTATCACTCTGCTGTAATAAGCGGGCTAACAGTTGCTTATTCTATGCTGGGAAAAAGTCTTCTCAAAATGAAATCAGCAGACTTGAGTAGATTAGACTTTGAAGACAGTGCTAAGCTAGTAGCTGTTGTAACAGCATCGATTGCAACAAAATACTTTCTCGTCAAGCAAGGAATTATTCCAGAAAATGTTTCTAAGTAAATAAAAAATATGGCAACAATAGCTATTATGATTGGTGTGCAGTTGTTAATGCACTTGCATTTAGTGGATCAAACTATCTATTTTCAAAAATGGGAAGAGAGGAATCAGCAGAAGAAATGAAGCATCACAAAGAGGCATCTGAAAAACTGGCACAAGCGCAACAAGATTACGAGAAGCAAAGAACTGAGAAACTTGATTTCATCAATGAAAAACTCAGGCTTGAAGGTCACGCACAGCATACATTTTCAAACGTCAATGACGTGATAAAAGAATATTTTCTTGTTACTGGCGAAGACATGACCATCCCGCAACCAAAACTTAGTGACTACTATCAACCAAGCCCAGAACAAAGAAATGGAGAAATAATATTTGTTCTAGTAGGAATGACATTTGTTTATTTTACAGGAGTTTTTATTGCTAGAAGAAATGACCGACGTCGGAAATAAACTATCAAAAATATATTACTCCCCTATTGGTTACTGGAAAGGAAATACTGCAATAGAAAAATTACATGCCACTGTTGGTGGAGATATTACACTCGAACAAATAAAACAGTGGCTCAAAAGACAAGCAATTTGGCAAATATATTTACCTGCTCCAAGAAAAATAACAAGACCTCACTTTGTAAACACTACCCCTAATGACACGCATCAAATGGATCTTCTGTTCCTGCCACATGATACAATAAGAAAGAAATGATACAAGTATGCATTAACTGTTGTCGACATAGCTTCAAGGTATAAGGATTGATTGATTGATTGTACATTGCTTAACGTCCCGACAGCAACAAGGCTTTCTCAGGACGTGCCTGCACTGCTTGTGAAAAAAAAAAAAACCAACTAAACAGAACATTGAATGTATGTCGCCAGCCGGTCAAATACGTTAAATAAACCTAACACATGGGGCCTAAATAAAGCTAAGACCATTTAGCAACACACATCCAATATCAAGAGCTACAGGCAGTGCAGACAGTAGGGAGAGTTTTAAAAAGGCAAATACAGGTGAATGGACAAAGGGTAGACAGAAACACATGCCCCAGAATAGAGAGAAAAACCCACCCTGTGGGGCTGACCAGGGTGACCCTGGGAACTAAAAAATACCTAACCCCACCCAAGTCCCCCAGGGCAGACCCGGGTGGGGCTCATGGTATAAGGAAGCCGAACCCATAACTGACAAGAAAGCTAGTACAGTAGCCACTGCGTTAACACAAATATATAGTCGAGGACCTTTAAAATATCCTAGGCTTGTGCAAGTCGATGACGGAGGTGAATTTAAAGGCGCTGTTAATCAATTATTCGCAAATATCAGTATTCTAAGGAACTCATGCATGATGCACGTAACACTGAGTGGGTTAAGAGATTACCGTCTGTGATAAAAGCAATGAATAACGAGGGCCAGCTTAAACCTGTTGATGCTATGAAATTAAAAACAATACCGTCAGGATCAGAAATAAAAACAACACCTCCAGACACAAACTTGTTTACAAAACAGGTGAGATATTTGTATCAACCTGGCAAGGCTGAGAATGACGTCAGGCGCAGGGCAACTGATCCAATTTGGTCTACGTCTGTCCACAATATAAAAAAAAGTCCCTGGCGCTAACACAACAATTTATTATCTATATGAGCCTGCCCCACAGAGGGCATTTGTCAGAGAAGAATTACAGATTATTCTCCCAGACACTGTTACTCATTTTACTAACTAATTCATCGATTACTTCATCAACTAATTCATTGGCTATTTCTTCAGATAACTTAAGCGCATAATGCCCAGGTGCATAAGCCTTTTCCTTAGTGTGAAACACTCGTTTTGTGTCTCCTACTGCTAAAGACTTTTTATGTGTTTGGATCATTTCAATATTGTGTCTATTTGACCTCAGTGTCTTGTTTGGATAATCAGGCATTAGTTCTCCATCTAATACTTGCTTGTAGTGTTCATGACAGATGTCTTTATTTTTTATCGCTGTTTGTTTGATACCTTTGGCTTTTGACTGACTGCCTTTTTGGTGCATTATGGAATACATTTTTGATCTCAGTCCAACGTACTCAACTATAGGCACACCATTTAGTTCATCTTTAAATTTCCCAGGCACTTTTTTGTTTTGTGTGCTGTACAGTGGATGGTCCTTAGGATAATCAGACGTGTCATACATATGTAGTTCTGTTTTCATGTCTTCATAAAAGTCTTCAGTAGGCACGTCTATGATCATAGAGTCAGTGTCAGTGTATAACAGCCGACACTCAGGATACTTTGGTTTGAAGTAATCATAATAAAATTCAAGCATCAACAGTTTTGATAACTGAAGAATTGCCATACCAATAAATACTGGCTTGTCCAGTTTAACAATCTTTTTTTTTTTTTTAGTGTCACTGCATACAATGATGGATGAAACTCGTTATACCCTGTGCACTGTGGCTTGCCTTTAATCTTAATTGCACCTGATTCAGTTGTAACCAGTCTCACATCTTTGCGGTGATGAGGATTTTCCATTGTCTTACCAAAACAGGCATTGTTCATAAGCTTAAAGAAGTCTTTGTCAAATGCAGTGTTACCATCTCTTGCACGGAGGGTTGCGTTTTTCATTATGTAATCTTTCATGAAAGAACTTTGATCAAATTTGATCTACTAGCTGATTGCACTGGCTGCCAGTTTCATACAGAATTCAGTAAAAAGTCTGTGTTATTTGTTTCAACATCATCTCTGGTTCTGCCCCTCCTTACTTATCTGATCTTGTCCAGCTGTATACACCATCCCGCTCACTACGCTCTGCTTCAGACACTTGTGTTTTCCGTATCCCTAGACGTAATAAGGTCACTCAAGGTCATCGTGCATTTTCGTATTTTGGTCCCATTACATGGAACGCTCTCCCAGCTGATGTGCGTCACTCGTCATCTCTTTCCATTTTCAAATCCAAGCTTAAAACTCACCTTTTTTCTGTTGCATATACGTAAGACCATTTTGTCTGCAGGCTCATCATGTGTGTATGTGTGTGTGTGTGTGTGTGTGTGTGTGTGTGTGTGTGTGTGTGTGTGTGTGTGTGTGAGTTTTCTGCTGCTTGTAAATCAATGTATTTTTTCTTGTTGTTGTTGTAATGTTTTTTGTTTTGTTTGTTGTTGTTGTAATGTATGTGCTTGTTTTTGTATTTTGCTTCACTGTTTCATTACTGTGATTGTAAAGCACCTAGAGCACCTTGGTGATTAGGCGCTATACAAATTACCTTTATTATTATTATTATTATTTAAATTTAATACCTCTGTGAACTTTCTTTAGTATTAACCCATGCCTGATGTAAAACTGCAGCAATCGATAGTGACAAACGTAATTGAATTTGTCATTCAAATTTAGCACAAGTTTAGTGTCTTCTTTTTTCCCTGTTAAAGACATTTTCTCAACAGCTAATGGATAATCATTGTGGTAATCATGTAGGTGGTGTGGGTATTCCAGGTCGACTTCAAAGATCCAACCCTTTTTGTGATTCCGATCATAATTCATAATTTCGTTTGTTAATTTTGTTATATCACATTGTGACAAATCACGTAGACGAAAGTTTTTAAAGGGCAATAACTCACACATTGCAAATCCATAAAGGTTATTAGCGTCCAAGTACGTAATGAACGACCTTGACCTCGAGGGGTCAAAGTCGTCAAGATATTTGTTGTTGGCTTTGGCATAGTTGTTTGCGGCTATACTAATGCCTCCCCTCAATCCACGTTCCACCATTTTACCCATCGTACGATCAGACAGCAGGTCTATAGATATCTTACTGGATTTTAAAAATGCATCCCATGTCATACCAGGACTAGTTATGTAGCAAGCAGGGTCAAGTCTGTAGTGTAACAAACCCTTTTCACAGTAACTTTCAAATACGTCTGCTAACAAACAAACGTCAGCTTTCAAGTACTGGTCATGGTAGTCACCAATCGTTTCACACCCTAGTTTACCCCATGCATCAAGTGCGTGCTTGTAATCAGAGTCAGAAATACCTTTGCCAGTTACTTTACTACTTACGCCTGTCACCCCTACCCGGGTATAGGCCGTCGACGAGAGACCTCCCGCGACTCCTGTCCTGTGCTTCTCCTTCGATTCTACTCCAGGTGGTTCCCAGTCTCTTGATGTCTGCTTGGAGGTCTCGACGCCAGGAGTTTCTCAGCCTACCTCTTTTCCTCTTTCCCTGGGGGTTCCATGACAATGCCTGCCTAGTGATACTGGAAGCTGGCTTTCTCAGACTGTGACCGATCCATCCCTATCTTCTTCGCCCAATTTCATTCTCTGCTGTTATCTGCTCTGTTCTCTCCCAGAGTCTGACGTTGCTGATCTTCTCTGGCCAGTGGATTTTCAAAATTCTTCAGGTATTGAGCGATTCTTATGTCATACAGATGTAGATCTTTGCATGCCATGTTTGCAGGTTTTCCTCTAAGCCTGCCGCCTGCAAAATATTTTAGGATCTCGTCATAGTGCTGGTAAGGTAGCATACACGAAGCATACACTTGATTAGGACGGCCTTCAATAGTACAAGACAAATGAGTAATCTTTGGATTGTAAAATTTTTCTGAATCCCTTTGGTATGGACTTCCAGGTTCAACAAACAGCATAAGAATGCCTTTCAGTGACCTAGCAGGTGTGTTCAAGTTGATGTTCCACATTGGATCGCTTTTGTCTTTATGAATCAAACTGTATCTTATCACACGATCATAATAAATCGGCAGTCTTGACTGGTACTGATTTTGAATTAGAGTAGCTAAATGAGCATGTGTGACAATTTCATATTCCAAAGAGATGTTAGAGATCTTGTATGTTGCGTCTGTGTCAGTTGATTTAATAACTTTGGAGTAGTTATTGAAAATTAGTTCAAAACTCAGACGGTCATTTAGTGCTTCTTGATAATAAGGCAAATGCGCTGTTAGGATTTCAAATTCAAGTGGAATGCAAAATTATTTCCATATGTTTCTGCCACAATAACGTCCTTGACTACTGTCATTGATTTATCCTGTGCATTGATTCTGAGTTTGGCAACGTTATCAGCCTGTATGCCTTGGTAAATACGGTCATCTCGTTCTTCACTTGTGAGCCACAGATCTTTGTAACAGTAGAATACATCAGCATCGTCAAGACTAAACACTTCCTGGCCTTCAAGTTTAACTTTAATAGTCTTTATAATTGCTCTACCTAGGTTGTTAACTAATGTTCTGTTTGCGTCATCTGATGAAAGTTCAATATTAAATGGAAGGCGAGCAGTAGCAGGAACAATAACGTCACTGGGACCTAGGTTTGGAAACTTTACAGTGAGAGTTTGGTTTTGATCTATGGTGCTAGGATTGTTTGTGACAACAATTGATTGTCTAATGCCCTTAACACCAAGAGGCTCACGTAGTTTTCTGTATGGGTCTAACTTTGATCCGTAGGACGATGTCATTTTATTAAACACAAATTTAAAAAAAATTAATTAATAAAAACAATGGCAGCGGGAGGATTTGGTCATGAAGATTTTGAAATGGATGACATGAATGACTATGATACTGGTGCAACAGATATGACTGGAATGGTAAATACTTCTAGTATGTATCACGAACTGTTAAAAGACAAAGTGAACTCGTTTTATGATAGTGTTGGTGACCGCCCAGATGAAATAGATCCTAATCAGTTTGAATATGAAAAAGGTCATTTATATTTAAACACTGTTGACAAAGGAAAAGTACAATTGACTAACAAAAGAGACCCCGGCAAGTTTAGAGCTTTAAGTACAATCAAAAGTGAAGGTGGTGTTGGCGCCTTGCGTCAACTTGGTATTGGAGATAAGTTACCACCTCGACTTGCTAGTACCCTTCATGACGTACAAACAAGGTTGCCAACTGGACAAGAAATTGAAATGACAGAAGTAAAAAGATTGCCAGAAATGGCAGACAAGGTAATACACAAAACCTCATTTACTGAAGGGCAAATAAATGAGGCAATAAATACAATGGGTGATTCTCCTTTGACAGTGCGGGAAATTATGGGGTTGGATAAATCACTGCAGTCAATCAGAGGTGAGCTGGTGATCACCTCTGTAGATAACAGGTTTTCCTCGCACTGGGACCATACGGCGTTGAGGCGCGTCCCCTGGGTGGTGGATAGGGGGTCCCTCGTGAGAGGGGTGCACCGAATGAAATAAGGTGCCGTGAACCAACATGGTCTAAGGGAAGGTGACCCCGACAGAAAACCCCTGGTCCTCCTAGTAAGGGGGTTGGGCGTGGGGGTAGCTTCCCCACCCTGCAAAAAAGGAAATAGCTACAAAAACGCCGACAAAAAGACTAACAGTAATTCCTTTCCTGGAGGAGGAAGGTTCTTCTACTAGAAGACTTATGACGTCCTGTGGTGAAAGCCGGGAAGTCTTCGGAAGCCACAGGACCGAGCCGCCTCTCTCTATCCAGGGATACAACCATGGGCACATGGAACGTCAAGACCATGTACCAGAGCGGCAAGGCCGCCCAGATAGCAGCGGAAATGCAAAAGTACAACCTTTCCCTGCTAGGCATCAGTGAAGCCAGATGGACGCAGTCTGGCCAGAAAAGGCTGTTAAGTGGGGAGATGATTCTGTATTCAGGTCATGAAGAGGAGAATGCCCCCCATACAGAAGGAGTAGCACTCATGCTGTCACCAGTGGCACAGAGAGCGCTGATGGGCTGGGAACCTCTTGGGCCAAGAATTATAACAGCAGCCTTTAGAACCAAGAAAAAGCTCAAGCTGAACGTCATCCAGTGTTATGCGCCCACCAATGACAGTGACGAGGAAGAGAAACAAGAGTTCTACGACCGACTCCAGAGTGCCGTGGACAAATGTGCGGAGCGAGACATCACCATCGTCATGGGCGATTTTAATGCCAAAATAGGGGAGGACAACACCGGATACGAAGAGGTGATGGGGAGACAGGGACTAGGCTCGGAGATGAGTGAGAACGGGGAGAGGTTTGTAGACTTTTGTGCTCTAAACCGACTTGTCATTGGAGGCAGCATCTTCCCACACAAAAGAATACACAAAGCAACTTGGGTCTCACCTGACCATACAACAGAGAACCAAATAGATCATATCTGCATTAGCAAGAAATTTAGAAGATCCCTTCAAGATGTTCGAGTGAGGAGGGGAGCAGATGTCGCCTCAGACCACCATCTGCTTACCTTAAGAATGAAGCTCAAGCTAAAGAAAAGCCGCACAGAGACAACAAGAAGACAGCGCTATAATGTAGGCCTCCTGAGAGAAACTGGAGTTAGAGAAGAGTTCAAACTGGTGCTGTCCAACCGGTTTCAAGCGCTACAGGAGCTAGTAAATGAAGAGGAGGCGGTCACCACAGAGCAGCAGTGGAAGGCAGTTAGAGAGGCGCTGAACTCAACCTGCAAAGACACTGTAGGGTTCAGGAAACACCACCACAAGGACTGGCTGTCGGCACAAACCTTGAAGAAGATAGAATCGAGGAATCAGAAGAAAGCAGCGGTCAACAACAGTCGCACGAGAGCAGCCAAAGTAAGGGCACAGGGGGAATACTCGGAAGCCAACCGCGAGGTGAAGAGGAGTATCAGGGCAGACAAGAGGGCCTACACAGACAGCCTGGCAGCAGAGGCAGAAAAGGCAGCAGGCAGCGGCAACATGAAACAGCTCTACGACATTACCAGAAGATTGTCGGGTAAGTATGGCCATACAGAAAGACCAGTAAAAGACAAAGAAGGCAAGCCTATTGCAGACAGAGCAGACCAACTCGACAGATGGGCCGAGTATTTTGAAGAGTTACTGAACAGACCTAGCCCACCCGACCCCCCAGACATCCAGCCGGCAGAGACCGACCTACCCATCATCTGTGACAGACCCAGCCGGGAAGAGATCAGAAAAGCAGTGGCATTTTTGAAGAATGGCAAAGCAGCAGGGCCAGATGGCATCCCAGCGGAGTCTCTGAAAGCAGACCTAGAGACAACAGTGGAGATGCTGTACCCACTGTTTGGAAAGATCTGGGAAGAGGAGGTGATGCCAGCTGACTGGAAGGAGGGGTACCTAATCAAGCTTCCCAAGAAAGGCGACCTCAGCAAGTGTTCCAACTACAGAGGAATCACCTTGCTGTCAGTACCAGGAAAGGTCTTCAACAGGATCATCCTAGAGAGAATGAAGAGCTCCGTTGACCCCCAGCTGAGAGACCAGCAAGCAGGATTCAGGAAGAACTGATCATGTACAGACCAGATCGCCACTCTCCGCATCATCGTGGAACAGTCTCTGGAGTGGAGCTCCCCGCTGTACGTCAACTTTGTGGATTATGAGAAAGCATTTGACAGCGTGGACCGAGAGACTCTGTGGAAACTCCTACGACACTACGGTGTACCCACAAAGCTCATCCGCCTGATCAAGAGCAGCTATGATGGCATGACATGTCGCGTGATCCACGAAGGGCAGTTCACCAGAGAGCTCCAGGTCAGAACTGGTGTCAGGCAGGGGTGTCTGCTGTCTCCGTTCCTCTTCCTACTGGCCATAGACTGGGTCATGAAGATGACCACAGAGCACAGACGAAGTGGAATACAGTGGACACTGTGGACACAGCTTGACGACCTCGATTTTGCAGATGACTTGGCATTACTGTCCCACACTCATCAACAAATGCAGGACAAGACCACGAGGCTTGCTGACATCTCGTCCCAAGTGGGCCTCACCATTCACAAACAGAAAACAAAGACAATGAGGCTGAACGCAACCAGGGAAGAACCAGTCTTGCTTGCTGGCACCCCGTTGGAGGAGGTGGAGTCCTTCACCTATCTCGGGAGCATCATAGACAAAAAAGGCGGCACTGATGCAGATGTCAGAGCACGAATTGGTAAAGCCAGAGCAGCCTTTCTCCAGTTGAAAAAAGTGTGGAGTTCCAGAGTGCTGTCACAACACACCAAAGTCCGGATTTTCAACTCCAATGTAAAAGCAGTTCTCCTATATGGAGCAGAGACATGGAGATTGACAAAAACCACAGTCAACAGAGTACAGACCTTCATGAACAGTTGCCTTAGAAGAATTTTGAAAATCCACTGGCCAGAGAAGATCAGCAACGTCAGACTCTGGGAGAGAACAGAGCAGATAACAGCAGAGAATGAAATTGGGCGAAGAAGATGGGGATGGATCGGTCACAGTCTGAGAAAGCCAGCTTCCAGTATCACTAGGCAGGCATTGTCATGGAACCCCCAGGGAAAGAGGAAAAGAGGTAGGCCGAGAAACTCCTGGCGTCGAGACCTCCAAGCAGACATCAAGAGACTGGGAACCACCTGGAGTAGAATCGAAGGAGAAGCACAGGACAGGAGTTGCTGGAGGTCTCTCGTCGACGGCCTATACCCGGGTAGGGGTGACAGGCGTAAGTAAGTAAATAAATGAGGCTATGAAAACAATAGGTGACTCTCCTTTGACAATGCGGGAGTTAGTGGGGTTGGATGAAACACTGCAGTCAATAATAGGTGAGCTTGTAAATAATGTAGCCAAACTAGGCGAGCTTGATCATCACATTGAAAGAGAAAAAGAAAAATTAGCTAAAGCTGATGATGAGAATTATGACACAGAAATGAAAGAAAGAATACAGCACAGATTAAATGATTTGCAGATAGAAAGATCCGCGCAACTAGAAGTGATTGAAATTGGAAAAGAAAAACTGAAAACACAGGTCAACAGGATTAGAGAAACTATTCAAAAAATACTTCATGAAGACACAACTTTGGCTGAGAGATTGAAAACACTTTCAGAGAGCAGGGAATCACAATTGCAAGTTTAATTACTGCTCTTGGATATATTATCAGTACTGTTGTGTTAGCTGTAACAGGTGGACCAGGTGGTAGTGCCCCAACCCCTCCAGCTCCTCCAGTTCCATCAGACCCAAAAGATTTACAGGCGTGGGTAAAAAAAACCAGTTATCTCATATATCAGACTTGCTTCAGAAATTAGCTGTAAAAGCAATGGATGCTTTGCCTGGCATAATAGGGAGTGTTGTCGGTTGATAAGTACTGCAGCAAAGGTAGTAGGGTTTATGGCAGAGCATGTATGGGTCTTTTTGGTGACAGTAGGAGGGTTAATTATAGGATATTTAATGAAACAGGTAAAGAAGTAATATCCCTAATCCAGTAAGGCCTATTACCAAAGCAGTTCTCTCTGACTCATGTGTGTTAACTGGGGTTACTAGCTGTACTGGTGCTGGTGCCGGTGCAGGTGTCGGTGCCGATGCTGGGGCTGTTACTGACATTACTGGCGTTACTGTCTGTACGGGTGATGATGATGTTACTAACGTTACTGGCGTTATTAATGGTTTTAATGGTTGTAGGTGTGTGGTTGTTGGGCTCAAGTTTACAGATTGATTGAGGCCTAATTTCTGATCACGCCCTGCAACAATTATTTCGTTATTATAATTTGTTATTGTCCCCATTTGGAGTTGAAGGTCAGATGGCAACATGTATAGCCCGATACCAACTACAAAGTCAACTTTCGATCTGGCATATCTGAGAACATCTTGGTAGTGTTGTATGCTTGATGGGAGATCAACAGCTGAGTTTATCGAATCTTCTAGGTTTGCAAGAAACTGTTTTTGTGCTTCAAATTTTCCACTCCCATTTAAAATGTTTGATTTTGTTTGAGCTTGTGCTCCTAGTATACACCACACATATGTTCTGATAGACTCATTTATGCGTTCAACTCCTGCTTGAGTAAACCCGTCACTCCTGTCTAAGACAAATGTGGTCCAGGCATTAGACTGTTTCTGTTCTATTGAGCCTAACCACACTTCGGATTTTGATGAGAATGAAGAGTAGGGAGGCCAGTAATCTTGAGGGTATTGTCTGTGACTCATAGCATAATACAATGTTCCCATACCTTTGTGATCATCAAGTTTTTGTGTAAAGTCATACTTTGTACTGATGTTAAATTCATTACAGATGCGTTCAAATGCTTTCATATCCATGGGGTTGTTAAACTGGTTAAAACTAGATTCAGTAGGCAATGGGGTATGCAGTTCTGACAGTATTTTTCTAAGCTGGTAATATGTGTGGAAACGATAGACAGGCTTAATCAGTTTGTTTGGGTGATTCAAATGGTCTGTAAAAGAAACGCCACAGCCAGTAGTTGAACATAGTATAGCAAAGTTAAGTTGGTTTTGAAACATCTGTAGTGGGCTTGAAGACCACTTTCTTGCGGTTGCATCATCTGTAATTGGAGGGTTTAGGTAATGATCATATGGATTCGACACTTTCACTTGAAATAAATCACCTTCGGACAAAGCTATATCGAGCTGATTTAGTTGAATTATTTTCTGATCATAAGTAGGTGCGACATTATACTTTGCATCCACGTTAAATTGAAATGCATTTACAGTGGCAATTGTTGGTGATTTAAATTCCATTATGCTTTTTTTATGCAATAATAAAAATGTTTATAACCTTATTAAATCTTGACACAAACAAACCAGTGTGGTTAACTAATGGAATAGATAATCATGATGGTAACAAAGCTGTAGCTATCCATGAAATTTTCTACACAGTAAAGTGGTTTAATGTAACAGATGATACAAGTTTTCATGTAAGTTATAGCACCCCCGGTGATAGTGGCTTGGGCACTAAAACCCACTTTATACCATATGGGTATTATGACTTTTGTACTTTAGCTGAATGGTTTCAAACTAAATAAAAAATTAAAGCAACTTTAAATCCGGCCAACTTACGTGTTACATTAGAATTTCCTATAGGTAGTCAGCCTATAATTTCACGTGAACTTGCATATTTGCTTGGTTTAATAGGCAGACATATAACTTCTAAGGATGAGAATTGGGCATTGAGTTTTGGAACTGCTAATATTGAGGGTTGGTTACCTACGACAGTTGGAGATAAAATAACTGGAAGATACCCTGTTCATTTGTCAGTACACGCATTGCTAAATGTTTATTTAAAAGAACTGAACACGACTGAAAATGTTCACAATGGAAAGCCTTCAACTTTGTTAAGATGCTTGCCGACTGGAACTGCCCCATATTGTGAAAGTGTGGTTGCTAGATTTCCTAATTTGCAGTTTAAAAAATTAGGTTCCAGTTTCTTTGAATCACTGTGTTTATCTGTAACTAATCAGGATGGTAAACCAGTTCAGATGCATGATTTTACTGTTGTGTTTGAAGTGAAATAAATTTTATTTTTGTTTTATAAAAATGAGCGGTCTTGGTCCAAAGCCGAGAATTACACCGGTTGCCTGTCCGGTAATAGAGTTGAAAGATTTGGGTGATGTGCGGGGTTTTGATGAAAAAGGAGAGGTGGGAGAGGTATATGGCCTTGAACTTGATTCCAATGGATTGTACAAGCGGAAGATAATCGATGACGTAAAAGACAATACAGAGAGACAGTTTCCTAAACTTGGTCAACTTCGTGATGTTACTGTTCAGACTATTCCTCAGCATAATGCGCTCTACGTCTTTAAACATTTGAATAATAAGTGGGTAGTTTTTCCTGCTCCTGTTCCACCTGAGCCTGCTGCACCTGCAATTGATTGGGATATAGAGTTTAAATTTATTAATCCATATGTATTTTTTACTGATGAAGGTCCCTTAATATTTAGGAAAGTTATTAACTCTGGGCTGTTACTTGTGAGTCTTGTTCCTAGCTATTTTGTAGACATCAGTAGTAGCAGAGAAAAACTAAAACTGCAGGAGTATGAAAAACGAAGGCATCTTCTTACAAACAGAAAGGGTAGAACAGATACTTCTGCTGTGTTTGTACCAGATAGCTTTACCATAGCTAGAGAAGCCACAATAGTTTTTGAAATTCTCATGAGGTCTGTGGATTCTGTAAAAGAAGCAGATATTGCACAGGGAATGAAACTTACATGGGATGACACAGTAAAAGAGTCAACAAAGGTCATTATAGCTATTAGGAAAGGCGTAGATATAGACGTATCGAGTAGTAATCCTGCTATTAAAATAGTGGTCGATAAAACAACTCTAGTTAATCTAACTTACATTAAACTGGAACACATAGATCTTATTTCATTTTATTATGTTAGCAAATTGTTTACCTTTGAAGAGTTGCAAAATGAATTTGCTGATTAAATAAAAAAAAATATTTGTCATAAAAAATGGTGAACTTGTATCCGCAAATACCACCTGAGCCGCTTGAGCCTATTGTTCCAGATAAAAGATTACAGGCAGACTCATTTCGATTAATGAATATTACAGAAGCATTGAAGTATTTGGAAGGAGAACAGGCAAAATACTCCCGGTGCAAAAGACGATATAAAGCGGTTTTTAATTCTGTACACAACACATGGCTGTGGGTGTGGTTTCAGCTGGATTATCTGTCAGTGGTTTAGCTCTGTTTGCTACAGGAGTGGAAAGCGTCATAGGAATTGCTATTGAAGGAGTTGGCGCTGCCACAGGCCTGGCATGCTTTGGTTTGGAAGCCATTAACAAAAGATTTCATACAAAGTTGCAGAAGCATGAAGCCTTGAGTACGCTCGCTGGAGCTAAGCTGAGCAGTATGAAACTTACTATCAGTAAGGCTTTAGACGATAATAAAATTGACGATCATGAATTTAAGAGACTGCAGGATGATTTGGCCAATTACAAACAACAAAAGTCTGAAATTCAAAATAAAATGCGGAGTCAATCCGTGAATGTTGAAGAACTAAAGAAATCTTTTTTTAGAAGAAGGGAAAAAGATAGGTGTAGGAGAAACTATGAAAAAGGTTCACTTATAAGCAATTAACGATAGGTTTTGGTAATCCATTATTTTTGTCATACTCTTCGCAAAGAGATGTCATGCCTTTCGCGCCTGCCTATTTGACGCCATCCGCTCCACCACCAGAGTACTATTGAGAGAAAAAAAAAGTTTTTTTATTGACCTTGTAACTTGGGAAATCTGTCCGAGTATCTTAATGATTTGGGTCAGAACTTATAAGTTCTTATGTTTAGGTTCTTGTAAAGAACTTGTTTTAAGTCACTTTAAAGAACTTATGACAACTATTTATAAGAACATGTGAAGATAACTTTGAAGTTAGTTGGCAGTTGTAAGTGACTTGGAAATTTATCATGTATCTGTAGGTAACTTTGAAATTTGTTAACAAGTGTATGTAGGTAAACTTTGAAAATTTCTTATCAAGTGCATGTAGGTAATTGATAACAATGTTGTTGTTTTTATTGTGTGCGAGTTGTGTATGGTCATTTTAAAAAATACCCTTGTTGGGTATATATGGCCAGGATTACCCTTTATCCTATCTCTTACACACACACACATGCGCGCGCACACACACATTCATGGGCACACACGCATGTACACAGACACACACAAACGCATGCACACACAAAATCTTTATTCAGCATGCATGTATATTGTAGACTTCAGTCGGAGAGCACATCACCACACTTCATTTTCAGATTTAGTTGTTTGAAACATGTAGCATGTAACACGCTGAGGCTGAAAAAACACCAAGCCGGCCCGCACGCACGCAGTCAGTATGGCTGTCACTACAAGTTCTTCCTTAGCAACACCGTTCTTACTGGAACGGGATTGCTAAGGACTTGTAAACAAAGACGTTTAACTCTATGTTATGCCTGTCATTTCTTAGTTGTCTGCGACACGGAAGTGATAGGAAATGACTCTGTTTTGAGAAGGCTCAATCATCTGATTACACCCTAAACAAATGGTGAGCGCTGTGAATTCCCGGTAGGCTTAGTGGACCCAGAGCAGCGACACAGCCCGCAAGCACACACGCAGTCAGTATGGCTGTCAGTTCTTCCTAGCAACACCATTCTTACTGGAGCGGGATTGCTAAGGACTTGTAAACAAAGATGTTTAACTCTATGTTATGCCTCTCATTTCTTAGTTGTCTACGACACGGAAGTGATGGGAATGACTCTGTTTTGAGAAGGCTCAATAATCTGATTACACCCTCAACACTGACATCGCGTCATCACTGCGCCTTGAATTCCTGGTAGGCTTAACGGACCCAGCGGGGGGCGACACAGCTGGGCCCGCACACACGCAGGCAGTATGGCTGACAGTTCTTCCTAGCAACACCGTTCTTACTGGAGCGGGATTGCTAAGGACTTGTAAACACACTCTTACTTAAACAGGATGAGCGTCCATGGTGTTTTGCCTGTGATGAGCAGTTTTCTGTTCGACACTTTTTGCTGTATTGTGCTGACCTAATTGACACCAGATATAAACACTTCACAGCAGACTCCTTGAAGGTTTTGTTCTGGGATGTTCCCCCGGACAAAATCTTCAATTTTTTGAGAGAATGCAATATTTTTAGCAAGATCTGAGCATTCATAGACTATGTGAATTTTTTTTATTTGCCCTTTTTGAGAGTCTGTAGACGTTTCTTTTAGCCTGACATTTTTTATCTATATTTACATCTTGTCTTAAGACCTTGCTTTTAGTCTGGCTGACCAGATTTTTACCCATCCCGCTGTGAGATGGCCTTAGTCGCCTGCTTGGCGTTAAACCCAAAAAATAACTTGTAAACAAAGACGTTTAACTCTGTGTTATGCCTCTCATTTCTTAGTTGTCTACGACACGGAAGTGATAGGAAATGACTCTGTTTTGAGAAGGCTCAATCATCTGTTACACCCTAAACACGTGGCGTCATCACTGCGCTGCGAATTCCCAGTAGGTTTGCGGTCCGCGTGGCGACACAGCCAGCAAACACGCACGCAGGCAGGTAGTATGGACGTCAGTTCTTCCTAGCAACACCGTTCCAATAAGAACGGGATTGCTAAGGACCTGTAAACAAAGACGTTTAACTCTGTGTTATGCCTATCATTTCCTAGTTGTCTATGACACGGAAGTGATAGCAAATGACTCTGTTTTTAAGAAGGCTCAAACTTCTGTTACACCCTACTGAAACACGTGGTGTCTTTAGCGCCGCGAATTCTGGGTAGGCATACTTTGGTCCCGCGCGGTGACACAGCCTGCAAGCAGGCAGGTAGTATCAGGCATCAGAACTGTCCGATTTTCGGCGATTTTCAGATTCTTCATGTGCTTAGTTAATAACACTTTTGACTTCTTATGTGCCAGGAAATGGCTTTAAATTAAAACTTTAAATAACTCTACAATTCTTCAAAATCGCCGTTTTCAGATTTTTTTTGGGGTGAACAGTTCTGATGCCTGAGTATGGACGTCGGTTCTTCCTAGCAACACCATTCCAATAAGAACGGGATTGCTAAGGACCTGTAAACAAAGACGTTTAACTCTATGTTCTGCCTCTCATTTCTTAGTTGTCTACGACACGGAAATGATAGCAAATCACTCTGTTTTGAGAAGGCTCAAACTTGCGTTTACACCTTCAATAATGACATCGTGTCTTTACTGCACCGTTAGCGCCCCCGGCGCGTGACAGCCTCTGCAGCTGGCCACTGGTTTTAAGGTAGCTCAATGTTAGTGTAAGCAAATCACATTAGTCTGCGCTAACTTCGTAATAGGCCTACAGGTTGTTTCGTACGGTACCACTATGAAACTGCACTCACAGTCGTGTTTAAACCTAGAACGCAATACTGAAGCCGGTCGTACTTGGCACTCGGCGGCTAGCTCAACGATTTGAGTAAGTTTTTCTTTAGTCTCGGCTCACCGAAGGCTAACCTTTTTGTTGTTTCAACATAACGCACCATAGTAATATTCTGCAAGATTTAACACTCATTATGAAGTCCGGAATTTGTGGTATCTACTGACAATGACGAACACAAATAACACGTCCTCCTCGGTCTAATCCATTTTCTGAAATGAGCGGTTGTGTGGCGTAACAAGTTCAGACACACGAGCCACGTAGCATTGCTATTAATAACACTAACGTCACATAGAACGTGTTTGGGCATGTCTAGTAAGGATCGTCTCATGCCTATTTTTTCCTGGTCTTATTACGACTATCGGGAATTTCCGTATCTAGTAATAGTAGGTGGCTAGGCAAACCATTTCCTGGTAACAACTGATAGCTGTTTTTAGTAAAGGTAAGGTTATAAACTTTGACCACTAAGGCATTGTGGTTTAAGAAGTCAATGACAGCATTAATTATTTATTATTTTTATTTATTACATGGTATTTATATGGCGCATTTTTCATATTTATAATGTAACTCAATGCGCAGAATGCAGCCGCGAACTGAACCCAACAAGCATGCGCATTCACTCACACACTGTACGTAAACACAGAACATTCACGTGGTGCTAAGGGCAAGCTCAAGCGAGCTACTGAAGTTGTTTTTTGGGAAATCGTTTGTATTTGAAATTTTATTAAGTTGGCTGAAACTGATACCAAAGTGGAGGGGGAGTAAGAGCCGGAGTACCCGGAGAAAGAACCCCCGATGGTCCGCCCGAATTAACGGTGACACTTAGTAGAGGAGAAAAGTCCGACGCCGGAACCCGGAATCGAACCTCGCACCTTTAGCATTGGTGGCAGGCGCCTTAACCACTGAGCCACGGGCCTGGGGGGGGGGGGGGGGGATCTGCCTTAATAATCGCAGGTTGACAGCTGATCAAAAATCGTTGCTTTGAATGATTCTTGGAATGGAACTAGTATGACTAGGTAATAAAGGCATTGATTGTATTGGCTGGCGTGGGTTTGTATAATTACCGAGAGGATCAAATAAATTGATCGATTGGGGGATGGGTGTGGTTGTAGCCCCACCTTGTCTATCTCTGGCCAGCCATTTGGCACTGAACAGTCCGAGACTGATCTGCGCTCGCAGGTTTTGATTATACACAGTCATACTAAATGCAGCATCATTTGTTCTTCAAAATCTTTTACAGTCATTAGCACTGAGAGAAAAAAATAAAAAAATAAAACATGCAGGGGCCCAAATGACATTTTCTTTAGTATTGTCATCATTCTCGTAATGCTTTTTGTATCCATAATAGTCCAGTACACTTTTTTTTGTGTGAACATTTGGCCCCACCCCTTTAGTCTGGGTCCTGCAAGTGTGCAACACGTGCTTCACAGAAAACGGCGCAAGTGTATACTGCTAATATAGTAAAGTGCGCTATAACACGTTGATTTTTGTAACTGTTTCTACGATGGCATACCTTCTAAAGTATTCCATTATTGGAGCTGTAAAAAAGAGTACAAACTGTAGGTGGTATATTTAATCAGTACAGCAAGAGAGGATATTGTCAGTCAAGAGATTAAGTAGTTATGCCTTATGCGACCCTAAACTTAGTATTTTATGAAATGCTAAAATCGTCTCATTTTCAACAAATTGTGATTTTTTTCATAAACTATAAAAGGTAAAGCTTTGATATTTTGCATGACCACGCATTTGTATGCACTTTTTCCAATGGTAATATTTTTTACGTGTTTATATGGGCATACCCCGCTACAGAGTCTCTAAAAGTAAAAGAAATTCTTGTGCAGGCAATCATAAGGTGTCTCCCACTCCAGCCAAACGGGGTTAGTGTACATGTATGAATGCTTCACGCACAACTGACAGATCAACAATCCAATTTAACATGAATGCTTCACATACTACTGACAGATCTACAATCCAATTTAGCAAACCAAATGTAAGTTGTGAATACTATCGTTGAACACAGAAAAGCCGAAATTTTACTTTTAAGCATATGTAGTGATGTCTTGTGATTCTTTCAGGGTTCAGTTGACTATGTGGCCAACGGCAAGCTTTTAACCATTCTTTTGAGTCTGCCAGTCATGATAAAGGCTTCGGGAACAGAACAAATTCTACAGCTGGATATCGATTGGAGTATCCGGAATCTGATTTACCCTGACTCCCCATAACAACAGTGCTTGCCAGGCATCTCCAATACTGCCAATATTGGCTAAAATAATGGAAACATCAATGCTCTTCCATGCCCTGCAAGCATAAACATCAGTTGTTTTGCTGTACTATCGGTTCGCACTCAGAAGCAGATGGTTCTACAGTGCTTTCATTGGTCGAGAGGGGAATGTGCTAAGTTTGACTGACATTTCACACCAGGAGTGGGTCGGTCAGTCTATCGAACAGCCAAGCTTTGCTTTTTCAGCTAGCCTGTTCTAAATGACTGCAGCATTCCTAGTTTTGTGGGAAGGCTCACAATATTTGCTATATGTATCTTGAAACTGTACTGGGATGATTGATTCCACTATAATTCATAAATTTACAATGCCATTTCATGAAATAATGGTAACATCAGTATGTGGCTACACATCCGTTATCTTTTTCATAAAGAATGTAATAGTGACGCAATTTAGCCATCTGAAGTCATCATGGACATCAAAATAACAGAAAAGAAATCCACATTGTGCAAAAAAAAATGATGTTATTCGGTGATACAATAATAAGAAGGGCAAAGAAAGCCCTTATGGCTCACGTGTATGACCGATCCACACATGTTTGACAATAAGTAAATGGGAGGCTTCTGCATCAACAAAATCTATATTTTCTCAAAATTTAATCAGTTTTCAATCATCTGTGAAACACCGGTGACCCTTGACCTTTGCGATGAGGCGACTAAATTAGTATACATAGGAAGGTCTTATAAGAAAGCTATCTTTGTGCTAAATTTGATTGAAAAGTTTGCAAAAATGTTGATAATAACTACAGTTCTATCAAAAATTGACATTTTAAGGCCCCACCACACATGCTGATTTTGAGGCCAATTCTTGAGCAGTTTCCAGAACCGTTTCAGTCAGAGTGTGATCAGGCCGGACTACAAAAACGTGTGCACTGCCACACATTCCCGACTTAAACGACCGGTTTGAACTGAAGATCAAGGTCATAAACAGATCCTGTTCTGCAAAATGGCTGCTAGTTTTGACAGTGATGATGATGTGCTTGCATTAGCAGCAGTTTTGCATCATATTCGGGAAGAGGCGGGCGAAACATCGACAACGAAGGTGGTACTGATCTTCCGCCATTTTCACACTGAAACGACGTGTTTCGCGAGACGCGCTCTGATTGGTTGAAGCTTACAATCGGGGCTGATTTGTGTTGCAAAAATAGAGCAGGCTCTAAAAACAAGATTCCCAGCTGATTGGGATCGGATCGGATACAAAGAGGCATTCTGACGTCATCTGCTTGCAATCAGATCGGAATCTGCTACAAAATCGGGGCACAATCGGCTTGTGTGGGGGGGCCTTTACACACGTTTTCCGACCTCTTATGACCCTTGACCTTTTTCTGAGGGGTCATCCAAATTAGTATGCATTACCATCAGGTATCTCTGTAGCAAGTTTGGGTTTGAAGTTATAAATAGTATTTGAGAAAAAACATCTTTTGTCAAAATATGGCTATTTCTTACCCATTTCCTGAGCTCTCGTGACCCTTAACCTTTCTGAGGGATCAACCAAATTAGTATGCATAGAAAGTCTTACCATCAGGTATCTTTGTACCAAGTTTGGGTTTGAAGTTGTGAATAGTATTTGAGAAAAGATAAATTATGGGGGACATCTCGGTTGACTTGGCCTCGTACCAGTCTTGTGTCTTCGAGGTCCTCTTCCCAAAGGTGGCCAAGGCTGTGCGGTGCATGGTGTCCTGCATGGTTTCCCACTTCTCTGTGGTAGAGAGAGTCACTGGGCTGTAAGGTTTCAAGTTCCTTCTGGAAGGCCTCTGCAAACTGCTCCACGAGGTCAGGCTGGGACAATTTGCTGACATCAGTGCGAGGTTTCCCTAGCTCCTTGGTGCGATGGAACTTCTTCGGTTGCAGCCTGATCTTGCAATACACCAAAGAATGGTCTGTGTCACAGTCCGTGCTATGGTAGGAGCATGTGTGCAGAACATTCTTCAAGTTGGCGTGCCTAACCAGGATCAGATCCAGTTGATGCCAGTTCTTGGAGCACGGGTGTCTCCAGGAGACCTTGTGCTGAGTCTTGGTTTTGAAGTAGGAGTTGGTGATGCACAGGCTGTGGTAGGTGCACATCTCAAGCAGCCACTGCCCATTCTCGTTCATCTTACCCACACCAAATTGGCCGAGGCAGGAAGGCCAGGAGTTGTGGTCTGCACCAACTCTGGCATTGAGGTCGCCAAGGATAACAGTCTGTTCCTTGCTTGGGATGCTCCTGATGATAGTTGTGATGTTCTCATAAAACTCATCTTTGGCGTCTGGCGTGGCGAGCAGTGTCAGTGCGTATGCGCTGACAAGGGTGACAAGACCCCATCATCGTAGCCAAGCGAACTGCCCTCGCTGAGTACAAACGGTCGCTTAGCAAAAAAAAACCTGCAGGTTCTCAAGGCTGCCAGGAGTAAGGTCAAACAGACTGCCGGCGTTGCATCAACAAGTACTGGACAGAGCTCAGTGAGAACATCCAGATTGCAACCGTTACAGATAATATCAGAGGAATGTACGACGGCATTAAGAAGGCATTAGGACCAACCCAAAACAAGACGGCCCCCCCTCAAATCCTCCACCGGGGAAGTTATTATGAACAAAGGCCAGCAGCTGGAGAGATGGGTGGCACACTATTCTGACCTCTACTCCACACAGAACGTTGTGTCCCCATCAGCTCCAGACGCCATCGAGTGCCTGGCGCCTGTAATAGATGAGCTAGATGCAGTGCCAACAATAGAGGAGCTCAGCAAGCCATTGACAACTTGGCTTTACCGCTTCAGGCAAAGCCCCAGCCAACGGTGGGACCCCCCCCCCCCTCCCCCTGGATTTGATCAAGAACTGCAAGGCCACCCTCCTCCCCCTGCATGATGTCCTACTCCAGTGCTGGCAGGAAGGAGAGGTACCACAAGACATTAGGGACACCAAGATCACCACCCTCTACAAGAACAAGGGCGAGAGAATTGACTGTAACAGCTACAGAGGCATCTCCCTTCTCAGTATTGTCGGCAAAGTCTTTGCCCGGGTCATCTTAATCCGTTTGCAGAAGCTGGCAGAACATGTCTATCCCGAGTCACAGTGTGGCTTCTGAGCTGAGCGGTCAACGGTTGACATGGTCTTCTCCCTCCGTCAACTCCAGAAGAAATGCAGAGAACAATACATGCCTCTGTATGTCGCTTTTATTGACCTCACCAAAGCCTTTGACCTGGTCAGTAGAGACGTTCTGTTCAAGATTCTCTCAAAGATTGGATGCCCACCCAAACTGCAAAGTATGATAGTATCCTTCCACACCAACATGAAGGGGACAGTGCAGTTCAATGGCAGCACATCTGAACCCTTTGACGTATGCAGTGGAGTCAAACAAGGCTGCATCCTGGCCCCTACTCTCTTTGGGATCCTCTTCGCTGTCCTGCTCAAGCATGCCTTTGGTAAGCTACGATTTGTAGATGTCTGCAAGAGGGACATGAGAGCACTGGACATTGACACTGGGTCCTGGGAACACCTTGCGGATGACTGTGCAAAGTGGAGAAGTATCCTCCACCAACCCCTCAAGTCAAGGGAAGAAAAGATGTCGAAAGCAGCAGCAGACAAGCGGGCACGCAGAAAGGAGTGCAACAACTCCATCAGACCAGCGACCACGTACGAACATTTGTGATCTTTGCAGCAGGGACTGCCACTCCCACATTGGCCTCTACAGTTTGGCCTCTACAGTCACAAAAGATGCTGCTTCAAATCCAGCTGAGCAGGCACTCAGATCAGAACAACTAGGATGCATTATTTATGGTCGATTCAGACCGACAGACGCCCATTTCTTTATTACTCTTGCAAAGAAAAAGCAGAGTTCGTTCCCATTATTTGGTATTCCTGATGGCTTAGGATGTCTAAATTGTCTTTATGAAAAAGCTACTGATTTTACAATTATTTCATGAAACAGAGATGTAAATTAATGAATTATAGTGGCATAAATCATTTCAGTACAGGTTCAAGATACATAGAGTGAATATTGTGAGCCTGCCCACAAAACTAGGAATGCCTAGAACAGGACAGCTGAAAACGCAGAGCTTGGCTGTTCAATTGTGGGTGCAGAAAGCATTACCAGAACAATGACAATACTAAAGAAAATGTCGTTTGGGCCCGTGCATTTTTATATATTGGTGCTAATGACCGTAAAAGATTTTGAAGAATAAATGTTATTACAGGAGGCTTCATTTATTGTGACGGTGTATAATCAAAACCCGTGAGCACAGATCAGTCTCAGTTTGTCTGTTTGGTGCAAAAATGGCTAGCCTTTCCATATTCGTGGCTGTTTGTAACCCTTAAAACATGCACTTGGTTTTAAGGATGGAGACAAGAGAGACTATTTTGTTAAAACACAAAATATGAATGTATACTTACATACTTTAAACGATACTAACGAATGTTAGGAGAGCTTGAGCAGGGTGGGCATTGTATCTTGTGAAGGGCTGGGACCCTAGGGAATGTAAGGAACTCATTTCTAAAGCATTTTCATGGATTTGAAATCACAGTGCATGTGAGTGCTTCGACCTTAACTGCACTTAGAGGCAGTGATGTGTTCTGTCCATTTCTGTTACATTTTTTTTTATTTTATTAGAATTTGTATTAATTTCTTTGTCTATCTGTTTGTCTGTCTCTTCTTTTTTGTGTAGAATTGACCGGGATGAACACACAAGTGAGTTAGCTCAGATTGGCTGTACTGCAGAAATATTCTCCATGAAAAATGAGACAGATGATGCAACTGGCATCTCTACACTTCGAGCGAAAGCTAGAGGAAGACAGCGTTTCCGCATCATAGATATGCATCGTGAGGTTACAGGGTTTGTATTGTGTCCAGTGCTGACTTTTACCTTGTTAAGAAGATTAATAGGGCCTACATGGTCACTGCATTCCTTCAGCAGATACAAACCAGATAGGTGAGGCTAGTGCTGGTAGAACAGTACACATACCAAGGGGAATTACTCAGTGCTGGACATACACACAGTTAGTTTTAAGGAATGCATATGATCGTCTTGTTCTTTACCTGTGTATTTATCTGTGGGCTGGCGATTGGGTGCCTGATAGGAGGGGGTCAGGGGATCTAACTGTGTCCAGCGCTGAGTAATTCCCCTTGGTATGTGTACATCAGCAGATAAACAACAGTGAAACAAAACCTTGCATCTGTGCTCAACGTTCATGCTCAGTTTGTGTCTGTTCATATCTATCTTCTCCTGTTATGCACTCATTTGCAGATTGGTTCAAACATACTTTGTACAGGGTTGCACATCACAGACAAATGGGGGTACATTGTGTATTGGAGAACTAAATCTGCAAAAAAGGTGTGATTTTGTGGAAGAACTAGCACAGGGGGAATGAACTCGTACATTAATCACTTAGAGGGTCTGATTACACAAATGATTTCCCCTGTGTTTCGCGATAACTTGTTGCTAGTATTCAATTCAGGAAATTAAAACCGACACATTACTGCTGTTTTAATCATTCAAGCTATTTTATGAAAGAAACAACACAACACATGCAATGTATCTGACTGAATACTGTAATGTAATAGATGTTGATCGTGGCACCATAATGTAATGGATCTTAAGCACAGCACCAAAATTGCTACATTATTGCATAGTTTACACTGTGCATATCATAATACATGTAGCTTGTTTGATCGCTAAGCCGTCGGTCTAATCACCACTCGGCAGACACACACGCGGCACTAAGCCGGTCATCAACAGCTAGCTGTCACCATTGGCCAAAGTATTATATCATGTAGTCCATCCATGTCCCAGTGCTTGGCTTGACTTCGGTGCCTGTGTACTGGACTTCAGTATGTCGTGACCTCAGTGTGTGGTGGCACTCAACTCCTGCATGAACACAACAACGGCTACTCGGCTTGACCTACCAGCTTTACCCTGCTTGACTTGTGGTGCATTGTCATCTCGTGAAGTGTAGACTGTGGCAAAGTCTGGGCTGACACCTGGGAGTGGCATAGACAGGATGGCATTTGATCCGTCTCTGCCTATGACGACTATAGTGTCAGAAATTCTCTACAGGGGAATTTTCAGATAATGCGACACATTTTCAATGATGGTGATGTCATGTGATTGCGACGGCCATGGCAAACATGTAATTTGATTGTTTGCATTTCTCTTGGCTTGGGGCATTGTCATCTTGGAACAAATAATTATTGACACATTGTTTCACCAACACTGGGAACAGATTTTATCATTTTATCTAGAACATTCACTGTTCATTTTCTTTCAAAAACAACCAATGACCCCACACCAAAATGTCACAAACCCAAATCATTACAGAGATATTACCTTGGGGCCGCACCAGATTTACATGTACACATAAACACTGTGGCAGCCACTGATCACCTCTTCTCCACAGAGACACATGGTTGTCTACTCATATTACAACCTGACTTGCATCAGAGAAAATCACTTTATTCCAGTTCTGACTCACTGTCCACATCAATCATTGTTTACACCAGGTACATTGCTTCACATGGTTCACAGCATTCGCAGTCATTTTCTGTGTAAGTCTATTTGTAATACTTTAGTCTGTGCAACTGGAATTTAATACAGTAGAACCTCCTATGAACGGTCTCTGATTTTTATAGTCACCTGGTGTCTACGGTCACAGTCGCATCGCATTTACGATGTTTACTATATAAAGTACCTTGATTTTGTGGCCACTTGCTGAACACAGCCAATGGTCAGCGTATCGAGCCAAAACCGGCAAAATTACCTACAATTTATGGCCACAGACAGATTGGTGTGGTAAAGCTGTCATGTGCGACGGGTCAATGACGGCGGCATGCTCGACACCCATCCAACCACCTCACACTCTGACAAAGCCCAGACCTCGTGTGTCATTACACAATAATAGACATGCCATCGGCTCGCCAGCGGTGTGAGCGGTGGTCTGTAACAAAATTTGCGCTATCTATCCGACCATGTCCACATCTCCTTTTAAAGTTGCTTTACTTTGCGGTCACATTATATTCAGAGGTGACCAAAAATTGACTGCTCTTTCGCCCAGGGCACTGACTTAGAAGAAACTCTCATGCACCCCTGCAGGTGGAAGGGGCTCATGAGAATTGTGTGCGCACGTGCGCAAACACGCAGGTCTGTACCACACGCCTATAAATCCATCTCTGCACTCTTACACTATACGGTGTATATTGTATGACAGTCACCAATCGACTTGCAGGCCTGTGGACTGACATTCCAACCACTCATGTGCCGCTGGTGACTGAAGAGGCTCATGAGAATCTAGTGCGTACGTGCGCACTTTGTGTTTGTAATTTTAGAGACTGGAGCGTGTCAGGAACATTCACTTCTTTGGGAGATCTATGAATTCCACACCTCAGGTCAAGAAATCATGGCATCAAGACGAATCAGTGGCTGCCAGTTAGTACTAAAATGAATGATATCCCAGTTTCTATGTGCTGGCCACAAACCGTGAACAGCAAGTACTAATGACTCCATGCTACAGCCACAGGTGCTTATAAGGAAAAACAATGGTGAGAGAAAAGAACAAGATGGGATGAACCATAACCCACAAAGTCTCTTCTGTATGGGAGCCATAACCTAACCCACAAAGACCCTTTTATATGCGAGCTGTCCTTGCTGTCAAGGGTCTCTACCTGTTGTCTTTGACCTGATGCTGATGTTGAAATATCTCATATTGACAAAGTCTCGCAGTTCTGCCCGAATGCATCAGTGAGCTCTACAAAGGGCACAGTGAATACGCATCATTGGTTTGATAAACGTCATTTGTCGTGAATTTTAGTTTTTACATAATTTTATATTTACATGATAGAGTTCCACTTGGCCTTCTAGACCTCAGAAAAATGGTGACAACTAGAATTTCACAGTACAATTTCAGTCTTGCTATAATTTGCATGAAGTGAGGTTGACTTTACTTTGATGCATGATATCCTACTGTACACGCGCAATGTGTGTGTGTGCATGCGTGTGTGTGTGTGTGTGTGTGTGTGTGTGTGTGTGTGTGTGTGTGTGTGTGTGTGTGTGTGTGTGAGAGAGAGAGAGGGAAGTACGTTATATCTAGAGTATTGCGTCGATGTCTGCATGGTGACGGAGTTGCTGCTTTTATGTCACTGTCACTGTCTGGAACTCACTTCCACTGCATGTCCGTCTTTCCCCTACCCTGTTGACCTTCAAAACAAATTTGAAGACCCATCTTTTCCAGGTAGCATATCAAGATTAGCTTAGTCTGGATGTGCTGCCTGGAAATGTTGGTTGTTTCCCCATGTTGATAGGCTGTGTGTGTGTGTGTGTGTGTGTGTGTGTGTGTGTGTGTGTGTGTGTGTGTGTGTGTGTGTGTGTGTGTGTGTGTGTTTCGTGTTAGGAATGTGCCTACATGGTGCGAGCAGATGTTTATTTAAAGAGTGAGTGCGTTCTAATTTTTCTCCTTTTTAATATTTTTTTTGTGTGTGCTGTAAAGCGCTCCGAGCTTGCTGTTTGTGGGGAAGGGCGCTATATAAAAACTATGTATTATTATTATTATTATTATTATTACTGTCTGGTTTTCTCCATAAGTCGGCGTGTTTTACTATTAAAATATTTTCTGCATAGATTTAATTTTTACTGAAAACGTTCAAAGATACAAAGCTGGCTACGAAACTCATACAATGTCTTTCTCCAATCTTGCTATATCCAAAATTTCAAGTGAATATGACAAAAATTACAAACTCTAATGTGTCACAACCATTTTAACCGTTCAGTGAGACACCCAATTTCAATATGCTTGGAGGCTTCCTATGCATCCCTTGAACATAGCACTTCCCCAAGTTTCAAACTTGTACATACACAGATATCAGAGATTCTCGTGTTACATACATATACGCACACACACACGTGCGCCCACATATGACGCTTCCTGCCAAAAGGACTTTCGGCAGCAAGGTTAGTGTAACTAGACATGACATAATTTTTAAGTCCTTTCTATTTATAGAAGAGACTTTTTAGGATGGGTCGCAGTGGGGCGAATTTAATAGCATGTCCATGATGTCAAAGGTGGGCAGGCCTAATTCTCTGACAACTGAAGTAACAAGATGAAAATTACATCATGTCTAGTTATGCCAACTTCGCTGCTGAACGTATATTTGGTGCAAAGCGCCATATGTGTATGTGTGTGTGTGCGCATATGTTTGTAAACACAAGAATCTCCGATATTGCTGTACACACACGCTTGAAACTTGGTGAAATACTTTCTTCAAGAGAGCCTCCAAGCATATTGTAAGGGGATGTCTCCTTGAAGACATAAAAGTTTGTAGAAAGTCGGTTGACCCAGATTAGAGTCAGTAATTTTTGTCATATTTACTTGAAATTTTGAATATATCTAGTTTGGATAAGGACATTGGATGAGTTTTGTACCATTTCAACTTCTTCAGTAAAAAATAATTCTTTTCAGAAAAAATTAAAACAGTAAAAAAAACCTTGATTTCTGAGAAAGTCAGACAGTGGCAGGGACACCAAAGAAGCAACTCCGTCACCACGCAGATATTGATGCAATACTCTAAATATGACGTAATTCTCTCTCACGCACGTGCTCTCTCTCTCCCACACACTCGCACACATCTCCAAGAGGCATAGATCCTCATGCACCTCTGGGCACATGAGGATCTATGCCTCTTGGAGATGTTTGGAGCGCACACACACATACGATGCGCTTTCAGAAGAGCATGCAGGTGTACTTATTACATCATGTAGCTAGGTAAAGTGAACCTGATTTCACACAAATTATAGTGAGACTGAAATCGTACCGTGAAATTCTAGTTTTGTCACCATTTTCTCAAGTCTTGAAGCAAAAATAAAACTCATATCATGTAAAATATAAAATTATGTAAAAACAAAAAAATACGTCGTGACAAATTACGTTTGACAAACTAATGACGTGTATGCACTGTGCCCCTTTTAAAATTCACTGTCGCGCATTTGCAGATCTGCTAGGCTTTTTCAAAAGGAGATATTTCAACATCAGAATCAGGTTAAAGACAAAAGGCAGAGACCCTTGCCAGCGAGGACAGCTCTCATATAGAAGGGCCTTTGTGGGTTATGGTTCATCCCATCTTGTTTTCTGGTTATTTTAGTTGTTACATTTTTAGATCTGCACGCCTATGTCATGGGCATGCTATTAAATTCGCCCCACCGCGACCCATCCTAAAAAGTCTCTTCTATAAATAGAAGAGACTTTAAAAGGTAACACCTAGGCCAGAAAAGAATTGCAACGCATTTTGCCTCCAGTAATTATCAGGACAATAAGGTGACCAGATATTGACCCCTGCTTGTGTCAGAGCCACGTTGTTACGTGGTAGTTGTAGTCGTAGTATGATGCAATCACACCAGACGTGCGCACGTGTGGTTCTTGTAAATATAGTTCACTCAGCTGCAACTCATCACACGTGGCACAAGGTTGTAGACCACACTGGAGTAACAGTTCCAACAATATTTATTCTAATGATGCAATCACAGCACAATGCATCCACAAATGCACCAACACTGATACACTGTCTCCTCTACAATGCATCAACACTTTGACACACTGCTTCTCTCATACAATGTATATACACATATTTCCCAACACTGTCTTTTATACAATTACAGATTTCCAGAACAATCCAGCAAAGTCATACAACACAACCAATCGGAAAATAAAACGTAACCAAAACTTATTAACATTCATTAAAAAGAACACCCTAGAACTAACTACAACTTTCTAGAAACGTCTAGGCACATACCATAAATGTTACAAAATGTTGCCAACAACTTTGACGTCATATTTGAGGTCACTAGAATAATTGTGCCGTTTTGAGAATGTTCTAGGTCAAACGAGGTCGGACTACAGCAACAATGTAACAAAAAGACGTGTCATTTTAGCTACACAACAGAAATCGGCCGCGATTCTCCAAGGAAAAGAAAATGAATCCTAATAAAAAGGCATGTAATTCTTATCCCAAATAACTCAAATGAATATTGGATCTTTCCTATGATCAACACACACATGCTCGCAAAAGAATAACACAACCACAAACGTAACACATGTCTTCCGTACTACGCCACCTGCCCCTCCTGTCGTATTTGTTTGATTAAATACAAGAACACGGTAGCGACACACATTGACATGCGTCGCTCTTTCTCCCTCTATTACTACATGTACTCACAAACAGTTTCAGATATTTTCTTTCAGCACTGAAGATGATGAAACATTTGTGTTACTAGTACATGTATCACACTTTTGCATGAAGAGGTCAGCCTACGTCTGTTTCCATCAAACCTCTAGTAAACAGTCACCTGCTGTTTACAACCACTTTTGGGGGGCAACAAGGGTGACCATTCATTGGAGGTTCTACACTGTGGAAGCGCTACAGAAGACCACAGATTTCATTTTGAGAGCCAAACTCCAAGTGTGACGGCGTTCGAGAAGAAGAAGATTGGAGGTTCTACTGTAGTCTTTTATGCTCCTACTGTCGAGAATGGCCAGCGGGCAAGACAGAGGCATAAGTCAGAATGCTATTAGAAGAGAATAGCAAGCCCCAAGATCTGATCATATACACAGAAGGTTCAGTCACAAACAGCCAGTCCGGCAGGGGGAATCACAGTCAAACAGAATGGCAGCACCATATTCAAACACAGTGCAGCCTACAAAGCCAAGACCTCAAGCTTTGAGGTTGAGGCAGTGACTCGTGCTGTGTACTGGATTGCTATGCTGGATGATAGCCAAATTAGTCACACCATCATTCTCACATACTCTAAATGCTATGGCACTTGGCAATGGCCCAATTGCAACTCCAAAGACTTTTGTGGTCTACTGCGCAGGACTTGCTAGAGTCCAGGGCAGTGAACGAGCGGACACCCTCGCTAGCAAGGCAGAGTTCACACAGGTTCACACAGTGGCTACTACAGATGGGCATATCATACGTGGTGAGAAACAGCATACCAATAAAAGAACAGAGCCAGTGGCCAGTCGATCGCCTCTGGAGCAGAGGTGTTGAGAAAGGCAGCAGGCATTGAGTAGAATTGAAAGGACATGAGAGATCCATAGTCAGCCAAATCAATATTGATCTCGAAAAAGGAACTCTGGGAAGACTTCTGATGGTTGGGGAGGATCACATATGGGCTTTCCAGAGCACAGAGATCCCATCTTAACTGAACTGAACTTAGGTTCCTATTGTCACATAGTTTTGTGTATCCAAAGAATCGCAGAATCACAGCCTTTTATATGAATAAAAGGTGCAAACATTTATTAAAGTGAACATTTGAAAAGTGTTTGTTACGCCAGGGCATGAAAATATAAAAATTTTCAATGCACATGCTTTTGATATGACTGCTTAGCAGGACCAAGGCACAACACAAATTTAGGCCACTTGTCCTGAATGGCAGACATTATTACAGGCTGTACATCATGTTAATTGCTTTTGCGCCAACGACTGTGTTTGCTTGTTTGTTGTGCGTTTGTTACATCCTGGTGAGACCACACCATTCCTATATCTATTGCTAAAAAAAATATTAATTTTAAGTCGTTTGACATCAGAGCGCACGTTATTTTAAGATATCTTCGCAAAGAAATGCTTTTCTATACCACTCATAGAGCAAATATCTTTCAGAGCCAGTTGACCTAATTTGATTCACTTTCAAGAAACTCGTAGGATTTGCCAGTTTTGCTGTACAGTCGTAAAAATTTTGATATTGTTCATGGATGACTGATCATATTTCCATAGGTGGCCATGACATTTCTTTCAAATCCAATGTAAAAAATCTGGGTGTATTCCTGGATTCAAGTTTATCGATGGAAAAACAGGTTAGCCATCTTTGCCGCACTGCCTACCTGGAGCTCCGCAAAATAGGCATGATCAGATCCTTTTTGACAGAAAAGGCTACTGCCCAGCTTGTATGCTCTCGCATTCTGTCCCGTCTATATTACTGTAATTCCCTCCTTGCTGGTATCTCATCTGATCAACTCACTCGCATTCAGCGTATCCAGAATAATGCAGCCCGGTTAGTCCTTCGCAAAAAACGTACTGATCATATCACACCACTGCTAAAGCATCTCCACTGGCTACAGAATAGAGTACAAGTTGGCCACTTTGGCATACAAACACTATGACAATACGCTTCCTGCATATCTGTCTTCTTCCCTTGCATCACATAATCCTAGTAGGAGTCTACGCTCAAGCTCACAAAAACTGCTCGTTCAGCCCAGAGTCAGCCTAAAAACTGCTGGTGCCCGTTCTTTCAGTTATCAGGCCCCTCACGTCTGGAACTCACTTCCACTGCATGTCCGTCTTTCCCCTACCCTGATGACCTTCAAAACAAATTTGAAGACCCATCTTTTCCTGGTAGCATATCAAGATTAGCTTAGTCTGGATGTGCTGCCTGGAAATGTTGGTTGTTTCGTATGTGGGTAGCCCATGTAGATAGGCTGTGTGTGTGTATGTGTGTGTGTGTGCGTGTGTGTGTGTGTGTGTGTGTGTGTTTGTGTCTGTGTGTGTGTGTGTCTGTGTGTGTGTGTGTGTGTTTCGTGTTAGAAATGCGCCTACATGGTGCGAGCAGATGTTTATTTAAAGAGTGAGTGTGTTCTAAATTTTCTCCTTTTTAATGTTTTTTATGTGCTGTAAAGCGCTCCGAGCTTGCTGTTCGTGGGGAAGGGCGCTATATAAAAACTATGTATTATTATTTTATTATTATTCTACATCCCAAAATGTGCCTCAGATATATTCAGCCCAGTGCAACAAAGATCAATTTTTACATGAAGGAACAAGTTGACCAAGTTTTCAATGTGAAACAGTGCAGGCATAGTACATAAAGTTGCCATTCTTGACCTTGATATTGAAATCTTAGTGTTTCCCACCGGGGCTCAATTAGGGTATTGAAAGAGGCTCGATCTTTGTTTTTGATAAAAATTTTACGACTGTACAATAAAGTGAGCAATTCATAATAGTTAAGTAAAAATAGGCCACATTAGGCCAATTGACACTAAATGAGTGGTACAGAAAAGTGTTTATTTTGGGGAGATATTTTGAAAAAACGTGTGCTCTGATATCAAACAGCCTATACAAATTTTCATAGTGATGTAGGACAGTCACAAAAATGGGTTCAAACCAGTCTTCGCTTGAGACTTTCAGTTGAAAAAAGGTAAATTTTTGCATTGATTCGCATGTCGTTAATTCACTTTGCAATATTGCTTGTCATCAAAATCACACAGAATCACTCACAAGTTGATCATTCTGTGTCCTGTATGATCTGACCAGCAAACAATGTCGTTGATCAAAGAGCTAGTCATCATAAAATATTCACCTTCAGTGCGCAAATATGGACATGCATTATGGAAATAAAGTAGAATTTGCATGAGAAAGTGATCTCACATAATGCTGAGGACATCTAGGCTACTATGCATTCATGATTTTTCACATTTTATGGATAAATGGCTGTAAAACAACGCACTACAGTTTCATTAAAATTGAATGAGCCATTACTATGTTATGAATTCTTTAGGCCACATTTGCAGTACTTAAGCTTTTAAAAGAATCTGTTCTGGGGTTCTCTCATTCACACACTCACACTCTACCTTGCACAGAAACAGTGGACAGGTTCTTTGGCATGTCAGTACTTACTAATAATGCGCACACAAGAACAAATCATATGCAACACTTATATCAGGACACATGTAAAAGAGGCACTTCCATGCTGACGTGCATGATTGAATTTACTTTCAGCCCCATGTATGTGCAAGCAAAACAGCTGAACAACATTACTAAGGAAACCTGCTTAAACGGTACTCAGATGGTTCGTAGTTCATAGCTGCAGCATTTTTCATTCCCAGTTCACTGTGCTCTTCAGTGATGTAAATATTACTCTGATAAGCTCAATACAGGTAATACATAACCAACTTATACCATATTCACAAGCAAGGTCTGAACACATACTGCTTATAGCAGTTATTGCTTGGTTAATTTGTCATTGATCCGGGGCCAGGCTTACTACAACTGGAAAACAAACAGAGCTTGAAGACCATTTTTGCAAAGAATGAAAATGCTTCACAATACTACCTTCTGCATATTATAAAAGATGATGAATGTCTTGACCAACTGCAACAGAAGCATCACGTTTGTCCTCTTTTGTAGATTACTCTTATCCAATTTGCTATTTGAATTGTACTGCCCTTAACTCTTTGTTTAAATGTATGGCCTAATGAATGCGGACGAACTGAAAGCATTCTTGTCATGGATGTTATGAGCGGATTTTAAAATCCTGCCTGTGTACTAGAAAGTCCTATGGACAACTCGCTTTTAGGTACAGTGATTTTAATGTTACAAAACATGATGAGCATTTGCATTAAATAAATCCATCAAACAGTTCAAACACAGGTGAATCCCAGGTGATTTCTCTATTGCTCACTTGATAATGGAGACATCCCAGTTCGTACCCTGTCTGCTTTTGTGTCTAGTAATTTCACTTAAACAAACAGTCTAGTGACGTTTAAACATTGTAGATCAAAAATACACATTGCAGCTCATATATGTGCATCAAACTGCGTCCAAGCACACACAGTTTTTCTGTACACATATTTCAAGACTGCTAAATAATTTATAGGTTTATTTTCTCTCCTGTCAGCTACAAATTGTCAGAATTTCAAGCCTGTTTGGATGATTTGTACTGCGAACGATGAACTGTAAAAAATAAAGATATTCGTCATGAGCATTACAAGCAAGTGTTAGATGGGGCATTAATGCCTGATTATCCAAACAAGTCACTGAGATCGAATAAACATAATCTTGAAATGATCCAAACACATAAGAAGTCACTTGCAGTTGGGGACACAAAACGTGTATTTCACAGTAAGGAAAAAGCTTATGCGCCTGGACATTACAGGCTCAAGTTATCTGAAGAAATAGCTGATGAACTGTTTGAAGAATTAATCGATGAGTTAGTTACTGAAATGAGTAACGGTGTCTGGGGGAATAATCTGTAATTCTTCTCTGACAAATGCCCTCTGTGGGGCAGGGTCATACAGGTAATATATTGTTGCGTCAGGACTGGGGACTATTTTTTTTATATTATGAACGGATGTGGACCAGATGGGGTCGGTTGCCCTGCGCTTTACGTCGTTCTCGGCCTCCCCTGGTTGATATAAATATCTTACTTGTTTAGTAAATAAACTTGTGTCCGGAGGTGGTGACGGTGTTGTTGTTTTTGACTCTGTAATTGTTTTCAATTTAATAGCATGAGCAGGCTTAGGGCGCAAGCCTTGTCCTTCATTATTCATTGCTTTTATCACAGATGGTAATCTCTTAACCCACTCAGTGTTCCGGGTGTCATGCATGAGTTCCTTAGAGTACTGGTAACTGAAAAGTCTCTCTGATAACTGTTTGTTAAAATTCTCTACAATTGCCTGTGATCTGTGTACGCTTGGAATGCCGCGTCTAACCAGTACACCGTGCTTCGCAAATAACTGATTAACTGCGCCCTTGAATTCAGACCCATCATCAACCTGAACGAGTCTAGGGTATCTTAAATGGCCTCGACTATATATTTTTGATAATCCTGTAGCAACTGTTGTAGCAGTTTTGTCAGATATGGGTTCAGCGTCTTTATACCTTGAAGCTATGTCTACGACAGTCAGTGCATACTTGTAACGTTGGTGTCATGTGGTAGAAACAGGAGGTCCATTTGATGTGTGTCATTTGGGGTAGTGTTTTCAAAATGGGGTCTTGTTATTTTTCTTGGAGCAGGGAGGTATATCTGCCATATTGCTTGTCTCTGTAACCATTGTTTGACTTGATTGAGTGATATATTTCCGCCCACAGCGGCATGTAATTTTTAAATAGCGGTTGCTCCTTTCCAATACCCTGATGGAGAGTAATATATTTTTGATAGTTTATTTTCAACGTTCATTTCTTCTAGCAATATAAAGACCAGTAAAAAATACAAATGTCATTCCCACTAGAACAAAGATTATCTCTCCGTTTCTTTGTTCTGTACTTGGTTGATAGTAGTTGCTAAGTTTTGGTTTTGGGATAGACATGTCATTACCTGTGACAAGATAGTATTCACGAATTGCATCATCGACATTAGAAAATGTATGTTGTGCGTGACCTTCAAGTCGGAGTTTTTCATTGATGAAATCAAGTTTCTCAATTCGCTGCTTTTCATAATCCTGCTGGGCTTGTGCAAGTTTCTCAGATGCCTCATTGTGTCTTTTCATTTCTTCTGCTGATTCTTCTCTACCCACTTTTGAAAAAAGATAATTTGACCCACTGAAAGCCAAGGTGTTAACCATCGCACCTCCAATTATTACTGCTAAAGTCGCCATACTTATTTTATTTACATAGAAACATTTTCTGGAATAATTCCTTGCTTAACGAGAAAGTCTTTTGTCGCAATTGAAGTTGTGACAACTACACTTAGCTTAGCGCTGTCTTCGAAATCTAATCTACTCAGGTCTGCTGATTTCATTTTGAGTAGATTTTATCCCAGCATAGAATAAGCTACTGCTAGTCCACTTATCACGGCAGAGTGATACTTATCACGGCAGAGTGATAGACAAGGTTCATCAAGTTCTTTGTGTCGCTCATTTTCTAAGGCAATAAAAATTAAAATAATATTTTTATTTACTGCATATAAAATGGGTCAACGGCTTTGGATGTTACTGGTAATGTGGCGACTTCTGGTTTTGTTTTTGGAGTGTCTGATTTTTTGGTCACTGTACGAGTCAGTGGTTTGTATTTTTTGTATAATTGATAACCTACGTAACCAAATCCGACAACAAATCCGGCAACTATATATTTTGTTGTTTGAGGTTCGGGGTCAGGGTTAGACTTAGTTGTTTGTCTCTCACTTTGTTGTGGGTGTGATAGTAGTGACTGTGTGGGTACTGACACTGGTCGTGATGGTCCTGACGGTGCTGACGGTGGGTCAGTTACGTGAGCCTTTTCTGTTTGCGCTTGAAGCTGTAATTTTTTTTGCCTGTTCCATTCAGCCACTCTTTTTCCAGCCTCTACCCTCCCTGGACTTTTAGTCTTAGTCACCGTTGGTACCTGTGTCAAAACAGGGTCGGGGTTCTGTTGTGGAGTTGTCTGGGTCTCGTCCATTTTCTACTGCAGTAAAATTTAATTTTGAAAAATCAATATGACTCCCGGTAACAAGCAATGTTACGACAGGTGCAAGGTAATTGCCAAACTTGTAAAACATGATGCATGCTAATTTACCAATTGAACTTGAAACAATAGGATTGCTTTCAAGGTTGTGTGATAGGCTGTCACTATCCACAGGTAGAAAGTGACTCACTGCTTTTGTGTATAGGCTTACAAGAGATCGACTTAAATCACGAGTCATTAGTGAAGCAATGTGGTTTTCATATTTCGCATGAAGTTTAAATAGTTCGTCAGAGGTTAGAGATTCTATGTCTTCTGTCATGTATTGTTTTCAGAGATAAGCCTTTGACTTCCCTGAAACAACTACAGACAAAAGACGTTGTTTTTTCGAGTCTAAGTCTTTGTTTTCTACAGCATTGATATCATTCAATAGAAGGAGTTTGTCTTGGTTCATTTTATCATAATATAAAAAATTAAAAAACAAAAAACAAAACTGTAGGTAATATTGAAATTTATTCACAAGCAAAATCATGTTTTTCTAGGAAATACATTAACAGTATCTTTATACATTTACACCAGCCAGTTATATAGTCAATAGTTTTTGAGTTTACCCCAGACAAGATTTGCCTGTACTATAAGGGCTATTATCATCTCTGTCATAATTATGCATCTAGCTCCACTGTTAGAATACAATTGAGAAAAAAAGTTTTTTCATTGCCCTTGTATCTTAGTGAAAAAGACTTAGTAAACGTGACTAGAGTCAAGTTGTAAGTAATTAGGGGAAGTAATTAATAAGTTCTTATGGCAAGTAATTAATAAGATCTTATAAGGTAAGTGAGGCCACTTGATAGTTTCTTATCTAGCTGTTTTTCAGTGCCTGTATAGTGTAGAGTATACCACCAGTTGATTTTCTAATTCCTCAGAAACCAATCATGAGTACATTAAGCCCACTCGTACAAATCCCCCTCCTTTCAAATCATGATGTCTCCTTGTTGATCTTTGACTCCACTCAGTGATTTGTAAAGGCTATATCTATGAAAGGCTTTTGACGGCTGACAGCTTTTCAAAAGCTTAGTCGAGTGGCGGCTTGTGTCTGAATTGAAAAGAGAGGAATGTGTCCCCTCTATTAAATAGCGGTGTGAGGGGACACAAAAAGCGTTCAACTGTGACGTCACCTGGAATATTAGACTCAGGCTTATGGTAAATTGTACTGACATGAGTGTCTGTAAGTGTGTGTGTGTAAGTGAGTGTGTTTGTGTGTGCGTTTGTTTGTTTGTTTGTTTATGTGTGTGTCTGTTGTGTGTGTTTGTTTGATTGTGTGCCTGTCTGTTTGTGTGTATGTATGTGAGCCTATCTGTTTGTGTGTGTGTGTAAGATATTACTTGTTAGTTTCTTATCCAACTGCTTTCCAGCTGCCTGTTTATAGTGCAGAGTATAACCACCGTTTGATTTCTCGGGAACCAGTCATGAGTATATATTAAGTCAACTTCGAAACATGCTGTTCTCTTGGGTGTATGACACATCTCAGTAATAACCTTTTTTCAAAAGCCTTAGAGCTGGCTTATTCATAAAAGTGTCCCCTCTAGCATTGAATAGCGACGTGCCACTGTGCGGCGCGTGGCAACGATTAGACAACACAAAGGTAAACAGGTGAGCTGGCTTACAAAATGACATGTGTCATAGATTAAGACCCCTGTAACTTACTCATTGAGAAGAGGCTGATTTAAATGTATAAGTTTCACATGAGTGGAGTCTTGTCATAGACACCAATCTATGTCTGTGTTGACAGAGCGGGTCTCTCTCTCTCTCTCTCTGTGCAAGTAGCTCATAGGGGAATTGTATGTGTGTTTGAGTGTTGGCCATTTGAATTTGTTTGAAGGGTGTACACATAATTGAACAAAATTAAAAATTCCTTCTTGAATTTTGAGTCAGGTAAAAATTTCTTATGAATATCGTGTCAAGTGTGGTGCAAATCGATCTGATTGAAAAGAATTTGATTCCGGTTTCAAAAGGCAAGCTAGTCAGAAATGAAAAATGTGAATAATTGTAGGCCCTTTGAATTTTTTCTTTTCAGAACAAGTCTATTTATAACATACCTGAATGGAGTTGGAGGTCTTTCAGAACCAGTCAAGCTTAGACATGAGGTGTTTGTGTATGTGATCGCTCCGGGGTTACCAGCACTGGTTTGACTGGGTGTTTTGTCTATGGGGGGGGGGGGGGAGGGGGGGAGGTGTGTGTGTGTGTTTGCGTGCGTGTCTGTCTGTAGTTATGTGTGTCTTGTGTGTGTGTATGCATGTGTGCATGTCTGTGTGTGTGTGTGTGTGTTTCAGTGTGTGTGTGTGTGTGTCAGTGTGTACGTGTTAGTGTGTGTGTGTGTTAGTGTGTGTGTATTTGTAACGTGGTGTTGTTAGTGTGTCAATGCGTATGTATGTGTGAGTGTGTGCGTATTTGTGTATCAGGCATACTCATCAAGCAAACAGAACCTTAGAATGTACCAGTAACTCAGTGTTAAACAAGCCTCTCAAACCTACTCCTAATGAGAAATCAAACACTACAAATAACTGAAAATGTTGTAAAACGGGGCTCACGTGACTCTATTTACTCAGTACAAGCCTTTATGTTGGTGAAGCCCTATTCACACATGGCCTGCTGTACAATTTTCTAAGGGTCTTTTCAAACGTGGCCTGTGAATGGGCGCCGTGAAAGCTTGTCCCCACCGCATTGAAAAGGGTTTGTTAGTCTTGTCATGTGTGAACTGAAATGTTATGTGTGTGGGACAGAGCTTGTGAGTTTTTCAGAAATCGACTCTGACAGTATTGAGAGACAATGGAGAGTAATTTTCTAATTATTTGGGTGTGTAAAATGACATTATTATATTTATTTTAGTGCACTATCAGATTTTGGTTTGATTTGAGAGAAACGACCGTGTGGACGTTAATGACCATAATTAGTTAATTAATGGGGTCAACTTAAGACAATGGGTAATTGGGTCATTATTTTACTCGTCAATACAGATGATGATTCTCATGAGCCAGTGTTTGTTTCAAAATATGGTTTTGTTGCCAATGAGGTGGAAATTATGATAGCGCTGAGAGAGTATTGAGTGTATGAGATTAAAAATAAACAGTTTTAGTGCAACTGTTTGACTCCTGAGAATCCGGTGGTTAAGTAAAGTACATTCTTCTATCTCTGAGACTAGAGGTGCACGGTATTACCGTATACCGGTATTATATCGGTTCGGAAGCCTCTCGATACAGTATACCGGTACGGTCTGGGAAGGGTCGGTATACCGCAAATTGCAATAGAAAACGAAAGTAAACTTTTTTTTATATAAACCGAAAGTAAACGTTTTTTCCTAGAACAAAGAGGCAGTTCCGTGAAAGTGCGGCAGACAAAGGAACAATGGCTGAAAGCGAGTACACGATTGTGGCAAATGCTAAAGCAAAGACCCCTATATGGAAGCACTTTGGAGTCAGAAAAAGAAAAAATGACGGTTTGATAGTGGAGAATATGGCGGTGTGCTTGACGTGCAATGGCGATGTAAAAACTGCTAGTGAAACCTCCAACATGAACACCCACATCAGGAGACACCATCCACAGTTATTGATTACCACACAGACGGAAACCTCAAGCTCACAGAGTGAGCAGCCCCCAAAGAAACAACAGCGCCAGCAGACCCTTGCGGGAGCTTTTCAGATCCTGGCGAAAAAGGCAAAGTATCCTACAAATTCTCCTCGTGCAAAGGCCATCGCAAACCAAATTGCGCTGTTCCTCATCAAAGATTTGCGACCTTACAAGTTGGTGGAGAGCAAGCACTTCCGAAGCCTGATTGAAGCACTCGACGACTGTTACCAGGTTCCTTCTCGTAACCACTTTTCAGAGCTGGCTATCCCTGAGATGTACAAAAACATGAAAACCAAGGTGATTGATGACCTTCAGAAAGCCGAACAAGTAAGTTATAGTATGATACTGCATGCGTATAAAGTTGTGCATGTCAAAGATTTTTTCTCAATTAGCGGTTCAATGAAGGTGTGTGTGTGTGGGGGGGGGGGGGGGGGGAAGGTGGGCTTGCTATATCTGTCGTCTGCAGAATCGGTCAAATAAGTCTGAAATTTTCACTTTGAAAGTCTTGATTATAATTAAATTGCCAGTCTGTCTATAACAAAGTAAGTCCTGTAAAGAAATTACGAGCGTACTAGCACTGAAATTGAAAGGTGATATACTGATAAATCACAACGAGGATGCAAAATAATAGACGTGAATTCCGGTGCAGGTAACTGTGACTACAGATGGATGGACCTCCAGAGCAACAGACTCCTACGTCACTGTCACTGCTGTGTTGGTGGTTGATTGGCAGATGGTGAACTATGTGCTACAAACAAGACCAATGCCTGAGAGCCATACAGGTCTCTCTCTCTCTCTCTCTCTCTCTCTCTCTCTCTCTCTCACACACTTACAACATTTTCTAGAAAAACACAAACTCATACATCCATTACAATCTGGCTTTCGGCGGAAACACTCCTGTCACACAGCATTGGTACACCTTGTTGACAGATGGCTTACTGCCATAAATAGCAGTCAAATGACTGGAGCAGTATTTTTGGACCTTTCAAAAGCATTTGACCTCGTCAATCATGAAACTTTAGTTCAAAAACTTAATGTCTATCAACTAAGCGCAGACACACTTGCCTTCCTTACGTCATATCTGCATGGGCGTACGCAGTATGTCTACGTGAATGGTAAAAACTCACCTGAAGGGGTGATAGAGCACGGAGTACCACAGGGATCGATTCTTGGTCCATTATTGTTCTCTGTCTTCATAAACGACCTTCCATTACATATATCTGACTCCAGTGTA